>VDFB02281492.1:16355062-16384962 GCA_007258455.2 Sequoia sempervirens | reverse complement strand
TTCAAGATCACCTACTCCACATTCAGATTAACTGCAATCTAGCAATACCAGAATTTGAGCAGAAACAACCAACCTCTTCTCAGCACGAGTAACTTCAGTCACTGTCCATGACAATACAAAGCAAAGACCAATGATACTGGTTATTCTTGTTCAACCGACACATATCACCTCAGAAATAACTCATAACATCAAACATGTTTTTCAATCACTGATCTGCAAAGATAAATCCATCGACATCCCTTCAAAACAAAGGATTTTTGATTTTTAATATATTGAGGAACTCATCTATATGTCTCCACACCGCTCAAAGATGTCATAAGGACATACCATTTTTTTAGAACCCAAGCATCCAAAAAGTTCTTTTAAAAACAAAGTGCTTTGTCATTTCAAAATCTTCTGAAAACTGTCAACCACTAGACCAAGCAAAAACATTCCTTAATGCAGAGTTTTATCCATTACCTTTCAAATCGGATGAATACCTTTGTCAGTAATAACAAAAGGTTAAGGAATTTAAACCACAAAGCTTCAACTCCTATCAATGATTGTCAATATCAGAGCATCAACCTCACCAAAGAACTGTCAATGTACTTCAAACTTGTATTTCAAAAACATAATGAAATAGTGGCATATACAAGCCATTTCTTTACATCTTATACCACCAAAAACAAATGCAAGATGTCATACCTCATTCTAGACTCCATAGGGGTAAAATATATTACCATAATAGACTCCCCCTGAGTCTTTGCTTCTTCTCAAGACCTGGAAGGAAACACTTGTGCAAGGAGTGCACAAGGAGTTTTCTCAGAAGCATCTTTATTGCTCTTCTTGTCATCTTGATTGCTCTTTCTTCTCCACACCAATGAAGACATTTTCACTTGTTTGCTTAAAGTACCTGTCTTTCTATTGAATCTACATTGTTGTACTTTATGTCCAATGTTATTACATCTGAAACAAATGACTTTGTGATTGTTCTGAGAAATAGAAGACTTCCTACAGACATCTCCAGTATTGTTCCCTACATTATTATCACTTGTATTTATTCTACAGTCTCTTCTCAAGTGACCAAAATTGTTACAGTTGTAACACACCACATCCTCATTTCTAGAGACTTTAGAATGATTCCCCTTATTTGAATTTCATATTATGCAATCAATTTTATGTCCATAGTAATTACAAACATAATAATATCCTAAAAGAATGATTATACCTGGAATGAATGATCATGCCATGATGTGAAGATCCAAGACATTTTTTTCCTCTCTATGAATAGCTTTAGATTGTCTTCTAGTGTCAATGTTATCCTTTGATGCAACAATACTGTAACCAAGATCAACCTTCATTCTTGGTGTTTGCTTGGCTGTAAAATTCTTTCCATCTGAAGTAGTAAACACTGTTTCATGTTTAGATTTGTCTACAGAGCTTTGTCCAACCTCATATCCCACTCCTGTAGGATCTTTAGAATGCTTTTTCCTACCCAACATCTCATTCAATATATTAGTACTATGATCAAATTTCTGAATTTTACCAGATTTAGCCTTGATACTTTCAAGCTCTTTTCTTAAAGCAACTACCTCTTCTTCAAGTTTTAGACAAACAATCTTTTTAATCTCCAAATTAGAACTCACAACATCTGCAATCCTCTTATATTCTTCAATTTCAATTTTCTGACTTATAATCATATCATCCTTAAGAGTTAGTTCTTTTAACAAGGAATCATTATTTGAACATTTCTTTAAAGAATCAATCTCATTTTCTAGTTTATTACACAATTCATCCTTGTCTTTTAACTTGACTTCCAAACTCTCTTCTTGCTGAAGTTGTCTTGTTAAAAGCTGGTTTTCTTTTCTAAGCTGCCTAATAGTATCTAAGGCACATAGGAGTTCACCTTCCAAATCAACCTCACTTTCTGGTTCATTATATTCCTTTTCAGAGTTAACTTCACCCAAAGATTGATCTACTTCTACACAAGTTTCTTGATCATTTAAATATTCATTAATGATCTCCTTGGACTTATTTTCAAAACTATGAAGGTTTACACCTTCTTCACTCTCAGATGTTTCACAACTTATTTCAGTATCCAAATATATCTCCTCTTGTAACTCACAATTCTGAATCATTTCAATCAACTTGTCCCAAACTTCCTTAGCACTGCTGTAATGAATGACTTTTGTAATGAGTTTATTTGGCAAGTTATTAAAAATAGCATTTATAGCTCTAGTATTGAATTCAAGTGCTTTCTTCTCCTCAAGAGTGGAAGGAGATGTTGCAGATGTAGTACATCCCTTTTCTACTGCTGCCCACACTTCAAATCCTAAAGAAAGTAAGTATGTTTCCATCCTATGTTTCCATATAATAAAGTTTGTTCCTTCGAATTGAGGAGTTCCAGATCTAGGAAACTCTACCATTTTAGAGCTACTATTTATGAACTCTTCCTCGTTGTTCCTTATACTAGATTCAGGTTGAACATGATGAATAGCATTTTGCTGAGAACATCTTTTTCCCTTATTCCTTCTATTCTTTCCCATATTAACCAAAGTACTCCAAGAAACCAAGAACAATCCTAGGTGGTTTAGACCTATCAGAGGACCCTACGCTCTGATACCAATTGTTGGAGTTATGGATGAGAGAGGGGGTGAATGTGATTAATGCAACTTTTTCAACTTTGACCAAGATTTTTCATTCTGATTTCCTTTTCTTTCAACAATAGAGTAGAGTAATCACTTTTGAAAGCACAAAGATATGACAACATTAACTCAATCTATTAGACAACTTATGAAAATATGATTTGAGTGAGATATCTTGTATTTTCCAAAACATAGCTCAGATTTGATCTCAATATTACTCTGATTAATGCATTCATGAGTTGAATGTAATCATTCATAAACAGAATTGAGAACAATAATCCCAAAGTGAACTGAAACAACAACACGAGAAAAGCGGTGAGAACACAAAGAATAAAAAGAGACAAAAGATTTGTGAGTGGAAAACCCTCTGGGGTAGAAAAACCACTCCTAAACTGCCTTCTTGGCTTAATCTTCAAAACCACTTTTAACAATGCCTTATAGGAAAATTCCCGAGCACCAACTCAGGAGCACCAACCCCTCAAATTATTTTTAGAACAATAATGTAAATATATATCAGAGGATCTCTCTGTTTTCAGTTAAGCTCATAACTCTCTGCTTCTAATACCCTAGGAACAATATTCCAGAATTACATCCAGTTCACTCTCTAACTTCTTTACAGTTTTTCAATACTAGTTTTTATATACATTTCAAGTATGTCTATCATGAAGAAGAATCTTCAAAGATTTGTTTATCAGAGGAAACCGAAACTCTCTTGCCATTTTAGGAATGTGAAGCTGAATAATGATGATCTGTAGATGATGGTAAAATCAAGTAACGCCTATCTAGAGAGAGCTTTAATTTCAGCTTGAATCGAGAGATTTCAAATTGAATTTGAATGGAAATTAGAGTGCCAACACTCCTTTGACTTGAATTGAAGAAATCCTTGACTCAAGAACCTGTTTTAAGGGGACCTAATTGGAAATTACCCTTTTATATACATACAAATGCTTTAGATTTTACTATTGGAGCAGTTTTGGGTCAGAAAGAAGGTAAAAAGGAGTATGAAATTTACTACACCAACAAGAATCTTCAAGGAGCAAAGCTGAACTATACTATCACAGAAAAGGAGATGCTTGTAGTAGTGTATGCCATCAATAAATTCAAGCATTACATTACTGGTTATTCAATATTTTTCCACATTGATCACACTTCTATTAGATATCTTATGAAAAAACCTGTAGTAGGAGGTAGATTGGTAAGATGGATACTCCTTATACAAGAATTTAACATTACCATAGTGGAAAAAATCGGTAAAGCTAATGTAGTGGCAGATATTTTGTCAAGGTTTCCAACACAATCAACTGAAGGAGTGGTGGATGATTCATTCCTAGATAAGCACTTATTTGATCTAAATGTACATATACCTTGGTATGCTAACATTGCCAATTATTTAGTAAAAGGGCAGATTCCACCACACTTTTCTCCTAGAGAAAAGAGATAGTTGGTACATAAATGTTTTCCATACTCTTGGGTATCATGTTACTTGTTTTACATTGGCCTTGACAACATCATGAGAAGGTTCATAAGGGAAAATGAAATATTTGATATCATGAAGGCTCGCCATGATGAGCCATGTGGAGGTCATTTTGTAGCAAAAAGAAAAACATTTAATATCCTCGCAGCTAGCTATTATTGGCCAACTTTGCACAAAGATTTTGTTAAATACACAAGGAGTTGTGATAGGTTCCAAAGGATGGGAAGACCAACAAAGAGTGATGAAATGCCATTACAACATCAGTTAACACTAGCTCCTTTTAACAAATGGGGTCTAGACTTTATTGGACCAATCTCACCTACTTCCAACAACAAGGAATAAATTCGTGTTTGCATTGATTATTTGACCAAGTGGGTAGAAGTAAATGCCTTACAGTTTTCCAAAGATGGCGACATGGATAAATTTTTGTATGAATCTATATATTTACTAGGTATGGAGTACCTAGATAAATAGTCATTGGTCAAGGACCACAATTTATTTCTGACCTCATCACCAAATTGGTTGAAGAATACCAAATTAGACACAAGAAGTTAGCACCTTACCACCCCTAGGCTAATGGTCAAGTGGAAGTCACTAATAGAGAAATTGAAAGTATTCTAACCAAGAAAGTGCAACTACATAGGAAAGATTGGGTTGCAAGGTTACCGAAAGTAGTATGGGGATATAGAACAACCTAGAAAACCACCACTGGTTTTACACTCTATCAGCTAGTGTATGGTAAAACAACAATCCTTCCAATTGAGTTTGAATATAAAACATTAAAGAAAACAATGGAATTGGAAATGGATCTAATAGAAGCTCAAAAAGAAAGGTTACATAACCTAAATGGTTTAGATGAGATCAAAATGGAGGCAATCCATCACACTAAGATAGTACAAAAATAAAGGATGAAGTGGCATGATCAATACATTAAAACAAAGGAGTTCAATATAGGAGACTGTGCATTGTTATATGATTCAAGGTATAAAGACCTTAAAGGAAAACTGCAATCTAGGTGGTTGGGCCCTATGAAATCAGTTAGTTTTATCCTAATGGAGCAATCCAACTGCATACCATAGATGCAGTTAAATTTTCTCTTCTTGTAAATAGCTATAGATTGAAACTATATAAAAAACCATTACAGAAGGATGATTTCATTTTCTCCTCATTTCAACAATATGGTGCTCGCAGTGAAACAAATAAAAAATCCAACATGTACAATGATATTTCACCAACACATGATATACCAACACCTTCCAGTGACCTAGTGATTGAGCTACACAGCTCAATCCCTGAGATCACTCAAGTTTAAATATTTTAATTTTTCTCACAAGCACACACAACAAAGTTCTAATAATGTTTATAATTTCTCCACTGAGAATTATTTTTTAACCATATTTAGAAGGGTCCTAATGTGGTAGGGACATCTAGCAATAGCTATCAAAATTCAACAAGGGTCCTGTTGTTGACAATAGTCATAGCACTGTCTGGAATAGAAAAAAATCATTTTTTTTTGCACCACATTAACTGTAGTACACACGCATTCATCTCACCACTCTCGCATGCAATACCTATCATTTCAAAATAAGTACTCGTAGCACAAATCTTTTATTCCTTGCTATCACTTCTCATTTGAATTGTTTGAGCTGTCATGCCACCAGCTAATAAACATTTAATTTGTCATATCAATTTGCATTTTCCACCTCACAATCCATTCACATGTAGTAAATACCTATCACATCAATACAAAATCTAGATACAAGCTTCTTAGTTTACATACACGATGTCCAACTATCTTTTTAAGCCAATACACAAGGTACACTATCACAATTAGCATAACTTTCAATAAACTTTCATTATATCTTTCATATTAATTCATGCATGTGAAAAGTTCTTACCATTAATGTCCTTATTAATGATACCACTTCCCAATCATAAGTTGAAGTGTGGTCACTTCAACCATTAAGTTGGGGGGAGGGTACAACTCATCTTAGTTTTTTTGAAATATGCCACCTAAATCAAATTCAATAGATATGCATGACATGCAAAACCCTCCTAAATTACATTATATTTTTGTTTCCATTTACAATTATCAATTTCAAACCCTTAGCACTTGAGCTTAGCCTAAACTAGAGTCAAACCTATAGCCTATTTGTGAGCTCAAATTGAATAGGTATTAAGAAGAGAAGTTGCGGTTGTGGTATGGTAGTAGAAGTACATAAATAAACAATAGAAAGAAGAAGGGTTTTGAGGGTGGTAGAGTGAATTGAGCTGAGTTTTGAAGACCGAATCAGATACATTGAGAAAAGAAAGAAAGTTATAATGGGAGGTGATGTTATGAGGCGGAAGCCAACGTCTCATAAGAAAATTCTAGAGGATACAATAGCTCTGCCCATTTTTACTAGGGTTGGATAGCTTGATTATTTCCTGAAATTAACAAAATTCAATGATGATATGACAAGAAGGTTTGTAGCTACACTTGAGTATGATAAAGAAATGGTAAAGGGTCTGTTAGTGGATGCATTTGAGACCACCATTCCACAAGTCACTGGGTTTCCTAGAAATGGGGCTGAGTTTCCAATACGTGCAGACACAATTGTAGCTAGGGAGGAATTCTGTGAGTGAGAAGGGGAGTTAGACTCATCTTGGAAAGGTACAAAGAGACTCTCTCTTCCTTGGTTATGGGATAATTGTGCTTCCTACATTTTTAGATATATCACCTGTGATGGTAGGAAAAACCTCTTGTATATAATACATTTTAAATTACTCAGTCACCTTCACCATAATAAGTTAGTGAATGTTCCAAAATTTCTTTATAATTTTTTGAAAAGGATGGCATCAGAATATGAAAGAAAGCAAAGTGACACTTCTCTATCTCACCACTATTTAATTTATTTACTAATAAAAATAAGTTTGATTATTCAATACCCATAAGTGAATTGGGAATATTTTAAAGAGTGTATAGATATTATGTCATGTCATGTATTTCTCCTGAGTTGAGTCGACATGTATTAGCTAGTGTTTTTCAACACTAAATAATAATTGAGTAAAATTAGATGTGGCCGACCCATTTTTGGGTTGGTGCCATTTTAGTTGAAGTTTAAATTCTTATTTTTATTTCTGGTTGACTTCATTTGAAGTGGCCGATTAGCCAGTATTTATCCGCGGCTTTCACCGAGATTGATTATCACAAAAAATGGACATCATTTTGTGTGGAGTTGTGAGGGTGTAGCTACCTAGACTCACTTGCCCAGGTGCATAGCTCTTTAGGCAGTTTTCATGCCATATTCCTCATCCAACGAACTCTCTTATCAAAGTACTTATCTTTTAGGTAGTAGCAACACACTGTGGAGGAAACGAACACATCACGCTGTCCAGGTAGAGAATCTGGCTCTGGATAACACCATTGAAGAGTCCATCGACATTGTTTTCATGCCACACGACCATCCGATAAGTATTCTCTCTCAGCAATAGGAGGTACCTTGAATGTCCATAGCTTTAGACCCTAGCTTCCCATCGAAGTCACGACTCCACATTGGATCCGAGTCTATTCATCCTACTCAGATCAGGAATTCTATGTTATCATTTGTTGACACTTGATTCGTCCAATTACACAAAGCCCACGACATATTATTGCTTGGGGCCACTGCAAGGGCAACAAGAAAGAAACAATATCGAGTCATCATATCCCAAGTTGGAAATAATGGTGATTGCTATTGCATTTCAAATTTGAAATTGTATGAATCATATGTTTCAATTGAATTCATTAGATCTTTTTATTCTCAAACTCCAGTGTTATTTCAATTTGTATTCTTAATTGTCACTTTGGCTCACATTGTAATTTCCAGTTAGCCTGCTCATAGCATATTCTATATCATCTAGTTTAAATTTTTTTGATATTATCTTTCAGTGGATATGTTATTTCAATTTCAGTTCTTCCCTAGATCTTTACAGTGATATCAGAGCCATAAGGCCTGCTAGCCTGTGGGAAAGTTTGTATGCAATTAAGCCAGAGAGATATTCATGCATTGGAGAGGGAGAAGAAGAAGTCTGAAGTTGCTCAAGGAATAGGAGGCAGAGGTAAGGAGAGAATGGGAGATCAGGATCAAAGTAATAAGTTGGAAAACTTCATGATGTAACAAGACCATACAAACCAGGCCCTACTACAAGCAATACAGTTACTTACAGTTGCAGTTAATGACATCAAATCATGATCTAATAGTGCAGAAGGAGGTAATTCCAAACGTTTATGAGGAGAAAAAAGTAGAGCATCAAATGGACACATACACAAGCATCCTCAGCCAATATTTTTGCCTAAAACAGAGGGTCAAACTAAAGGAAAAGAACAACACAACTATGCAAGTATTGTGTGTGAATACTTAGAGTTGGATGAAAATGCTTAGGCTGCGATCTATTTTGATCATTTTTATAGTACCAGACAGAGTGACGAGAGGAAACATCATGGAAATAGAGACCTCCAACACAAGATCAACAAGCTCTCACTCCCAACCTTCGATGGTTCTAGAAAGATGACTGCACAATCATGGATACAAAAGTTGGACACATATTTCTCTCTCAACCCCATGACTAAAGAAGAATCGATCAAATTTTCCATTCTATACTTTGAGGATTTAGCACATGAATGGTGGCATCATGGTATTGTGACACAAGTATATGGAAAAGTAAATTCATATGTAGATTTCATGAAAATATTGGTAGAGAGATTTGACAAGAAGGATTCAGAAGCATAATTTCAAGAACTAATTGGGTTGAAGCAAACAGGCACCATGGATGAATATGTTTTTAAATTTTGGAGACTTGTTGTGATGGTATCAAATGTATCTGATAAGAGGCTCACATTATTCTTCATCGAAGGCCTCTCTGATTATTTCTGTGGTTTGGTGAGGGCCTTGGAACCAACAACTTTGGAAGATGCAATTCAAAAGGCTTTGAGTCTTGGGGACTCCACCAAGAAGGGGAAAGCCATCATCAAGAATGCACCAACAAGACAACCAATGAAGCCTTTCATTAAGGAAAATCCACCTCCTAAGATCCCCCCTATGGGTCCACATGGCATGTCAAGGAATGAGTTACAAAAGAAAGGCTTGTGCTACTACTGCAATGAGAAGTGGAATAGCCAACACAAGTGTCAGGGAAGGGTACCAAGTTTATTACATTGAAGTAGTATCTGATGATGAAGCAGATATTGAAGATGGGGTCAATGAAGAAGGCACCCAAGAAGGGAAGAAAGAGCTCGTAATAGAGGAAAGCCCAACATGAAATACCTTGGAAACCATGTTAGGCACACCACGATATCATTCTCTATGAGTGAGGGGAGTTCTTTGGGGACAAAGAGTAATAGTGCTACTTGATAGTGGAGCTATGCATAACTTCATTGACAAAAGAGCAGTGGCTAAATTGTGGTTGGAAACTGAAGACTTCAAAGGGTTTGATGTCCTGGTAGTTGGAGGAAATGTCCTTCCTTGCACAAAATAGATTCAACAATTGGAATTGATATTAGGTGGACAAAAGATGAAGGAAGATTTCTATGTCATGGATGTCGGTGACACAAACATGGTCCTAGGAGTGTAGTAGCTTCATTCACTTGGAAAATACACTACCAAATACCAAACTATGGAGCTGAAATTCAAGCAGGAAGGAAAGGAGGTTATGCTCAGGGGCCTTTCTAGGAATGGGCCTATGGTGGCTTCGGCCAAAAGAATGGAGTGTTCTTTATGTAGGGATCAACTGGCCTGGGTAGCAAAGTGCTTGATTACATACACAAGCACACCAAGGAGGAAAGAACATTCCTAGTGGATATTCAAGCCACCTTGGATAAAAAGTGCAAATTTTTCAAAGAGATACCAACAAGATTGCCAACAAATCACGGGTTTCAACATGTGATAGAGCTGGAAGAAGGAGCCAAACTAGTGATCACCACCCCTTATCACCATCCATGGATAAACAAAGAGGAGATTGAGAAAGTAATTAAGGAGCTATTAGATATGGGGTTTATACACCCAAGCTCAAGCCCCTTGTGTCATCAGTGGTGTTGGTAAAAAATAAAGATGGAACACTCAGGATGTGTATTGATTATTGAGTCCTCAACAAGAAGACAATCAAGAACTGCTATCCTATTCCTAGGATCGATGAATTAATATATGAGATACATGAAGTAGTGTACTTTTCCAAGATTGATCTATGATTGGGCTTCCATCGGATTAGAGTGAGAGACGAGGATGTTCAAAAGACAGCCTTCAGGTGCCACTACGAGCATTACAAATTCCTAGTGATGCCATTTGGGTTAACGAATGCTCCATAAACTTTCCAATCTTGCATGAATCAGTATTCATTCTTTAGTTAAGAAAGTTTGTATTGGTTTTCTTTGATGACATCTTGATTTATAGTAAAACATGGGAAGAAAATTTGAATCACATAGAGAAAGTACTCGACATTCTCGAGAGGAATTCCTTCTATGCCAAAATGTCGAAATGTGAATTCGAGATGAAAAAAATCCTATATTTGGGCCACAAAATCAGTGCCCAAGGGGTTAGTGCGGATGAAGAAAAGATCAAGGGAATACAGGAATGGGATACCCCTAGGAATTTTACATAGTTAAGGGGATTTGTGGGCCTATGTAGCTACTATAGAAGGTTTGTGAAGGGCTTCTCTCAACTTGTAGCACTATTGACCAACTTGACAAAGAAGGGAGAATTCTCATGGAGCCCCAAAACTCAACAAGCATTTGACAAACTCAAGGAGGTAATGAGTTTGTGCCCCATTTTGGCCATTCTTGATTTTTCATCTCCTTTTGTGCTCGAGTGTGATGCTTTAGGCGAAGGTATTGGGGCTTTCCTAATGCAAAACATACATCCTATTGCTTATGAGAGTAGGAAGCTCACCAAACCTGAAAGGGATTTCTCTATTTATGACAAGGAGATGCTGGCTATTATGCACGCTCTTGCAAAGTTCAGACAATACTTGGTTTGGGGGAAATTTGTGGTAAAAATGGATCATAACAGCTTGAAGTACTTCCTAAATCAGTGAGACTTGAATGACAGACAACAAAAATGGGTAAGCAAACTTCAAGCTTATGATTTTGATATTGAGCATGTGAAGGGGAAGAATAATGTGGTAGTTGATGCTCTCTCTAGGAAACCCTATCTTTGTGCTACAACTGATATATCGACTGATTGGAGAATTGGTATTACAATTGAGTATGCTAAGGACTCATTTGATAATGACATTGTGGAAGGAAAGATAATTTATGGAAGGTACATGATGGTTGAGGAACTCATTATTTACAAAGGTTGGGTTTACCTTGTACCTCACTCTAAGGTCAAGAACAAAATCATTAAAGCATGCCACGATACCCCTCTTGTTGGTCGCCCAGGGTTCTACAAGACATACAAACAGGTGAGGGAACATTTCACATGGAAGGGATTGAAAAACAATGTCTTAAAACATTTTAGGGAATGTGTGGTATGTCAACAAAACAAAATAGAACATGTGCTACCAATTGGTTTTTTGAAGCCCTTACCCATTCCCAATCAAAAGTGGGAGAGTATTTTGATGGATTTCATCACGGGGCTGCCAAAGGTGCAAGGTAAAGATTGAATTTATGTCATAGTAGATAGAATCACTAAGTATGGTCATTTCTTTGCTATTACTTCAGAATTTAAGGCACCTCAAGTTGCAGATCTATTTTTCAAGGAGGTATTTAGACTTCATGGGTTGCCTAGAAATATTGTGAGTGACAGAGATAGCAGGTTCATCAGCTTGTTCTGGAAAGAAATTTTTCATTTTTCCCACACAGAGTTGACTCCTAGCACAAGCTACCATCCCCAAATGGATGGGAAAATAGAGATAGTAAACAAGTGGATTGAAGGATATTTGAGGAATTACGTGATGGGGTGGCAATCAGCTTGGGTGAGATGGTTACATCTTGGAGAATTTTTCTACAACTCCACATATCACATGTATATTGGAATGTACCCATTCAAGGCACTCTATGGGTATGAGGCCACCTCCTTCATGAATTTGATCCTTACAGATATCAGAGTCCCCAGTGCTAGAGACATGGTTCAATAGAACGTAGAGATCATGAACTCCTTGAAGGAGAATCTTCAATGAACCCAAAATCAACAAAATTTATATGCTGATTAGTGTAGGACCGAAATGGTTTTTGAAGTCAACAACATGGTGTACTTGAGGTTGCAACCATAATGACAGTCATCTCTCAAGGGAAACAAAGCAGAAAAGCTGAGGCCAAGATTTTATGGTCCATTTAGAATTAGAAGGAAAATTGGAGAATTTGGTTATAAACTTGAATTGCCACCCATAAGTAGGATTCACAATATCTTCCATGTATCATGTTTGAAGAAGGCCTTGGGATAGCAGATTACACCGTCATTGGAGTTGGTAGCAATCAATGATGAAGGGAAACTCATTCCCGAGCCTGAAATGGTGTTGGATGTACGAGAGAAATAGTTGAGAAATAAGGTTATTCTGGAGTATTTGGTCAAGTGGAAGAACCTACCAGCTGAAGATGCAACATGGGAAGGGGTGGAGATTTTGCAGCATCCTAATCTAAGGTTTCTCAAGGAAAAGAAACCATCTGATGGCAGGGACTATCATGTCCCATATTTCTCTTGAGTTGAGCCGACATGTATTAGCTAGTGTTTTTCAACACTAAACAATAATTGAGTAAAATTAGCTATGGACAACCTGTTTTTGGGTTGGTGCCATTTTAGTTGAAGTTTAAATTATTATTTTTTATTTTGTTTATTTTTATTTCTGGCCAACTTCATTTGAAGTGGTCGATCAACTAGTATTTATCCATGGCTTTCATTGAGATTGACAAGATGACACATTAAACTGATCTTTAAACGCATTAAACAAGCATGCAAACCTTGGATGTCTTGGAAAACAATGAAGTCATCAAACACATCCAAAATATGCATTTATTTTTCTAACTTGTTTGCTTCATGTGCAGATTTAGGACAAGTCATGTTACTATTCCAATTCAGTTAATTACAACATGTGGGGTAAATGTGGCTCCCACGAGGGTAGAGCTCAACATGCCGCCCTCTAATGTTTTAAGAGGAATAAGAAATTGAAAAAATTGATCAAAGATATACATGTTATTAATGCATTAAATCAATATGGAATCACACCAGTTGATCAACTTTCATGATCAGATTCAAAAGATATCTCAAGTTCAATTATGCATCTCTTAAATAATGAAGGAGAAATCAAGGCATGCCTGAAATCATCATGAAACAAATGGGGCAGCAAGAGGGAGCACTCCAAGGTATTGTCAAGTCCCTCTCACCTTAACCCTATTGGAAAACCATACATAACATAGGATGGTGAGCTTTCATGTCACCAACATAGGTGACATGTGTCTGCCCACTAGGATCAAAGTGAGGAGACAGTGTTATGTATTGTACATGATCAAAGGGTAAACAATTGCTGTAGAAAACCAGGTAGCAAACATGTGGAACAACAAACATTGTTGTGGAATCCATGAAGGTTGGGGTCGTCCTAAAGAAAAATGCATGCTACATGTCATGAACAAGACAACAACAATGGATAAAATCATGATCTCATGCATATGAACAACAACCATGAATTCATGAACAAGACAACTAGATCATCACCTATGAAGAGAATGGGGGTGACCTTATGAGATATGCAAATGATAATAAAGGGTAGATCTTAGTCATTGAATGTTATAGTGCAATGCATGGATAGCACTAGAGAAAGTAAACAAAGTTCAAATGACAACCAGTGACAAGGTATGGTGCTGAGAGAGTGACCAAGAGATGACAATGGAGGTTGAGATATAAGAGAAAAAGAAGGTGGTTTAATAATGGAAAAGACACCAAAAACAAAGGAAAATAAACAAGAGAAATTAAAAGTACCTCCAAGTGTCCAGCCTCATGAAGAAAGCAAGGATTCTGTGGAAAAAGGATAATAAGAAGAAAGAGTAGTAGTAGTCCATCCAATTTGGAATCCAGGAGTTCTGCAATTCAAAGGGTTACAAGAATTGTTATTTTTGGTGGTCTCATTGACAAAAAAATGATAGAAGCAATACTTTTTGAGGCTAAGAAAACTGGTGATGTAGAATCTATCACAAATCCACTACCTGAATTTGAGCTACAAAGCCATGGGCTTGCTTGAGATGGTTGCAAAATGGGGGCTTTTGTTGTACTATATGTTTATGTTAAATCAACATGTCAAGCTGTGGCCAAATTGCATCAAAAATTTATTTAAAGGAAGTGGTTTGGACACGTCAACTTGGTGGTGAGGGCTCAAAGACAAGCAAATGGAGGCTTATTGTTTGAAATCTACCTTTTGAGGCCAATGAAGTTGAACTAAGGAATCTCTTTTCGACAACGGGCTTTCTATGGAATATTACCATCCCATAGGGTTCCAATGGCAAACCATCTAAAGGTTTTTCTTTTGTTACCTTCACTTGTAAAAGAGATGCTGAAAAGGAAATTCATATTATTAATGGAACCAAAGTTGGCAAGAGACTAATTGCTATTGACTGGGTTGTTTCAAAGAAGTATGAAATTGTTCTTACTTCAGGCGCTGCAAATTTAGGAGGTGAAGTTTCTGGCAGTGAAGTTTCTAACCTAGAGGATATGATACAACTAGTGAGGATGAATCAAACAACAATTTAGAGGGATATCCTACCTCTAGCATACAGATACATGATAATTGTGTTGATAAACAAAAACCTGATACTAACACTACATCTATAAAAGATGATGGAAAAGTTGGGGTAGAACATTTGATCATCTTAAAGGAGGTTGACATAGCAAAGAAAGTACTACACAATATCATTAATTCTCATGCAAAAGAGGATTGAACCTTGATTTCAAGTGTCAAAAATAACTTTGCAGAGAACACTGGAGCAAGGGTGATGGTTCATGTATGTTGGTTTCTTCAAGGTTATGAGTCATACCATTAGATACAAAGATGGGCAACAAAATAATGAGAATATGGCATACATTTCACCATGTTTGAAATATGAAGAAATTTTGAAAGAGACTCAGTTATGTGGGACAAAGAAATCATAGTCCATGTGCTCATTCAGGAACAATGGAACAATCTCAATGCATAGTCTTTGAAGCATGTTAAAGGGACTACGTGAGAAAGAGAAACTCTTTTATGCACCAATGTCATATCTTGGTGATCTCTTGTGTGATAAGGATGTTGTTCACATAAACATTAATGATCATATGGTTCAATTTTCCAAACAAGAGGATGATAATCGAGCAATAGAAGCAAAACAAGGGAATGCTCTTGATGTGGGTGAAGTCCTTGTAAAAACACTTCAGAATAAAAGTATTCTATCAATGAAAAGTTGGAGTAGAGTTTTATACAAATTTTTAGAGGAAATCCATGAAAGAAATTGCAAATACAGAAATATTCTCGAAGGTACCATGGAGTTTTCCAGAAAAGAAGAGTTATTTCTAAAAACCACAATGCATTGCAACTATGAAGAAAAATAAATATGTATGGAGCCTATTAATTATACTCATACTATACATTGGCATTGAATCATGTAGCATTTTGTTCTAAAGGAAAAAACTGAAAATGCAAGGGTTCAATTCAATCTTTCATGGTCGCAGCCTGGAAAGGCAAGTTTTCTTCAAAGAACATAAAACCCATCTGGGTTTGAGTATTAAAATGCTAATGCAGAGGTTTTTTAGTGGATAAATTTCTACAACAAAGCATGTAAAACTCCATCTCATTTTTCTATAGTCGTGGCCCAAATCTGGGTTTCTTCTTTTAACAGAAACACAAAACCCACTTGGGGTTTTTGCAGAAAATACAATCTTTCTACAATTTGAAGAAATCCATTTGGGGTTTACACAAGAGTGCAAATACAAAATGTTTTTTAGAAAAAAAGGCCATCATGGAATTTTAAAAGAGAACAAAAACAATGAAAATGACATTCAAAACTTAGTCGCGGCCAAAAGTTGTGTTTTTTCTGCAAAAGTAAGAAGACCCACTTGGGGTTTTTACACAAAGTTGTAGATATAGGAAAATTGAGATTCTACAGAAAACCCACTTGGGTTTTTCAAAAAAAAATTTACAAATGTTGAAGCTTTTTTAAAAAGCTATCATTGAGTTTTGAAGCAAAATCAAATGCATTAGAAAAACCCTTTTCTAGTTTCTTAGTCACAGCCTGAATGGAAAAATTTCTTCAGAAACAACAAAATATGATGAGTTTTCTTCATTCAATCTGAAATGCAGAAAGAAATGAACATTTTCTGCTTTATTAATCAAGCTGAAAGCTTGAAATGAGCTATTCTTGCTCTATTTTCCCAAAAATCAGAAGAATGGAGTGGTTGACTTACTTGGAGCTTTTTGATCACTTTTTTTTTGCAACATTCAAGCTTTTTCTTTTTACCAAAAGCTTCATTCAAGCTTCTCATGGCCACTGAAAGGTATGAGTAACCACATAGAGGAAAAAATGAGACAAAATGATTAGAAAACGCTACAAGCCGTGGCCAAAAAATGCATCAAATGACCTCCAAAAAAGGTAAAAAACATAGTTTTGACACAAATGAATGCACTTACCTGCTATTCCATGCATTTTTCCATCAGAAATTGTCAAAAAACCAATCAAAAGCACCATTTTTTTGTGATCTCCTCAAAACCCTATGGTGGAAGCATGATTTTCTCCAGTGTTCGATGGTAAAAATGAATGCTTTTTCATTTTTTCCCATCCTTTTTTTATTTAGGGTTTGACCCTATTCTTTGGTGGCCGATGGGATTTTTCCCATCATTTTAAAAAAAATGCAACACATTAAAATGTGGTGGGGGGCGGAATGGTGACTTAGGCATTTTTATGCCTTATGTTTATTGCCTTGTCAAAATTGCTAAGTGTTTCAATATGAGACATGTGAAACATGCCTTGCCCTTTGAAATGTCATGATGCCTTGAAGACTTTCAAATGTGCCTTCCAAGAAGTGTGGAAATCCTTGATGCCACATAGGATGAAATTTGGGCCTTTATTTTTTCCTTTGAAAATCAGAGAGTATTGACCATGTGTGGCCTTGAAGTGCAAAATGGAGATAAAGTATAAATAATCAAATGCCTTGGAGTTTAACCTTGTTTAATGCTTTTGAAAGCATTTTGATATTTCATTATATTTTGCATCGTATTTCAAAGTATAAAGATATGATTTAAGTGATTTGCAAATCACTTTTATTATGTCCTTTTAATGCAAATGTAATGTAATTCAAAGAGGTGGTGGGGCCCTTTTGTATTTTGCTTTAAAATGTAAAATATATTGATTAAGTGGTGTATTATCAATCACTTAATCAAGTTATTATCTTTAATGCTTTTTTGGATTCTTGTGTTTTCAAAACACACATATTGCATGGGTCAAGGTTGGGAGACAAAATGATGACTTGCAAACACGAGGAGAGTGTGTGAGTGGTGCATTTGATTGTTTTGGAGAAACATGTGCTATTTTGGAGGCTATTTTGTCACACTTTTTGGATGGCTATGGTCTTGGATTGACCTTGGACTATTTGGAGGACTTTTTGGAGTGATTTTAGAAGGTTCTTTTTTGGCCTCATTGCTGCATCCGACCAAAGCCTTCTAGATGGACATGTGTGAGGGATTTTCATTGGTTTTGCTTAAGTATCTTCATTTTGGAATTTTGGAGTTAGTTCTTTCTTTCCAACAGAGTGAGCTTTAACTTTTGGAGCTATTTTTCAGCATGGAGTGGTATTGTAACTTAGATGGACTATTATACAGCGAGTAACTTTGAATCAATATAATAGCATATTTTACCTTCTCATTTCATGTTTCATGGTATGTTGTTAGTGATTGATCAGTTTATTTTGTGAAATTTATTTTTCCTTGCAAACTTGTCTCATATTTAGGCATTTGTTTAGCAGAAAATGCATATTAACATATTATAAGTTGTGTTAGTCAATAGTGTTGTTTGTTGTGAGACTTTTGTTTCCTTCTAAAAGTCCTGTTTAGAAACCTTCTTATAAATTATTTATGTGAAATGCATGTGAAAGTGAGTTGTGTAAGTAGAGTTTTATGATATTGATTTGAATGTGAGAGGCTATTATCAGGTCCTGGTTAGTTTTGGTGTATCACCTTAGGTATTTTCAGTTTATGTTCATGTTTCATGTATTTCTTACCCTCTACCTCAGAAATTAGTAGTTAGGTGGCATCAAAAGGGGAGCCAACCCATAATCTTTACATATTAACAATTTGTTGGATGCACTTGTGGCACTTGAGAGTGTAGAACCTCAAGATGAACCTGTAACGAAAAGCCCTCATGTCTCCCCTATGACTTCACCTACTAGTAGCCGAGGTGAGCATGATGAAAATAATGAGCCAAAGTCTAGGTCACCTATAATTGAGGAAATCCCATTTTCTTTGAAATCATAAAGAATCAAGAACAAGATCTAGGTAGTACATCTACATCCTCCACACCCTCTAAAACAAAAGAAAAGAAGAGGGATACTCAAAAGAAGAAAGAGGATGTTCCAAAGAAGAAGGGTGTTCAAAAGGAAAAAAAGAAAGTTAAGAAAGAAATACTTACGCCTAGACGTTCAGGTAGATTAAGGAGACAAGGTGTCATGAGGGGAAATGTAGAAAGACCTGAAGAAGAAGAAAAGAGCAAAAAACAACAACAAAAGTATTTCACATTAGTAGAAACATAATCTGGAGGAAAGGAAGATATCCCTAGTAATGTAAATATACTAGTGAAAACAAAGAGATATATACTAACAACTTCTGATTCAGAATCAAAAGATGCGTTTACTATTAAGAAAACACAAAAGGAAAGCCCAGATAGTCCCATTCACGGAGACTATGAAGGGGAAGGTAATGAGAAGTTTGTGGATACAGAGGAGATGTATATATCTAAGGAATGAGATATTAGGAAGGAGCTCCAAGAAGCCTTGGACAAGATTAAACACTTGGAAGAGTTAGTACAAAGCTATGAATAGAAGGATGAGGAGAGGGAAACAAAACTACAAAAATGGAGGAGAAGTTACAAATATATGGCCACAACACTAAACTTGATTTATTGGCGTAGTTGGCCATAACTAAGACTGGGGATGGAGAATTGGTACTACTAGATCAAAAACCTCCTTCCATTAGAACTCCAACTTACCATACCACCTTGTCACTTAGCCATCAGCTATGGAGAATGACCGAGGATTTTTCACAAGAAAAGGAAAAATGGAAGAAGGAAAAATACATTTTAATTGAAGAGCATGCAAAGGAACTTGAAAAGAAATAGATGGAACTAAGCAGATCAATAGTCATGTTGGAGAAAGTAGTAGACAAATCTGCATAGATCATTAGATGTAGACCACCAACAAGGACATACACATTTTTTCTACATGAAAGATTTATATGTTTTTAGTTTAGCAGGTTAATTAGTAAACAAACAGTTGGTATGAGTAGAATCTTTGAGTTTCTTAATACTTTTGTTGATTCTACACCTAATGATCAAGTTCAATTGTGTGGACATTATTTACACAATTATGTAGTGCCAAATGAGACAAAGTAGAATCCTTTGATTTTTGTAGGGAATCTCCAAGTAAGGGAACTTGCATCCTATTATAGAAATGAACAACTCAGGGGTGAAATAATGGAAGAGTATGAGGAGAGAGAGAAATCAATTGCTCTCTCCATAAGGAAAGAAGCTAAAAACTTTGATGCAGTCATTGATGAATGGTTGAAACTCATTGATCATAAGGGTGTGGGCAAGAAAATTATGAAACTTAGGAAGGAAAATCATGAAAGAATACAAAAATTAGTTGTAGGTTTGGGACAACAATTCTACAACTACTTGCAAAGAAGATGGAACAACTTAACTCAAAAATTATAGAAAAGGGAACCTCATTCAATGTATAATTTCACTGCCATGCTTCAAAGGGTACACAGGTACATAGCAACTGGTGTCAACAAATGGATTTAATGGGTACCACTCACCTTTCACCCACCTATCCTACTCTATCCAGTTCCATATTGGACCGGGGAGAAAGGTGAGGAATGTGAAAGAGTTGAGAATATCAAAATGAGTCAACTTGCAAAATACAAAGGTTTTTACTTGAAACAGATCTAGGGACTTGATGTTGTTATGGACTTGAGGAAGATTACCTTGTAGTATAATCAATACCTTTAGTGTTTTGCTTGGGGACAAGCAAAAGTCTAGTTGGGGGGAGCAATGGGTCTAGTTATTAGCTTATTTTTTCTTGCTTTTACACAAACTTCCAGACACTTTTAGATATATTTTCCACACAATAATTCTATATTATATTACCTTTTCATACTTATTATGCAGACTTGGACCTAAAATATAATGATGGAAATATGGTTATGACATAATAGCATTGCACAATTTATATGTAGATATGTATGGAATGTGGATGGAATTTTATGTTTTAATTATGGTAGTTAGTCTTGTGCACATGATTTGTGTTCATTAACATTTTTGCGACCAAGGAAGAACTGTAGCATGTAGTAGTTGGGAGCTAGAACCCGCAACAAAAGGAAGACTGGAATACCAAAACAGGGGAGTTCCAAATTAAGTTGAAATTCAATTTAACTATTGTTGAAGATACCTGATGGAGATTGAACATGCATCATTATAAAAAATTAATAAGTGTTGGAAAAGAAGGACTCCTTTACTGATAGGATTTTGACAAATGTTTATGTGTTTTACATGCAATCCTATTTTACAAAGTTTCAGTCCTATTAAGATTCTTCTTTCTTTTCAGTTATGGTTTGAACAATTGAATCTTAAATGCATGCCCTGATATCTAAGAGTGGAGGTTAATTATTGCGGTTAGTTGTTTCTTAGAATAAGATTCCCTTGAGCTTGTATATAGCTGATGGTTGAATCCTTAGAATTTTAGTTGTTTTTTTAGTCTTTCATTATCAGTTATTTTTAGTTTCAAGACATGATGGATATTAAGAATGATTGAATACAATCTATGAAAAAGAACTTTTGTAATCTTTCATGATATGCAATGAATGAAGTCAATTTCATTGGATGCGTAGAATCTGTTAGTTAGATTTGGTTTCAGTTAAGTGAGAACAACCACTTGAGCAATCCACTCAAGGTAAATGTTCTTCACTCCATTTTCTAGTTGTTTATCTTTGTTTAAATAGTTTTTTTACATTTGTCATTACTTCATGAACTAAATGCAAGTTAAAAACTAGAATCTCATACTTTGATAATTCATAATGAATGTTCATGAACATTCCTATAATGGTTAACTAGTAGTACTCCAGAGGTTAAATTAGTTGAGTTGTTAGTTTTGATTAGTTTTGAGTTAAAATGATCTTTTATTTACAATAGTTTAGTTATAGTTTAAGCTGTAGGTACCCGTAGCCATTAGTTCTCATTTGTTTCTTTCACTGTTATGCAATTTTGTGATTTTTGAAAAAATATTATAACTTGAATAGGATAGCTTAGGTAGTTTTGAGTCTTTGAAGGCATATACAATGTTGCACCATCACAAGTTTACAAACCTTGGGTTGAAATTTTAATGTAGTCTTTGCAATGTTGAGTGGATTGTTCAGTTAGATGAATCTTTGAATTGTGTAGGCTTTACCAAGTTTACAAGACATTAGTTTAGACTCTACATAAACAAATTTTGAGAATCTTCCCTTAAACAAAGTTGAGAAACAAAATCATTTTAGTCATGATGTCTTAGCATGCACAATAGTCTTGTATGCCTTCTGATCGCTTCTCTAGAATTTGTGCTTTACAAGTTACTGCAGCTTGAAGAATACTAGTTACTGTTATCGTGGGGCATAGAAAAACATGTGCAATAGTTGTGTTGCAGGAAATGAACCAATCACATAGCCAGATGGAATTGGGCTTCCTCCTCTCTCAGTATGTGCAAGTGATTGAGATGGACCACGATTGGAGGGTGATGAACCTATTAATTTTTATTTGCTCTCATGAAATTGAAGGAGGGAAGTTGGGACAATTAAACCTTCACATTAATGCTTGTCACCGCTCCAGTGTCGTGCTTGGGCAAGTTGAGTTGGGATTAATTGTGACTGGTAGCAGGTTTGTGTAGTAGATCCCAAGGCTATCCGACTTGCTAATTGATGATAGTTGTAGTAAACATTGCCTTGAACTGGAGATGAAATAAGGACAATAGGACCTAGTCAATTGCTACAAACTAATCATGGAAGCCGTTAGGAGAAATATCGCACAAGCACAATCATTGGATCCACATGGTGCATCTTGATGGTTGCATAGCCAACGTCGTTTCAACATGTACATTTGTTTAATTTATTCTAGTTTATAAGATTGATTACTCATGTGGCATGTATTGTATATTGGTGAGATTGGTCACTCCATTAGCACAAGGATCAAAGGACATCATGAGGATAACAAATATGAACAATTTTTTAAATCCACCTTTGTGGATAATCCTCCATGTCTAAACACTACATTTGCATAGAAAATGTACTCAATTCATTGCTAAAGAAGATAACTACTTTAAAAGGAAACTTAAAGAAGCAACTAAAATTAGTAACCACCTATGTAACCTAAACAATGACGAGGATGAATCTTGTTGTACATGAAATAATTTATTAAACTCTCTCAAATTCTCTTCTTCCTCCTTATGCCACTTTCTTTTTCCCATTTGTTCTCTTCTCCCTCTAAGTTCCCCATTCTCCTTTTGGCTTGTTAGCTACCCTTATTCATTTCTTTATCACCCTTATATTGTACCGCTTTCCATTTGTGAGTTGGTGGCTATAGGCTCTTCATATTCTTATGGTTTATCTTTTCATTTTTAAATTTATTTTATATTTCACTTAGTTATCCTCATCCCTCTCGTTTTCTTTCTTTTTATCATTTTTTTCTTTGCTAAGACTCTTTTTCAACAAGAATTATTAGTTCTCATTTATGCATTCCCTTTTCTTCTTCAATTCTTCCTTCTCCTTTTCTTTTTATCATCATTTCTTTCTTTGCCAACTCTTTTTCAACAAGAATTATTAGTTCCCATTTATGCATCCCCTTTTCATCTTCAATTATTTTTATCTTTACTACTTAATATATTATCCCTTAATAATTAAGTGGCTAATATTATTGTCATATTTTTATTTTTTAATATTTTAATTACTTGTTTAGTTAGAATCTTAATTATCCTAATTTTACATTATATCAATATTCATTTGGTTTCTTTGACTATGTTTATTAATCATCAAATAACTATAATAATATATCATATAAGCATCTTAATATTAAAGAAATATATTAACTATTAGCTAATTTTATCTTTGAATTTTACTTGTTTTTATTATTATTTTTTCATCATATTTCTTATATAATTCTAATTATTTTATAGATTTTTTGTGATCCTCACTCTTTTTTCTTGCTTTCCAATCTCTTTTAACTTTACCCCCTTCTTATAGGGCATATAACCTAAAATATATAGTATTATCCTCTTCCTAATGATAGATCACAAAGCGTAGTCTAAAACATTGATATTTTAAAAACATCCACACAATTCACATCCCAAAACACTATTAAACACTATTATGAACTTTGAAAATAACATGTCTCTTATAGAAAATCCTAGGTATATACAATCCAGTAGAATGTAGATTGTTGAATCTTTCTCTCTCTAATTTTGGATGTTTGGGTATATGCAAGGATGGGTAGTGCTTACAAACACCTATGATAAATTTGTTGAATTATAAGGGTCATGTTCTCCTCAATTTGATCCCTAAAGTATCAATTTTATAGCTCTGAGAGAAATATCAAAGACAAGCAAGTGTGCAATGATCTAAGGATTATGTAGACTTGATCCACACATCTAATGTAGGGTGACAAATAATAAATCTAAGGAAAATAAATAAATATTTGAAAATCAACAATATGTGATATCATGAACTAAGAAATAAAGATTGAGATATATGATATTATAAATTAAATTTGCACAACAATATGTCATTTATACACTAATCATTACATTTAAAAATACTTAAAATCGATCCAAAAACATAAAATAAAAAATATATAAATATATGATTGTCACTATTATAATATTATCACCTTTAACAATAAATTAATATAAAAACATTATCTACTTAATTATTATAAACTATAAATACTATATAATTTAAATACATATTCTAAATAATTAAAAACCAAATTTGTTTCTTAAATGCATATAACAACAATAGATCCATAGAGCTTAAATTAATGCAAAATACTCAAATTAATATAAATATGTAACATACATAAAAAGGTTTGCTATGCGGCCCACAACAGTCTCCATTAAAGAAAATACAGTGTATCTCCCCACCAACATGAATCTGTGTTATTATAAACGCTACTATATAACTAACTATACTAAATATAGTGAGCCACCAACGCTTCAGCGCGTTGAATTTTTAGTCAGTCTTGAACTTTTCCATCACATATGGTCCCCTGCCCTGCTGCTCCTCTCCTTTTTCTTCTTCTCCATGCGCATGCCTCTGCCTTGGTTGCTTCCCTTCTCCTCCTGGAAAACCGTGTTCAAAATCTCTTTCTCGTGGTAAGGCAGAAATATCTCTACTTCTGGATGAAATTCTGTGGATTTAGCCTGCACAGGAAAAGTATAAGTAAAAGACTCTGTTCGCTCTCCTTTTGTTGGAAAAGGAAAATTTTCATTTTCTTTTTCTTCTTCTTCATGTCCATGACTTGGCGGCCTTCCTTGTCCGCCTAGAAAACCATGGTCAAAATCTCTCTCCCTAGGTAAGGACAAAAATTCTGCTACTCTTGAATGAAGTTTTGTGGATTCTTCTACAGGAAAAGCACGAGGAAAAGGCTTTGTCTGCTCTTCTGGAAAAGGAATCTGCTCATTCTCCCTCTTTCTCTCCCCTGTTTCATCTCTGTGCTGCCACCCTTCTCCTTCGTTGGGAAAGACAGAGACAAATTCAGTCTGCCGTGAAAGAGGCCGAAATTCATCTACTCTTGGATGAAATTCTGCGGGATCAGCATGTCCAGGGAAGCGATGGAAAAACATTTCCAGCCATGATCCTCTTGCTAAAAAAGGCATATGCTCATTTTCTTTCTCTCCTTTTTCTTCTTCTGGATGCCCATGCCTCTGTTGCCTCCATTCTCCGTTTGAAAAACCAGGGCCAAAATCACTTTTTTCTGGTAGAGGCCGATCCATTCTCGGATGGAAATCCCTGGATTCGGCCTGCACATTTAGGAATTCTAGGGGAAATGGCATATGTTCGCTCTTTCTCTGTCCCCTGTGATTGAATTTGCCTTGATGGCAACCACCGGGACGCCCAAAACTGAAGCCTCTGCTTCTTTCTTCTTCAAAAATCCCATCATTTTCCCTCAGAAGGGATCTATCCAGACGCAGATTTCCTCTGGCTATTTCATTCAACAACTCCTGACTTGGCAAAAGAATATGGACGCTTTGCTCTTTCTCTCCAACCACTTCTTCCCTTTGGAAGGGAACTCTGCAATCCCCCAAACCAGAAAGACACAGAAGAATGCAAATGCTTATCAGAGCTGGTGCACTACGAGAGCCCGCCATTGCAATCGAAAATGTTTGTAGAAATGCTTTCCTCAGATCGAAATATATACTAATCGAGCTCTGAAACTTCATCGAAATTCACGTTACTAATGCGAAAGCGCAAAACTACGAATAGAGAATTTCCCAAGAAACTAAGCGAGGATTCATTCTGACAAAAAAGTTGTTGTTGGATTCAACGCTAAGACGTCCGTTTGGCGTGGCTTTCCACGCGCTTTGCTTCATCGTTAGGCAAAGTATATTTCCATACAAAAGACGGGTTCCAGTTGTGTTATTAACTCTGTAATAAACGTTTCATAACATAATCTATCTTGATAGCGAATTCATTTTATATGAAAATTGCGTTTCAACATAAAAATCTATATTATTATAATTAGTCTACATACGAGTTTTTAAATTTAATTTTTAGAGTTGTTAAAGTTGTTAAAGGGCAAACATTGATATAAATGTTTTTTTTTTTTTTTAAATATGGATTTTGTTGGTCAATGTCTCTTCACATATAAATTATTGAAATATTAAAATATTTTTTAAATTAATATTAACTAAAGAATTAAAATCAAAATATAAAATGTAATAACAAAATCATAAATATTAAAAAATTAAAATATAAATTGTGTTCTAAGATAATAGATGGAGGAGGATGACCCTTTGGTGAAATGGTGGGGCTTCTTACTTGTAGTGCCAACAACCAAGGTTCAAACCTTAATATTAAAACTTTTGGGCGGTGGGCCTAGCTTGATTGGCCAAAGCATCCTGTTGTAGGCAAGTGGTCACAAGGTCTAGTCTCCCCACCATCCCCATGGTACCAGATGACGTGTCGTGCTCGCGCCATCGGTCACGTGAAATTTTTTTACCAGGCACACTACAGTTTATAAGGGGACGAATGCCCGATCGATTCTACAATCTAAAAAACAAAGATGGATATAGAATTTTTTTAATAGATTTTGATATATTTTATTGATAGGTTTATTGAGTGGATTTGTAAATCTACAAAATCTTAAAACGTATCACACCTAAAAATCATTTAAAATACCACTAGTGAACATTTTTTATGTTTTTGGAATCTATATCTCGACATCACTAACGCGGCTAACAAAAATCAATTGTATTAGAAAACAATAGTGCTATGTCCAACACACTAACACATGTTGACTTTCCCACTAATTATATGTGCTATACAATATATTAATTCCACTAACCCTAGTTGAATGCACAAAATATGCAACAATCAAGAGGGTGGCAAGTAAGGCTAAGAACATTCTTAAATGAGTCAAGGTAGCCATTTAGTTAGTGCATTATGTTCCAGTCACTTGGCTCATGTTCCAATTCATGCTCCAACCAATTAGAGATCTTGTTGTTGTTAAGAAGCATGTGCATCAAATGAGGAAAAAAAGTGAAATACCAAAGAGTAAATAAGCTTGCTTTTGCTAAAGAAGAGTGCTACATAATGTCATGTCCAAAACTTTTCATGACATGAAAATTCAAAAAACTTTTTTTTTAGAACAACACTTAAATTACCATAACTTATTAGAGATACAATACACACTTCAATCAACAAGGGTTTATGTTGATCACACAATTATTAAGTCAATCCTTCTAATCGTGTTATGTTTTTTTAACTATTTAAATCACTGACTTGACTCATATAGATAACATGCAAACTTATCCCTAGTTTTCTTGTCATTCTCATACTTTCTTACAAGCGAAGTTAATAAAAAAAAAAAATTTGATTTAATTATCTATTTATTAATTTATTGATTTTTCTATCAAAATTTTGCTCTAAACCCTTAAAACATGCATAGGTTAGGTTATTTAAAATCACCTCTCATAATTGTGAGTGGGGAAAGATATGATGCAAAACTATATAATATATACTTTTCTCACTATTATTCTTTTTTTGGGTACCTGTAATGACTAATATACAAAGATATATTAATTACATTAATTCTTTCATATCTTATAAATAAGATTGTTGTTTTCATCCTTGTTGCTAATTTATAAAAATAATTACATAATATTATAATTATAATTTTCTATTTACTTGCATAACTCAAGTTTCCTCATATTAAATTGAAGGTATTTGAATTAATGCTTACCTACACACACCCACACACATATATAGCAATAACCAACCCATTTACTCTATCTTATTTCACATGAATATATATTTTTTTTCTCAAGAAGGCCAAAACAATGAAAATATAATTTGGTTGTGAAAATACTCTCATTAGAAAAATATCTAAATGAGTTCAAGTTAGCCTACTACTTGAAATATACATGTATGTGACTATCCACGTTTATGTGAAATTTTAGACATTTTAAATGAACATATGTCCCATTTTTTGTAGAAGGGTAAGTATACAAGACATAAAAAGACTTACAATTAAAAGGAGGAAACAAAATGACATTATCAAAAATGTTCTTGAATTAACATTATAACAAATTTCCCACCCTCGACGATGAGATCAAGATGATAGCATTATCAATGTTATCTAATTGATTTACTAACAAAATGTTATTCAATTGTTCTATATAAGGTTTTAATTTTAAATAGATTATTTAAATAATTTTGGTATGAGAATTTTAAGATGAATGTACATGTCAAATTAATCTTTAATTAATAATAACATGCACAAACACATATGTAACTCGAACTCATCTTCAGGTGGAATAAATACATATTTCTCAAACAATGTTTCATCACCACATATGAGCATAAATTGTATGTTTATAAAAATCAATTTATTATTTTATTTATTTCCAACCTAATGAGACACATTTACAACTCCCAAGATTGATACATAGTAATTTAATAAATTAAATAAAGGAAAACTATCTATTTTAAACCCATGCAAAAGCAAAAACCCTAAAAAGGGTACAACCATCTATAACTTAGTTTTCTTGGCTGTGAAAGAGAGGCAGAGCAAGAACAGGGGTTAGTTCTTCATGGTGCTAAGAAGAGAGGGCTCTAAGAAGGGTGACAACTTGAGGAATGGGGGTGGTTCGCAGAGCGATCTACTATGGGCATTGGATGATTAATACCCTCATTTATTTTTTATTTTTCATTATTTATCCTTTTAGTTGATGCTCCTACTATTCAACATAGAGCATCACCAAAGAGAGGTAATAGGGGTTTATTTGTAGTCTTTTTTTGTTATATATATTTTTAAACACACATTAGTCATCTATATAAATACACTAGATGGAGGACAACATCAGGGATTTATCAGACCCAACATGGGAAGTGCTTGTATTGGAAGGCTAGTGGTGTTTTTTATGCTTAAATATTTGATTTAAATTAAAGTTTTAAACCTACATTTTGATGTTATTTGCACAAATTAGCATGGGCAATCCCCTTTTTTTCTTCATTTGTTTTGTTTATAAAAGAGATATATAGGTTCTAATTTATACCATGCCTTGGTGCATATTCTAGTTGTTTCCTTTCAATTACTAGAGAGGAGGGGAATTATAATAAATAAATATATTATTATCCATTTTTTTAATGGAGGGGAGTGGGTTCAGCTTAACCCCCATTCCTTGTAGTCTCCTATGAGAACTGCACTCCCAAGGGAGGAATGGTAGAAGGGTCCAACCTTGTTTGCCTCCCTCCCAAAAAAAATTATTAAAAAAATATTTATTTCCTTATTAATTTAAAATTTATTTTGTTTATATTTTATTTTCATTTATTGTTGTTTGCATAAACACATTAAAATTTATTTTATATAAAAATTGTAGATATTATGTTAAATATATCAAAGACAAAATTGTATGTACTAAAATAATCATTTGTAATTTAGTATTCTCTCCCAACTTAAAAATATATATATATGTATGTTATTTGTATGTATGTATGTATGCATATATATGTGTGTGTGTGTGTGTGTGTGTGTGTGTGTATAATATGTATATGTATATGTACATATACATATACATATACATATACATCTATATATATATAGTAAGTGCATGGAGCTGTGACACAATTTTGGTGTCAAATTGCAAAGAAAAACCATATCAAGCCATATTGTGCTTGCCAAATTTGGAGAGTGCCAAATGTCATTCATGACTTTTGGAATGCATTTTTCTTTAAGCTCTTTCATTTTCTCTTTCTTTGTCGGGGACACTATATACATGAAATAAACATATAAGTATAAGTTGACATTTACATATGGACATTTACTTTCTTATACTTTAAGTTATATTTCATGTATATAAGAAGGATGTTTGAGAGTGGTT
>VDFB02281492.1:16289054-16351250 GCA_007258455.2 Sequoia sempervirens | reverse complement strand
TTTATGATGGGACTTTGAAGCAACATCGACCATCCGAGACAAAAAAAGGAGGCACACAAAATGAGGCGGCGACAAAAATGACCCGACAAGGCGAAAGAAAAGAGGGTCCTCTCGATTGGAATGGCTTGTGTGCTAAGGGCACAACAAGCACATACCTATTCCTTAGATTGATGACTAAAGATGAGGCAATCAAGTTTTCCACCTTGAATTTGGAGGGTAATACACATGAGTGGTGGTACCATGGTCTAATCACTCAAGGTCATGGATCCATCACCTCATATGATAAATTCTACACAATTATGACTAATATGTTTGATTGAAAGGATCCTAAGTTTACTTCAAATATTTCAATCAACTCAAATAGTGTGGTTCAATAGAAAACTATGTAACTGTAATGATGTAAAATTGCACCCCTTGCAATTTCACATACATTTTTGTATCCACTTTAGTTTCCACTCCCTTAGAACTTGTTTAGGCTCATTTTAGCCCCTACATTAGCCTTTTTCCCTCTTAGGATGCTCAAGACCCATTTTTAGTAGCTACCTTTGTGTGTTAGATTTGTGTCAAACCCTATGCTTTTCTCGTTCTCATTGTTTCGTAGCATGATTTGTCTACACACTAGCATGCCGCATAGAAATTCTCACACTGCACAAGAGTCCCATGACATTTCAATGTTTAAATGGTCATTTTTGAGTGCCTTGCCACTTTTTAGCTACTTTTTCTAGTGGTAACGACTCAAGATGCCTTGTAATAGCTCAATAAGCTTCTTTTCCCTCCTATTCTCTCTCAAGCCTACACAACTCTCTTGTTTTCTACAACAACCTCAAGCTCTCAAGTTCTTGCAACACTCTTCGCAACTCTCTTAGCTCTCACATCTCTCTCTCCTTAGCTTCCTCAAGCCTTGTAGGTGATATCTATCTTGTGCCTTGTATCTTTGAGCATATTGAGATTTCTCACACCCCCTATCTATTGCATCTCTATCTCATGTTATGGGTTCTCCTTCTCAAGTGGGGTTTTCTTTTGTCACTCTTGCATTTATTCCATTTTTTTCCATCATTTCTATCTATCTATTTGGTTGTTTGTGGAGGTGGGAACACCAAAACAAGGGTTTGATTGAGGCAAGCCCCTAAACAACCCCAACATTTTTCCTTGGTCCTATGTGTGCAAGTATCGAAGACATTCATGTGTTGGAGGCTTCATTCCTTGGGTTGTTGTAATAATTTTCTTTCTTCTCTTTAGCTCTATCATTTACGTTTTACTTAGTTTACTTTACTTTAATCTTGTTATATTCTCTTATTTTCCCACATTCTAGAAGTTCAAGTAGTAATTAGACCATTAGTAGTCACTTTTTCACTTTTTGTGATATTCTCAATTTTTAGTTTGTATGAGATTCTAGCACACCTCTAGGACTCCAACACTTCGTGCTAGTGTTTGTGTGTTGCACTATCATCCTTGGCCAAAAACTTGCTAGTCTATCTAGAAGACGTTTGTGACCTACTCATTCTAATTTCAAAACTCTTGCTTTGTTCCTTGAGGTGGTCTAAGGTAGTTTAGGGAAGTTCTTTCCTTGGGACTCTCTTGAGAATAAAGATACTCATGAGCAATGAATCCCCATTCTCTACATTTTGGTGAACTTGATGTAAACACCCCTTTCATAAAAAAAAGGACAAATCAAATATATATTCTTCAAGAAAAAAAATTGGGGCATTGCCCCAAACCCCATTCCATGTTGTCAATAACGATATACACTGACCTTTGGTTGGCTTGTCCATATCTCTATTTAAAAATGTACTTTCTATTGTTCTTTCTTCTATCTCTTTCTAGCTTTGTTAATAAACTTCAAGAAGGTCTCTTACAAGCGTGCAAAAGTGGGTTCTTTTATCCTTTCTTATTATTCTTTTTTGACCCTTTTCCTAAAATTCCTTGTACTTGTAAGGATACTTTGGTACAAGAGAATGAAATCATTGATGCTTTTCTGAACATTACTCTACCTTCTCTTCATTCCAATGCACTCTTCTAGAGATGTTGCATTAGCGAATATTGGAGCTCCTTTCACATCAGATCCTCCAAGGATAAATGTTGAGCACATTTCTTTGAATGATTCCTCTAGGAGTTGTAAGGAATCTGCAAATATAATATATTTCTTTGTTGCCCCTCAAAGGCCTAAGAGACCGGTCATTTATTTGACTCTAGCTATTCCTTCTCCTAAAAGATTTTTTTTCTAATAATGGTGTTCCATTTAACAATGATTCTCTTGATCTTTCTAAGGATCCCTCTTGTAGACGGTTATCCCATGCTTATAATACTAGAAGGAATAATTTTTTTTTTGATTAACCTACTTCTTTACCACCTTCTCAACCAAGTCTTCCTTCAACACCTAAACCTAGAGCTAAAGCAACTGGTGATTACGATCTTGTTGAGAAACTTCATGTTACTTCAAACAAATCTCATTGTGGTACTTGCTTTAGTATGCTTTGGTTTATCAAGGTATGCTTCAGGAAGCCTTGCAAAAGATCCTCTTTCCTAAACTTTTGCTAGGCTGATAGATGTTAATGTGTTGATAGCTCATATTCATGCGGATTTACTGAATATTATGTTCTATATGCAAGAACTCCTACCTCTAGAGGTGTAGAAGAAGGTAGATCCTCTAATGATTATAGTTGGTGTTAATAATATCGGCATTAGACGTACTCTCATTGACACCGGTTGGATGCTCAATGTGTGTATTATTGATCTATTGCCTAAAATTGAAATAGATTCATCTTCTCTTATTGTTTCTTCCTTATGTATTTGTGGGTTTGATAATGTTGATCAGAAAACCTTAGGTACGATAATATTGCCTTTAAGGTTGGGACTAGTTACCATACCCACTCTAGTACATGTTATGTTCGAAAAGCTACCATATAATCTGCTTCTTGATAGATTGTAGATTCACGCTATGGGTGCAGTCTCATCCAACTTACATAAATCTATTAAATTCATTCATAATAATAAAGTTGTTATCAACGAGGATTGTACCCGAGATGCAAAGCTGGAAAGCTCAGTAATCATGTGTAACATTGGAATATCTTCAGGTTGTAGGTACCCTATAATGATGATAGAACTCCAGATTATGGGTTGGTTCCCTTTTGATTTTCTAATGAATTAATGACTGTAAAGGAAAAGGGATAGAAGGCTCTAAAATGAATGTGCTAAAATTGATTTTAAAAGGATGGCGATGCACCTAAATAATAGTAGAACCTGTAGATTGATTCACAACTATTTTTAGAAAAAAATGTTTACATAGTTTAGAAATGGGTAATTTGATCACAATAATATTTCCAAAGAAGGCCAAACAATTTGTCTTTTCAAAAGGAAAACAATTTTTCACAACTCGAAGAAACAAAATTAACATAAGCATAACCTAAGACCTATGATGCAGAATTACTTTTGTTGATGTATAGTAATGAATGAGACAAAACTAGAGTTTTTAATGATTAAAACACAATAATTTCATCAAAATCATTAACAAAGAATTTTGCATTGTCTGAAGAGGTAAACTGATAAATCTTGAATGAAGATAGTAGAAAAATACTGCATAAATGACAAATAGTAATAACCTATAACCTAATGTTCTGTATAAATCTGTAAAAAATGAGTTACAAAAGCTTCTTCTCTCTACAATGCACAAGAGAGCAAAAAGGAAAGAACTAAGGAAAAAAGACTAAGTATTTTCCTCTCTATACAAAAGATGACTCCAAAGTGCCAAGGGGTAACACTTGTAGTTAACTACATCTAAAAATATCTCCCAAATATCTCTCCCACGAGCAAATATGAAAATCCTTAGAAAAGTGGTCAAAACTAAAGTAACTTGAGCAAAAATAGGCTCAAACTCACTCTCACAATTAGTTTGACCAAGTTGGACTCCAAAATCACCTCAGTTTAACCATAAATCAAGGAAAATCACAAAATAACACCAAACGCATGAATCTCTCTTAGTTAAACTTATTGCTCAACTCAAATCCACCTCCTCTCATGCTTGGATTAACTCATCAATCAACCTTCAACTATCTCCTTTGACTATATCTTGAAGGAAATGCATGTTTATCTTTCATTTTCATAACAATTAAAATAAAGTGGTTTATAGCACACCACTTTAATAAATGTTTTACATTTCAAATCTATTTCAATTCATGCAAAAATAATTCCACTACTCAACCATGTTTTGAGGGTTAATACAAAATACATAAGTCCCAAGGGAACAACTTAGACACCTAGTATAATGCAAAAAGCGGAATTAATTGTTATTGCAAATGTTAAAAACAAAGGAAAAAATGCCTTTTGGGAAGTTGGCCAAAATTAGGGTTGAAACCCTAAAATCAAAAGCCACCACCACACTAGCATCTCATTTTTCTCAGCCAAAATTAGGGTTGAAACCCTAAACTCAAAAACTACCACCACACTAGCATCTCATTTTTCATTTGCACTTTGCATACTCTATTGAGGGCGCTGCCATTCTAGGGTTTACTTCTCTTCATTGTGAGTCTTCTTGTTGTTCTCCAAGGGCTTCTAACTGCTTCAAATCACTAGAAATGTTGCTTCATAGCAGGTAGGCTTGTTCTGAGATGAAAATATCTTGAGATCTTTGTTGTTTTCTGCGAAAAAAGTGATGAAATTGCTTTGGTTTTTTAAAAATATTGAAGAAAACTCCATCATTTCTATTGTATTCTTTAAGGTCATGGATGAAACTTGAAAGAACTCCAGTGTTTCTTATTTCTCTCTGTTATTTTTCATGAGAAATGTATTTCTTTGCTTCTAAATGTGGTAAAAAGGAGACAATACTTTATATTTGCACTCAGCCCTTTGCAAATAATATGAATTTTATTATTCTATTTTTATCTCATTTTGTTCGATGCTTTGACTCCAAGAAAATTGTGAGGAAATCCTATAGGTTTTTATCTATTTTTGTAGGCTATGGTTTTCAATGTTCTGCATATCTTGACTTGGCCTCACATCTTTCATGGCCATGACTATGAATACTTACATTGGGTTTCTTTTATTTGCACAAATGAGGGTTTGTTCATTTTTTGACTTGGTCATGGCTTCAATAAATGAAACTCTAATTGAAACTTTGCATTTTGGGTATTTCCTCTACAATGAAATAAAATGATTCTTCTTAATGTGGCCAAAATTTTATTTGAACAAACATGACAATCCCTATCATAGGTCAAATTTCATCCCATCACAGGTTGTAGACCTTTGTGGATAGGTAAAGAGAAAGCATACCACTTCTATAACTATTACCATTTCCTTTTTTTCCCACTGTCATTTAGAAAACTGCCCTTAATGTTTTCAAGACATCATAGTCACTTCTGGCACATGGCATTTTTATGGCTTTTATGACATCGCTATGACTGCCCTTCATGAGATTTATGACTATGAAGTCACTATCCTTACAATGTATATGGAAATCCCTATTTGTTTTATTTCCTAATGATTGTGTTTAACTACTTCCCACTGTCATTTGACTGTGCTTATCTAGTGTCTATTCCATAATTTTAGACTATCCTTAATCTTCAATGAAACAACATAGTGACTATCCTCCTTTATTTCATGGCATAGACTGTCCATAAACCTTGCATTTTTTTGAATGTTTTCCTTCCTTTTCTATCGTCCCTCAGTCATGACGACTATAACTGCTTTCATACTCATTTCATTGTTTTATGAGTAGTTACATAGTATAAATAACATGTTTTCTTGCTTGCTTCAGTTATCTCTACCTTGGTTAAGTACTACCTTCCATTGTTTCTCTCATGCTTGCTTTTAACATAGGTGTAGATACAGGTGCCTAGCTCATGCATTCATGATTATGTTCTTCCCTTGCATTCACAGAGGAAATCCTGTTGTTTGACTCACTTTCACTATCTTCCTTCATAAATTTGACTCAAAAGATGAAATTAATTCATGACTCTTACCTGTTTCTCAATATTTTTCATCCTTTATGATTGCCAACATAGCCTTCTTATGATTAGGACTGTTGTCCCTTCTTTCTATTTTAAATGATTGTAACAACTAAGTATTTTCACTATTTATTGAATATTGTGACAATATTATGACTTTGCATGGCTTATGATAGAACAAAGTGCTATGAAGAAGAACATACCTCTCCTTCCTAAATTATCTGCCAGCGCCTGCTCACTGAGAGTTGTCTTATGCATTGAAGAAACTTTGACTCCCCTTGTGCTACTTCCTTTGACATTGATTGCTTTTCCTTGTGGATGTATCTCTTGTTAAGAGCATAAATTCAACAAATTATGATATCTTCATAGGAGAAGGCACCAATGTCGAAGGAATTAGCACCAATGGGGTTAGGATAAGCTTAATTATGATGCATTTTTGCTTAATAGGACAACATGTTGGGCTCAACCCTTGTGGGAGCCCATTTTACTTCACATGCTATGATGTCAAACAAGATGAATCATGTAACGATAAATGAACCTGTACTTGCACAGTGAAAAAATATGTTAGATAAAACAATGAAGCTTGGTGCTCCTCCTGTTGATTTGACTTTCATTTGATGATCTAATTTTGGCTCTCTTGCATACATCTGATAATTGCTCAACTAATCAAATGCATTATAGATATAGGCTATATTTCTGTTGATAGGACATATGATGAGATTTATATCCAGAGCTCTAACCCAATCCTTTCATCATCATGTAGGTTCATCTGAAGATCAACAACAAGGAGGAGCTAAAAACAAACAAGATCAACACAAGATTTCCATAGGCAATGATGGATATACCTTCTCCTCATGTATTTTTCTACTTTTATCTTCAATTGTATAGCTTTTCTTTATGTTGCATTCGTTTAGCTACTCCCACAGCTTGTGTGGGACATTTAAGCATTTCTTTACTCTCAATGTATAAAACAACAACATTTATGCAATCTTGTATACATTTTCATTACAAAATGAATGAAAGACAACAATATCATGCAATTTATGTAATTTCCTTCTGTTGTAAAACATTGCATAATAAAAACCAAATTCCACTTTCAAAGCATTTATATGCAATGGTTGAGTCTTATAAGAAATTTGTTGGAATACCTTTCACTTTTGATGCAATCAACTGTTTCAGCTCTACCAAATTGAGATGTAAGTAAAATTTGGTAACATTTTTGGTGATTTCTATTGAATGCTTGCCTGCTAAGCATATTGGATCAGTAGCCTAAACAATCCATTGGGCATAGGAGTCAATTCTTTCCCTTGTACTCAAAAAACTTTAGTAACTCAACTATTCGAGACATGAACAACAAGAGAACAAAATAGAAAAAATAACTATCATGGCATTGTTTAAGACAGGGGCAACAAAAATTGCATCTACATTTATTGGAAAACAAAATGGAACTGAAAAGAAATGTGCTTAGAGCATTTATTAACTAAAAACGTCTACTTAACTATGTACATATGCAAACTTTGATCTTTAGTAGCATTGTTTGAGGTGAATCCTATTGACAGGGATAGGTAACACATCTCCATCCAACTTTGAGAGATAAAATGTGTTATGTTGTTTTCATTCTATGATAATGTATGGGCCATCCCACATGGCATCAAGCTTGGTGTGTTTACCAGGTGTTATTTTAAGCTCATCCCATTTTAACGCCAGATCACCTTCTTTGAAAGCTCATGGGACTACTTTCTTATCAAATGTTTTTTTCATTTGAGTTTGGTGAATCTCTAAATTTTTTAATGCTTTTTTTCTTATTTCTTCCAGCTCCATTAGCTATGCAAGTCTAATTTCCATAGGCTCCTCTTCTAACAAATCTAGTTCCTTGATCATGTTTAAGGTTGGGAATTCAACTAAGATAGGAATTTTGGCCTCTTTGCCATATGTAAGAACGTAAGGTGAATTTCATGTAGCTCTCTTAGGTATAATCCTATTAGCCCAAAGGGATAAATTTAGTTTATCATGAGGTCCTCTGGTTTTCTTGGATATTCTTCTTGATGATCTTGATTAAGTTCTTATTAGTGGACTATGCCTGTCCATTACCTTGAGGGTAATAATTTGAAGAAGTATTTAGATATATGTTGTTCTTGACTGAGCAATCTGAAAATTTTAAACCTATGAATACTAATGCATTATTAGATATGATAGAATTAGGAGTACCAAACCTGGAAACCAAGTCTTGATAGGAATTCAAAACAAAAGTCTCATTTGCCTCTTCAATGCAACAACTTCTATCTATTTTATAAAATAGTTTTTTGTTTTTAATATCCATCTATGACTTGTACTTGAAGGTGGGTTAATGGGACCAATCAAATCAAGTCCCCACTTTCCAAAAGGCTCGTCCACTTGAATTGGATGGAGAGGCAGGGCTGCAAGCTTTTGCTTTCCTACAAATATTGAACATTTATTGCATTTTCTAACCCAAGCATTTGCATCCTTAAATAAATATGGCTAATAATATCTAGCTCTCATGATCTTTAGAGCTGTAGTTCTTGGTGTAAAATGGCCTCCAAAGGGCCCATCATGAAATTCTTTCAGAATTTTATCAATCTAATCTAGTTCAATAAATATAAGTAAAACACCATGAAGATCCATTTTATATAAAATTCCATCAATTATAGCATAAGGGATGGCTTGAAGCCTATAATACCTTCTCTTTGAATTTTCCAAACCTTCAGGATAGTCACCAGTATTTAAATAATGGATTATTTGTTGAATCCAATTTGTAGATGAAATTGGAACAACTTGTTCCTCGTTATTGAGCACTGTTGCAGCTTGCTCATCAATTTCTTTGTTGTTTTCTTCATTACCCACAAGTTGTTCACATAAAATTTTTACTCTAACAAGCTTGGTGACCTTTATGTTAATTTCATACTCCATTAATTTTGTAATCTAGCCTGCTCTTTTATCATTGATATCTTTACTAAGAAAGAAATCCTTAACTATTGGATGAGCAACCAACAACTGGATTTTATTGTTTGAGAGCATATGCCTAAATTTCTTAAGGCTTCTAACTACAACTAGCACATGTTTTTCTAAAAATGAGTATTTTACATCATAATCATGGAGAACTTGGCTAAAGAAAGCCACAAGTTGCTCTAATCCTTTTTCATTCTATTGACAAAGCATAGCTAAAATTGTGTCAACACTCCCAAATGCATATAATATAAATTATTTATCACAATTTGGGTTAATAAGTGTTGGGGGCTATTGAAAGGGCCTCCTTTATTTCTTCAAAACTCTTCTTACCTTATTCCAACTAAAAGGAATGTTCTTTTTAAGCATAGTTGTAAGGGGCTGCAACAATGTTACAATGTTAGGTATGAACCTCCTAACAAAATTGATCCTACCTAGAAATATTTGTAAGCCTTCCTTATGTGCAAGAAGGGGTAATGCTAGAATGGTTGTGATTATTTCTGGATCAATTGTTATACCATGCTTGGAAACAATATATCCAAGAAAATTTCCTTCATGGACATAAAAAATGCTCTTTTTCGGGTTAAGTGAAACCTCGTATTCTCTGCATATTTCAAAGATCTTCCTTAGATGATCAAAATGTTCGTTAGATTTATTTGAAAATACAATAATGTCAACTAAATAAACAAGTAAAAACTTGTTAATGAGGCCTTGGAAAGCCATGTCCATGGCCCTTTGAATGGTTTCCCCTCCATTGGACAATCCAAAGGGAATTTTTTTGTAAGCCATGGTACCCCATTTGGTAGTAAAGACAATTTTGAACTGGTCTTCCTCTTTTACTAAAATATGATTGTACCCTAAATAACCATCCAACAATGAGAACCTTTTTGAACCTGAAACAACTTGTAAAATATGCTCCATTGAGGGCAGCAAATAATGATCTTTGAGAGAGGCTATGTTTAAATCATGGAAATCAACACATGACCTAATCTCACAATTCCTTTTTCTAACAAGTACCAAATTAGAAACCCAAGATGTGTGCTTAATTGGAAAGATAATGTTAACTTCAATTAGTTTTCTTAACTTTGTTTTCATGAGATGCTCCAACTTGGGATTTAGAGGCCTTTGCTTCTGCCTCACTGGTTTTTCCTTGGGATCCAACTCAATGGTGTGTTGAGCTAACTCAGGTTTAAAACCCTTTAAATATCCATACTCCCAAAAAAAAAAATCACTAAATTCTTGGAAAAATGAAATTAAAGCTTGTTGTTCATCTTTGGTACATACCTTACCAAGCACAAGGAGCTTATCTCTGAATATCTCAATGGGTTCATAGTGCTCTTTCTTCACTGTCATGTTGTTTTTATCTCTTCTAACTTGATCATTATAATTAAATATTGATTCTAAGGTTACCAAACCTTTGGGAAACTTATTGGACTTCAATTGCAAGATCTAATTATCATATTGCTGCTCAAATTTTTGTTGGTTTCCAATAGCAAACTCTGCTTCCTCCATAAAAAAATTAATAATCTGCTCATCGCTTCAAAAACCTACCAACTGACATTGTTATCTGGTATAGATGGTCTCACAACCACTTTTACATATTTTTGTACCTCAACATTATGAATATCAGTTGGAATATTAAATTGTGATCCTATGGAAACAAGTTTATTAGCTTGTTTATTCTGATTTCTAGGAATAGATAGCAGATTGAAAGCATCAAAATACTCAATTAAATCCCAAAATCTATGCTCATACAACTTAAAAAATAATTTTTTGTAACATTCAGGTTTATAACTTGATTTGCTATCAATTCACAGTCACCAAAAACTTGCAGACACTTTATACCTCTCTTTCTGGCCCATTCTAGGCCATGAATAAGTGCATCATATTCTGCTACGTTATTTGAACAACTAAAAGTAAATATTAAGGTTGAATAATACCTTTCTCCATTAGGTGCAATCAACATGGCTCCTCCACCAGCACCCACTTTGCTTCTCGAGCCATCAAAATTCAACTTCCAAACTTGATCATCTTGTTGTTTTGGTTGTTTTTCATCCTTAACCAGATTTGGGACAATTGCATCATGCTCCCGAATCATGTAAATTCCCAATCCTACCTCATCCATGTGACTAGAAGGATCAACTTTGTGATTCTCAGTTTCCCACTCATCTAAATTTATATCAAGTATGCTCAAGCAATAGGTATTTTGGGGTCTAGGGTCATGGATTGATACTCCTACTCATGGATGGCTAGGTTTACATTTACAACACTTGGCACATATGGTTCTATATGATTTTTGGCTTGTGGTTCTGATTTGATGATCACTCTAGTGCCATAGCTAGTTCTGAAAAGCATATGGGACCAATTTGATGATAAATACCCACCCAACTTTGTAGTAAAGTCCCTAGAAAGGAAAATGGCAAAGAAAGATGGCTGATCAATGACACAAATATCTTGTGGGATTGAGAAGTTTGGACAAGCATGTAAGGTAAGGGGTAGGATTTTAGTCACTCCAATAGATTTAATGGTTGTACCATCTAATTGAACTACTCCCTTTGACAATGGCTCATAAGTCAATCCTAGTTTATTCACTTGCTATTTAGGCATCACATATCTGATTCCTCTTGAATCAATCATGCAATTGTACACTATATTTTCACCAATGATCAAAATGACATAAAAAGGAGGTGGTTTAACCTCTTGAGTTGACTACTCACTCTTGGTTTGAGGACTACTTGCAAGCACAACTTTAGGCTACTCTTTAGTGGGTAAATTTGGAATTGAAATCTTAGCCAAAGCCTCTTGCAATAAATCTTTTTTCCCAAGAATATGCAATGCATCCAACATATACAAGCTAATAGTGGCCTTTTTCATAGTTTCTATGTACCATAAGAGCTTGATTGACCACTCCATTCATGCATTCCACTTTGAAAGCATTAATATGCAATGGTTAAGTCTTAACATAATTATTTTTTAATACCTTTCACTTTTGATGCAATCAACTATTTCAGCTCTACCAAATTGATTTGTAAGTGAAATTTGGTAACAAAAGTAGTCACAATTAGGGGTGACCTTGATGCTATGCACTTGTGTGAGATGGTAGCTGCTAGTTAGGATTTTGTTGCACATACTCTTAGAAATCTTGTCCCTTCAATGTCTTCTAATGTGTTAATGTCTACTTCAACAGTACCCAGTACAAAGGATACTCTTGAGGTATATGTCCCTAAAGAAGATCCTTCTGAAGCAATAATTCCTAAGTCTACCCCCTCTTCTTCTCAACAAAATACATTTCTTGGTGATGATTGGGGTTCTCTAGACTTTATGGAATCTTTCATTGTAGAATATAAAGTCAACCCATCCACTTAGACCTTTTGATAACACCATCCAAACCTGCTATCAAAGATGATTATTCTTCTGTATCACAAGATAATGTGAACAAAAATTTTAATGTTCTTAATTTTGATCCTCCCCCCTCTTGGGGAAGATGATCACGCTTATGTTAAAGAGGCTAATGTTGGAAATCCTTTCAAGAAGGCTAATGGTGACCCCGCAGAGGAGTATAATCCCCATTATTGGAATAATTCTCTATATGAAGATCCTCCTCCTTCTCAATATTTACAAACACATTATGGCTTGGCTTTAAACTTGTCTCTAAAGATGGCTCTAGGCATAAAGGTTGTGGGTACAACAAACAAGGCATTCAAGTCCCTATAGAATGTGTACCTCATAAATGTAATTTGGGGCTTGGTTGCCCGAATGAATAATCTAAGTGAAAACCATGGTTGAATGTCGGCATGATGTTTGCTCAACCTAATTCTCTTGAATTGGTTCATCCTCCATTGTCTACTATCTTCATGTATTCTTCTTCTAAGTTTTCAAACTCTTCTTCTCAAGAGAGAGGGTTGCTTCTTGATCCTCATCCTCTATCTAAGAAAGAGCATATTTTGTTGAGGCTTCTCAAATCCCACTTGATTACTCTTCCTCTTCCCACACATAAGAATTTTCATAAACATGATAAATTAAAACATTCTTTTAATGCATACCATCAAGTGCTTGGCCATTCCACTAGTTAATGTAAAGCATTGAAGGAAAAGATACAACACCTTCTTGATTTTGGTGTTATCACTCATCTATTTGTCGATGCACCCACCTCTTCTTCAAATGACAAGTGATATCAAGGTCTACCTCTATCCAATCCTTTCTAAGCATCTTCTCATGAGGTTCTTACATCTCCCTTCTATTGTATTGTTTCCCATTATGTGGTAGTTGTAGCTTTACTTGATCATTGTCATTCATGGTCATGCACTATTGTGTGCAACCATAATTTCTCTGTGGTAGTGACACAATAGTATCTTGCATGGTTCTCCTCCCTTGTATGTTGGGGGCAGTGATAACTTGTCCTAGAGATGTGCGTCCTTCTTAAGGACCCCTTCTTTTCTCTCTATCTTTTAATTGGAGTGTCCCTTTGAATGGGACCCTAGCTATCTTGAAGGGTTCTCGAAGGGATCCCATTTGAAAGCCTCCTTCTGAAAAGAATTCTTGAGTGTCTTACAATATCTAATATTTGGTGTCACTACGTCTTGGTGTCAGACATCTTATATCTTGGCATCTAGCTTGGGGGAAACCCAACTAGACATGTCTTATATCTTCATGTCTAGCTTGGGGGAATCCTGACTAGACCTATCTTTTCTATGACCATCTTGCAAAGAAACTGGTGCAACCACAACCTTATCTGATTAGTCTTGCTTTGCAAGACCAAGAACCTGTATAGATCATTTGCATCAAGATTGCCTAGCAAGATTGAGCACCTTGTCAATATTGCCTTGCAGGACTGAGCACCTGTAAGGGCCCTTCACATCAACTGTTTAGGATCGATCACTTGTGGAGTCCTTTGATGTTGAGCCCCACAGGATTGAGAACCTATTGTGCTCACTTTGCAGGACTGAGAACCTAGAAAGATCTTCCTTCATGCAGGACCTTTGTTCAACTTCTGTGGGACTAAGAACCCATGAAGCTAATTCTGTAGGATTGAGAACCTATAGAGCCTTTGGTCAATTTTTTTTGGATTGAGTACCTATTGAGCCATCTCTCTTTTCTTCACATTTGGGTATATACCAAATCGAAGAGTTGTATCTTCTTCATCCTGAGTATATGATTTCTCTTTCTTCAAAAAATTGGTTGCGTCCCTATCTTTTGTATGCTTTCTTCTCTTGAAGCAATCAATCCTTAGATTCTTCTCTTTGTTTAAGAATTCTTCAATGTATTATTTCTTAATTTGGGGATGAAACATAGTACTGAGACAACCTTCTACATTGAGTTCACTTTGCTAACTCAAATCCTTTAGTTTGTTATGTGCCTTTGTGTATTTTTTATCCACGTGTATATGTTCTAACCCCCTGATTTAATGAATTTTTATGTTCTAAAATTGTTGTCTTGTGCATATTTTTCTTATCTAATATGTTTTTTTGTAGGTCTTCAACACGTGGGGGCATGCTTCTTTGGTTCGAAGAGTTATTTTCTTGCTCTATAGTATCCTTTTGGTATCATGATGTTATTTATGTTTAGTATATTTCATTTAGCATGCATATTAGTGTAGATTTATATGCCTGCTAAAGTGGGGACAAAATGTAATGTTGTAAAATTGCACTCCTTGCAATTTCACATTCATTTTTGTATTCACTTTAGTGTCCACTCGCTTAGAACTTGTTTAGGCTCATTTTAGCCCCTACATCAGCCTTTTTCCCTCTTAGGATGCTCAAGGCCCCTTTTTAGCAGTTACCTTCGCATGCCAGCTTTGCATCAAACCTTGTGATTTTTTCATTCTTGTTGTTTAATTTGTAGTGTGATTTTTCTAAACACTAGTGCACTGCATGGACATATACACATTGTGCTAGAATCCTAAGAGATTTGGACATTCAAATGGTCATTTTTTAGTACCTTGCCACTTGTCAGCTACTTTAGTCGATGGTACCAACTTGGGACACCTTGTAACAACCCAAGAAGCTTCTTTTCCCTCTTTGAAATCCATTATTTAATTTCTTTTTCCCTCTCTGGGTTCTCTCTAGCTTCTAGGTCTTTTCTCTCTTCTTTTTCTCTTGCTCTATCAAGCCTACAAAACTCTCTTTCTTGCTACAACAACCTCAAGCTCTCAAGTTCTTACAACATCTTTACAACTCTGTTGGCTCTCAGAACTCTCTCTCTCATTAGATTTCTCAAGCCTTGTAGGTGATATCTATCTTGTGCCTTGTATCTTTGAACATCTTGGGATCTCCCACATCCCTTATCTATTGCATCTCTATCTCATGATATGGGTTCTCCTCCTCCATCGGGGTTTTCTTTTGTCACTCTTTCATTTATGCAATTTTTTTCCATCATTTCTCTCTATCTATCTAGTTGTCCATGGAGGTGAGAAAACTAAAATGAGGGTTTGACTGAGGCAAGCCCCTAAATAACCCCAACATTTTTCCTCGGTCCTATGTGTGCATGTATCAAAGAAATTCATGTGTTGGAGGCTTTGTTACTTGGGTTGTTTTAAGCATTTTATTTCTTCTCTTTAGTTTTATCATTTACATTTTATTTACTTTACTTTACTTTAATCTTGTTATATTCTATTATTTTCCCACATTTTGGAAGTTCTTAGTAATTAGACCGTTAGTAGTCACTTTTCAGTTTTCTGCGATATTCTTAGTTTTTAGTTCGTATGAGATGCTAGCGAACCTCTAGGACTCTAACACACTTCATTGGTGTCTGTGTGTCATGCTTCTTTCCTTAGCATAAAACTTGCTAGTCTGTCCATAAGACATTTGTGACCTACTCATTTTGATTCTAAAACTCTCACTTTGTTTCTTGAGGTGGTTTGAGGTAGTTTAGGGCAGTTCATTCCTTGGGACTCTCTTGAGAATAAAGAGACTTGTGAGCAGTGAATCCCCCTTCCCTATATTAACAAAGTACTAAAATCTATTAGTAATGGTGCCAAATATCATCAAGCTAAGATTGATAATTCTCTTCATCAAAGGGTTAACAAGAAATGAATAACTAGAGTGTTTAGTCAACCAAATCACAACGTAGTCCTAAACCTAAGCACATAGGTGAAAGTATTGTTCCTATTGTGACCCTTATATCAAAGGTATGTCTAATAAGATTTCCAAAATTTTTATAAAAAGGACCTTAAATTTACCTTCAAATCTCATTCTTTTTAAGAAGCTTCATCCATTCCACCAAAGAATCAAGAGATCTCTGTTTAAATTCTACTTTATAAGATTGATTACTCATGTAGCACATCTTATATTGGTGAGATTGGTCATTCCATTAGCACAATGATCAAAGGACATTATGAGGATACCAAGCATGAGTGAGCTATTAAATCCACCCTTGTGGAATAATATTCCATGTCTAAACACCGCATTCACCAAGAACATGCGCAATTCATTGTTAAAGAAGATAACTACTTTAGAAGGAAATTAAAGAAGCAGTTGAAATCGGTAACCACCTATGTAACCTAAACCATGATGAAGGATGAAACTTTAGTTCTACATGACATGCTTTATCAAACTCTCTCAAATTATCTTTCCCCTCCAACTATGCTACTTTCTTTCACCCACTTGTCCTCTTTTTTGCCCTTATTGTCCTCTTCTCACTCTAAGTTCCTTGTTCTCCTTTTGGCTTGTTAGCTACCCTTATTAATTTCTTTATCACTCTTATATTATATACCCCTTTCCACTTGTGAGTTGGTGGCTATAGACTCTTCATATTTTTATGGTTTATCTTTTCATTTTTAAATTTATTTTATTTTTCACTTATGTTAGTTCTCCTCATCCTTCTCCTTTTCTTTGTTTTTATCATTTTTCTTTCTTTGCTAATGATATTTTTCAATTAGTTCTCATTTATGCATTCCCTTTTCTTCTTCAATTATTTCTATCTTTATTACTTAATATATTTTCCCTTAATAATTAAGTGGCTAATACTATTTTTTTTCTTTCATTTTTTTAATATTTTAATTACCTGTTTAGTTAGGATCTTAATTATCCTAATTTTGCATCATATAAATATGCATTTGGTTTCTTTGACTTCGTTTATTCACCATCATGTAACTATAATATTTTATCATATAGGCATATCTTAAATTTAAAAATAGATATTAACTATTAGCTAGCTTTATCTTTGAATTTACTTGGTTATATCATTATTTTTTCATCATATTTCTTATATAATTATACTTTTATGGAGGTTTTGCAACCCTCCCTCTTTTTTCTTGATTTCCAATTCCTTTATCTTTAGCCACTTTATTATAGAGCATAATCTAAAATATATCTTACAAGTATTATCCTCTTCCTAATGATGGATCAAAAAGTGTAGTATGAAACATTGATATTTTAAAAATACCTACACAATTTGCATCCAAAAACACTAATAAACACTATTATGAACTTTGGAAATAACATGTCTCTTATTGAAAATCCTAGATATATACACTCCAATAGAATGTATAGTGCTTACAAACACCTATGGGAAATTTGTTGAATTATAAAGGTCACATTCTCCTCATTTTAATCCCTCGAGTATCAACTTTATGACTTTTGAAGGAAATGTCAAAGACAATCAAGTGTGTAGGGTCTAGGGATGATATAAACTTGATCCACATATCTAATCTAAGGTGAAAAATAATAAATCTAAGAAACATAAATAAATACTTGAAAATCAACAATATGTTATATCATGGACTAAGGAATAAAGATTGAGATATGTGATATCATAAACTAAATTTGCACAACAATATGTCATTTATACACTAATTATTACATTTAAAATACTTAAAATCAACCCAAAAACATAAAATATAAAATATAAATATACAATTTTTACTATTATAATAATATCACATTTAACAATAAATTAATATAAAAATATTATCTACTTAATTGCTATAAACTATAAATACTATATAATTTAAATACATGTTTTAATTAATTAAAAACCAAAATATTAATGTGTTGTTTTGTTTCTCAATTGCATATAACAACAAGAGCTGCAGGGCAGTGAAGTTCCTGCCAAAAAGTTATAAAATAGTTATGTTTTTATTTATTGTGTTTGATAAGTTTTAGCAACAATGTTGATAAAATGAATAAATAATAGGTACATGAAAAAAAAGTTTTCCTCTAATGATAAAAATTTGACATTTATAATTGGGAAATTAATATATACATATAATTCTTAACTAGTTGCAATTTTGGTTCAAATGAAAGAGAACCTAATGTAATGTAATGGGATCTAGCATGAGTAGTGCTAATACATTTCCTTAGGAACTGAAGGTTTAGAGCAAAACCAAAATGCTAAAAGAAGATGAAAAAAATCAAAACACAGTAAATCATTCATAACCTGACTTGAACACAACATTCATGATTCAAGCAACATCAAGTATTCAACTTCTTGGAGACAATTGCTTGAGGAGCAGTTTGAATGTACACAACATCCATAGTCTGACCAAGAGAAAGAGACTTCAACCATTCAAGAAACAATCTTAAATACTGAGAAACCCATAATGAAAATAGCAGCTTGAGGAGCAGTTTGAATGTACACAACATCCATAGTCTGACCAAGAGCAAGAGACTTCAACCATTCATGAAACAATCATAAATACTGAGAAACCCATAATGAAAATAGCATAGGATTAATAACTAACTTCATGGAAGGCAACCCGATGTGACTAAAACACTTTAAAAAACTAGAACACAATGCATTAGCACACAAAAGTCATAACTTTCCTCAGTTAGCATAGGTGTTGGATTGTTTATGCACATCCTTGCATATATCTCCTTGATTAACCAAACTTTATCAACTATGTGGGAAGGAGGAACAAAATTCAAGAATCTGGAAACTTACAAAACTAGCTTGTGCATCAGTTTTAAAAAGCTTGATTAATTATGCATCAATAGAAATCAGATACATAAAGTTTGCATCATCTGCACAATAAAAGGGCAAGATAAGTCCAAAATAATAAATTAACTGTATAATAGGATGTCATGTGTGTGAAGTGCATTTCCAAATTGTGGCAAGATTTTTTATTTCTTCAAACCTTATAACATATGATGAATTACAAGTATTTCCACAGGCATTTTAGCATAGAATTGCTTCAAAACTGGAATTGTTTGATGCAAAAAGTGTAAGCGTGAACTTTCAGCTTACATTAGAGCTCTTGGCAACCTTCAAGAAAGAAATGAATTTCAAATGAATTTTGAAATTGTTCAAGCTAAAATAAATCATTGCAGTTTGAGCATGTTCAGTAGAGAAAAGCATGCCATTTTCTCCTGATGGGAAAAACACCCGCTCAAAAGTTTTGAGCCAATTACATTTCAGGAAATTAATTACACATAACTTTCTTTCACGTTTTATATAATTAAATAAAATATTTGAGTATTATTGTGACTATTTTTTTTATATAAAGTAAATTATTAATAAAGATAAAGATAATGTATTGATACATAATTTTTAATTAAAACATAAACAATTAAAAATAACATAATTCATTATTTTTATTTTTTAATTAAAAATAAAAAATTAATGAGTATAATCTATCCTTTAAAAATATATTTAACAATAATTATTATTAAGTAATTAAATTATATAAATATTCTAACAACAACATTAATGACAATCAAATAAAAATGAATGTAACTATCTAATCTTTAAAGAATTATGTATGAAATATAAATAATTTTTTGTTATATAAATTAAATTTTGTATTTTTCTTTTGATGTGTGCCACCCTCTTTTTTATCTTTTATAACTTATATTCCTTTCAGTTTCATAAATAAAATTTGACTTTTTTATATTATTAATATGTTAATTTAATTAAAATAATCTTTAAAATAATTGAATATCTACTTTTGTTTAATATATTATATATAAGTTTTTATGCATTTTATTTTCTTCAATAATTATGTATATATATATATATATATATTTTAATATTAATAAATTATTCTTAGAAGATTCTAGTAGTCAAGCATAATATCAATATAGGACAACTATATTATTAATATATTAATTTAATTAAAATAATTTTCAAAAAATTGTATACATATTTTTAAAAAATATATATTATTTTTTGTAAATTTTATCATCTTCAATAATTATGTATGTATCAATATTTTTTAATATTAAGAGAATTGAGGATAATTATTTTTAGAAGAGTCTAAAAGTCAAACATAATATCAATATAGAACAATTCTCATACAAAACTTTACAACAAGCAATTAAGAAAAATTATAAAGTCTATTCACATTAATAAATCTCATAAACTATCTAATCAAAAAAATAATAAATGTGATTAAAATAACATTTATAAGTGTAATGTGAACATCTCTATTGAGTGAAAACTAAACTAGATAGGTAAAACCTCATTTCATACTAACATGAAACTCTATGAACTACGTTTATAAAATCATTCTAAACATGTATCTAAAAAAAATCAAATACCCCATCCATAGATAAAAAAACACTATTAGTTCGATTTCTCCTTTGCCTAACATTTTTAGGATGTATATTATTTTTATTTAAGCACTTAGAAATTTTGTAATCTTAAATTTTTAATAAAATTGTACTTAAAAAAATAACATGTCCACCATTCTTAAAACACGCGCTTTTAAAAGTATATATGTAGTCTCATGAAAAACATGCCATATGGTTGCACATATTTTTTTACCTTCTCTTTTCTATGTCCTAAATTTTTAACTTATTATTTAAATAGTAAATGAAATTTTTGTGAAAAATACATCTCCCTTATTGGCGTTGTGAAACCCAGCAATAAATTCACTATTGTTTATTCTCAGAAATTCAAATAACAAAAATCAAATGACTGAAACAATGAACTAAAGCATGCACAACACCATTCACTAAAATACTGAATACAGAGAAAACCAATCACACTTTGACACAATGATTTACCTTGGAAAACCCCTAACTCTAGGGAAAAACCAGCATTCAAAGAGAGATATTTTATTACTACAAAAAGGAAAGAAGTTACAACAATTGCCAGAACTTGGCATCCACAGCAATACTGCAAACTTGGATAATATTCAACTCCTTCTTCTGTTCACTGCAACCTCTCTTCGATCCTGTGTCATTTCTTGCAAAAACCTTCAACCTGTATGTCTACAATGCACACATCTATCCTTTCTATAATCTCTTATTCACCAACGGTGAAGCAAAGCAGAGATTAATCTTAGCAAGAAGACAAAGCTATTTCTAAAAAAGAATTACCAAACTGGCAAGTGCGTAACAAATAACAAGGATAAAAATCAGGAAATCTTATCTAATCTATCTAGCCTGGGTGACACGGTTCCAGGCTGGAAGATTTATCTTCCGAGCTATAGTTTCAACACTCCCTCTTAGCGAGGAAGGTGTTCTCTACTACACCTAACTTGTCCCTGAAGAAGACAAACTTGCTTTTCATCAAGGCCTTTGTTAAGATGTCTGCAACCTGCTCATTTGTAGATATATACTGTAGTCGAACTAATCCACGCTATACACAATCCCTGATAAAGTGATATCTAATGTCAATATGTTTCAACCTATCATGAAACACAAGATTCTCAGAGAGTTTTATGCAACTCTGATTATCACAGTGAATGATGGTCGATGCTAGCTCCTGACCAAACAATGCTACTAATAGCTTCCGAAGCCATATGGCCTCACATGTTGCCATGCTTGCTGCCATGTACTCTGCTTTCGTAGAGCTTAATGCAACAGACTTTTGTTTCCTGCTATACCAAGAGACAACCCCTAATCCCATGTTGAAACAACACCCCGAAGTGCTTTTCCTGTCTACTGCATTACCAGCTCAGTCTGCATCAGTGTAGCCAATCAACTTGACACCATCACCCCGAGTATATCTCAACCCATACTCAACTATACCACGTAGATACCTTAGCACATGCTTTGCTACTGTCCAATGTATTCTCTTTGGTTCTACCATGAATTGACTAAGAGAGTTGATTGCAAAACAAATGTCTGGTCTTGTATTGACCAGATACATCAATGAACCAATAAGTTGTCTATACAAGGTGGGGTCTACTGCCTCCTGCTTTGATGCATTGATCTTCTGCCAATTTGTAACCATTGGTGTAGACATGGGTCTACAATCCATCATTCTGAATCGCTTCAAGATTTCCATAGCATATTTCCCTTGACCAAGGAAAATCTCTCCCTCTGGCTGCCACACCTCTAGTCCTAGAAAATAGTGCATCAACCCCAAATCTTTCATCTCGAACTCTGCTGCTAGGTCCCTCTTGCAATCCTCTATGAGCCTCGGTGAACCAGTCATAAATAAATCATCCACATACAAAACTAGGATGAGTGGTTCACCCCCCATCATGAGATAGTAAAGGTTGGAGTCTGCCTCACTCTTCATGAATCCCATGCTCTACAAGTAGCTATCTATGTGCTCATACCACGCTCTGGGTGCCTGCTTAAGTCCGTATAGTGCTTTCTTTAACCTACAGACATGAGAGTCACTCCCATGCACCACAAAACCTTCTGGTTGTTCGATGTACACCTCTTCCTCTATGATTTCATTTAGGAAAGCCGTCTTGACATCCATCTGATGGATCTGCCATCCCATTTGTGCTGCTAATGAGATCACAGCTTGTATAGAGGTATATCTAGCCACTGGAGCAAATGTCTCGTCATAGTCAATTCCCTCCTTCTGAGAGAACCCCTTGGCCACGAACCTGGCTTTGTATTTCTCTATGCTACCATCTGCAACATGCTTGATCTTATAGATCCAGCGAGAACCAATCACTGCCTTATCTATAGGCCTTGGCACTACCTCCCAAATATCATTCTTCATGATGGAGTTGTATTCCTCCACCATAGCATCCTGCCAAACTTGCTGATGTGCAGCATCCTGATAACTGGAAGGCTCACTATCAATAAGCTCGCTTATTAATGCCACATAATTTGAATATTTAGCCGGTGGTCTCCTCTCCCGACCACTCGTTCTAGGAGCTCCCATAAACTCCTGAGCATCTTGCGCAATCTGAGTTTCCACTTGACCAATCCTTCTCCCACCAATAGGAGATACACCAATAGATGGAGCTTGTTGTTCCTTATTTTGCTGCTCCTGATCCTGTGGATTCAACTCACCCAAGGTACCTGTGTCTGTATTTTTTCCTGTCACAGTGCCCTATACCTAAGACTCTTGATCCACTTTTGGAGCTTCAATCTGCTGACTCTGTTCAGCTACTGGAAAATCTTGAGATTTTCTGAAGGCTTTCTCCTCTAGAAACTTCACATCATGTCTCACTATGATCCTCCTCATCCCTAGAATAAAGATCCTGTATTCCTTGGAGGTTTCGCTGTAACCAACAAAGAAACCTTTCTTTGTAGTCGAATCTAACTTGGTTCTTTTTTCTAATGGTACGTGAGAATATGCTATACTGCCAAAGATCCTAAAATGCCCGACCTCAAGCTTCTTCCCTGTAAAGCCTTCTTTTGGTGTCATTTTTCCCAAAATCTTATGAGGTACTCTATTATGAATATAGACCGCTGTGCTGCAAACCTATGCCCAAAGATACTTAGGCAGATCCTGATCAAACAACATGGCCCTGGCTGCTTCAACAATTGCCCTGTTCTTACACTCAGCAACCCCGTTTTGTTGTGGGTTGTAGGGAACAGTCCACTCTCTCTTGATTCCTTCTTTGGTATAGAACTCCTAGAAGACTTTGCTTTTATACTCACCCCCGTTGTCTATCCGAAGAACCTTGATCTTCCTGCCTGTCATATTCTCCACAAGAGCTTTGAATTCTTGGAAGTGACTGAAGACCTCATCTTTGGCCTTCAAGAAATATATCCAAGTCTTCCTGGAGAAATCATCAATGAAGGTTACGTAATACTCATAACCTCCCAAAGACTGAGTAGACATGGGACCACAAATATCAGAATGTATCAAGTTAAGAACACCTATACTTCTACTGTCACTTCTAGGGAAGGTTGCCTTTGAAAATTTCCTGAGTGCACACCCTTTACATGCGTCACCATGCTCTGCACTCAACTCTGGAATTCCTATCACGGTTTCTTTGAGCAATTTCAATGCCCCATAGTGTATATGTCCCATCCATCTATGCCATAGCTCTCCTATTTCCCTGCTACTATTACTGCTCACTAGTGCCTTTGGAGTTTCGAACTGCAATATGTATAAATTGTCACTTCTAACTCCAATCTGCTTTACCTTATTCCAATCCTTGTGTTTTAAATACACCTTATGTCCTTGAAAGAGTACGTTGTACCCTTTTTCTTCAAGGGCAGATACTGAAATTAGATTCATGTACATCCCTGGCACATGCAATACATCTGTGATCTTAATATCATTGCTTGACTCCCTTTGAAATGAAATAGTCCCTCTCCCAACTGGAGTGCATGTGGACTTGTTTCCCATTTTTATCTGGAAGCCTATTTCTTCTACTTTGTAGTTGGAGAAGTTTTCTCTAACTCCTGTCATATGGCATGACGCACCAAATTCAATATACCAGACCCCTGTAGTGCTCGAGCTAGATAAGCAGTTTAGAAGAGTGAACTCATATTCTAGTCTAGAGAATAGCTCATCAACATCTGTTGAAGTTGTTGTCTGCTTCTTCTTATTGTCTCCTTTCTTCCAATTCGGACATTGACTAACATAATGTCCTAGATGATCACAACCATAACATTTAATTTTACTCAGGTCTTTCTTTTTCTTCTTGTCTCCTTTTGAGGTAGACTCACTGCTTGAGCCTTTCTTAGCTTTGCCTTTGCTGGCAAGAGCAACATTCTCTTCCACCTCACCCTTACGACCACTGCTGCTGCCTCCATTAACATAACTCATTCAAAATTCTTCCTGAGTGAAATCAGTCCACAAACGATCCCAATCAGGAATATCTTGCCATCCGGATACAACTTTGAAAAAGATATCCCAATCTTTTGTGAATCCTGCCAATGCAATCCTGACAACCTCATCATCTAGTATTGCTACCCTGACAGTTACTAGCTCATCTTTTACTGTTCTGATCCTGGTAAGGTAGTCCACAACGCTCTCCCCTTTCTTCATTCTGGTGTTTCTCAGCTTATCCATGAGAATCAGCTGCCTGTTCAAATTTGAACTCTAGTATAGGTTGAGTACGACATCATACATCTTTTTGCAGGTGTCTAAATCTGCAATATGAGGAACAAGGTGATCCTTGACCCCATCCATAATGATGCGTCTAGCTTTGGCATCTTCTTTTCGGTAGGTCGCCAGTAGCGTAGCATCTGTAGGAACAGAAACGGTAGTGGTTGCATATTCCTTCAAACCATTCTCCTCTAGTAACAGAAGAATTCTTGCTTTCCACATGCCAAAGTTTGAAGCCCCCTCAAGTTTGTCTGAATCTCTTAATCTGGCTGTTGCCATTGCTGAAACCCCTGAACACAAAAAGAAAAATTGAAACTTGCAGTGGTGTGATTAAACCCTAGTTTTCTCTTTCAGAGTATTAGCTCTGATACCATGTGAAAAATACGTCTCCCTTATTGGCATTGTGAAACCCAGCAATAAATTCACTATTGTTTATTCTTAGAAATTCGAATAATAGAAATCAAATGACTGAAACAATGAACTAAAGCATGCACAACACCATTCACTAAAATACTGAATACAAAGAAAACCAATCACACTTTGACACAATGATTTACCTTGGAAAACCCCTAACTCTGGGGAAAAACCAGCATTCAAAGAGAGATTTTATTACTACAGAAAGGAAAGAAGTTACAACAACTATCAGAACTTGGCATCCACATCAATACTGCAAACTTGGATAATATTCAACTCCTTCTTCTGTTCACTGCAACCTCTCTTCAATCATGTGTCATTTCCTACAAAAACCTTCAACATGTATGTCTACAATGCACACATTTATTCTTTTTATAATCTCTTATTCACCAACGGTGAAGCAAAGCAAAGATTAATCTTAGAAAGAAGACAAAGCTATTTCTAAAAAAGAATTACCAAACTGGCAAGTGCGTAACAAATAACAAGGATAAAAATTAGGAAATCTTATCTAATCTATCCAGCATGGGTGACACGGTTCCAGGCTGGAAGATTTATCTTCCGAGCTATAGTTTCAACAATTTTAAAATTTAATCTATTTTATTATAGTGAAGCATTATTTCATAAAATGATTAAATTAATAAATATTATAATTCTATAAAACAATTATTTAAATGGAAAATTTAGATATTTATTTTTAATCTTTATGTTTAAGAATTATTATTTTAAAATTTAATTGAGGCATGCAATTATTTTAAGAATTATTATTTTAATTAGTATTTGTTTTGAATTATTTTTTATAATCAATAATTATTATGGAGTTAAATTGTAAAACAAATAAAATTTTAGAAGGGAGAATTAATTTTAATTGGTAGTAGTCTTAATTGCTACATGCCATTATTTTAAATAAATGAGGGAGTAATTCTAAACAATTAATAATTTATTTATTTATTAACAATCAAATTAGTGTTGATTTAAATGTCTTTTTTAAAAATATATTAAATTATTGAATATATTATATTATATATTAGATGTTACATATGTTATATATTATATTGTATATATAGTATAATACAATGTTAAAATTATATATTATACATATAATATTTTGTTAAATTAATAATTTATATATATATATATATTCCTAATTTATTTTAAAATTATAATTAATAATTGTTAAATTATTTTAAAAATAAAATTTAGTTTTAATTTAATTTATTTGTAGTATGTAATTAATATAATTTAAATGATTATTTTCAAAACTAGAAAATAAATACTTTATAAATTTTAGAAATTAAAATTTAGTTTAATTTTATAATTATTTCTAAGCTTTACAAATAATATTGTTGTGTTTTGATTAATTATTTTTTATGATTAATAATTCTAACCAATTCCCTTGGAAAAATGGAGATAATGGAAGAAATGGAAGTGGAAAAATCACTTATATCGGGTGAAAATTGTGTACCAATGAAATTGAAGAGAAATGATTTTTAAAATATATTTTGTTAAATAATTCGCATGTATACATTGATATAGATTACAAAAATTCAAATAGAAAAAATTCTCAAGTTCTTATTGATTAAAATGAGAGTTATTAATAACAAGTTAAATTTTGGTAGTTCCCTCGCACGAACTAAGAATAGATCCAGTAGACCATAAACTAATACAAATATATGGAAATACTCAAATTCATATAAATATGTACATACATAAAAAGGTCTGCTATGCCACAGACAGTCTCCATTAAAGAAAATATAGTATATCTCCCCACCAATATGAATATGTGTTATTTTAAACGCTACTACATAACTGACTATAGTAAACAGAGTGAGCCACCAACGCTTCAGCGCGTTGAACTTTCAGTCGGTCTTGAATTTCTCCATCACATACGCTCCCCTGCCCTGCTGCTCCTCTCCTTTTCTTCTTCTCCATGCTCATGCCTCTGCCTCCCTTCCCCGCCTGGAAAACCGTGCTCAAAATCTCTTTCTCGTCGTAAAGGCAAAATTTTTGTTGGAATAGGAAAATGTTCAATTTCTTTTTCTTCTTCTCCATGTCCGCGTCCATGCCCACGCCTTGGCTGCCTTCCTTCTCTGCCTGGAAAACCACGGTCAAAATCTCTCTCCCGAGGTAAGGGAAAAAATTCTGGTACTCTTGAATGAAATTTTGTGGATTCTTCTACAGGAAAAGCATGAGGAAAAGGGTCTGTCTGATCTTCTGGAAAGGGCATATGCTCATTGCCCCTCTTTCTCTCTCCTGTTTCATCTCTATGCTGCCTCCCTCCTCCTCCGTAGGGAAAGCCATGGACAAATTCAGTTTCCCATGGCAGAGGCCGAAATTCATCTACTCTATGATGAAATTCTGCGGGAACAGCATGTCTAGGGAAGAGATGGAAAATAAATTCCAGCCACAATCCTCTTGCTGGAAAAGGCGTATGCTCATTGTCTCTCTTTCTCTCCCTTGTTTCATCTCTGTGCTGCCTCCCTTCTCCTCCTTTGGGAAAGCCATGGTCAAATTCAGTCTCCCGTGGCAGAGGCCGAAATTCATCCACTCTTGGATGAAATTTTGCGGGATCAACATCAGCATGGAAAATGAATTCCGGCAACTCTCCTAAAGGCATAAGCTCATTTTCTTTCTCCCTTTTTTCTTCTTATGGATGCCCATGCATCTGTTGCATCCATTCTCCCTTCGAAAATCCAGGACCAAAATCACTTTTTTCTGGTAGAGGCCGATCCATTCTTGGATGGAAATCCCTGGATCCAGCCTGCATACCTGGGAATTCTAGGGGAAAAAGCATATCCCTGCGGTTGAATGTCCCGTGATGGAAACCACCGGGGCGCCCAGTCTTGAAGCCTCTGCTTCTTTCTCCTTGGAAAATCCCATCGTTTTCCTTCAAATGGAGTCTCTCCAGAGGCAGAGTTTCTTTGGATATTTCATTGAACTCCTCCTCCTCACTTGGTTGGACGCTTTGCTCTTCCTCTGCAACCAATTCTTCCCTTTGGAAGGGAACTCTGCAATCCCCCAAACCAGAAAGACACAGAAAAATGCAAATGCTTGTCAGAGCTAATGCACTAAGAGAGCCCGCCATTGCAAATGGAAATGTTTGTAGAAATTCTTTCTTCAGCCCAAATAAATAGACATCCTGAGATTCTGGTCAATGCATGCATGCATGCAGGGGGGGATAGTTGAATCGAGTTCTGAAACTTCATCGAATAGTTAAAACTATGAATAGACAATACCCACGAAACTGAGCGAGATTCGTTCCGACAAAATCGTTTAACTGGTCTAACGTCACTTTCAAAGATTCAACGCTAACTGTTTTACGCCCGCTGATGCATGAATTTCCCCCATCCACCATGCATCATGCCACGGCAATGTCTATAGGGGTGACAATTTGCACCGCATGGCATCGATGGCCATCCGCTGCCATCCATCCTGACAAACCTGCTGTGCTTCCCATGGCTATAGCTCCTAACCTGACATACCTGTTGTGCCAGTGCCGTATCTGCCAGTCCTCGTCAGTCCTCGTTCCATACGCCCTAGACTTCCGTGCAGTCCATTCGCCCTAGACTTCAGCTCATAAGCAAAAAGTGGATCTGTTGAGACTACTCTAGAAACTTTTGAAACAATGTCAATGAACAGAGGCGCGCACAGGGAGCAATATTAAACAGAATGGACTGTTGAAAGTGCTTTAGAAACTCTCAGGCAAATGCAATGTGATTCGAGCGCAGCGCTCAATGATATGGAAATTCAACAATGCATGGAGAATAGAATGCATAGCAAGCAGAGAAAAGGGTTCGAGGCCACAATTCATGCTCAGAGGAAACGGATTGCAGAGTGGTCGCCATTGAAGAAATGCAAGAGCTCGACGAATGAAGGGAGTGCTATGACCACAGAGTATGCACAAAACGCACTCAGCAGATTCATCAAAAAGTCTTGAGGAGCCTTCAAGCTTGTGCGGCAGGAAGGAAACCCCGTGCAAGTGCAGAGCTCGAGCATTTTGCAGAAGCAACGAAGAGGTTAGGGCAACGAAAATGGACGAGATAAAATCAACGGTTAGAAATAAACTTAAAATGAAGCCAAATCTCAGCCACACCCTGCCAAGTCGCAATTCCAACATGCTCACGGGTTAATCCTCGAGAAATTGTGAGATTTCGCCACGTGGCACAGTGGGCCCAGCTGGAGTTTGAAGCAGATGATGATTTAACAGGTCAAATCACGCGCCAAGGGAAACATAATTTATCCTCACAAAGAAAAGATTACGTTTGCTTCAGCGCATAATTACTAACATACCTTGTAATACGTTATAGTTTACTCATATATTTTTTGGATAATGCGATACAACATTCATAGATTGGAACCTCAGCCAACCATAAACGATTAAGCTTTGTTCAAGAATGTAAAGGTTTCATTCTTTTAACCTTTTGACATGCATTATGAATAGTGGAAGTATAGGTGTATGTTACATTACTTTAGGGATTTTCTTGAGTTCTTTTAAGTTTATTTTGTGAATTTCATTTTACATCCTATCAATTTGAAGCAATCCTATTAAAATCATTAGTGGTTTGCATCAATAAATTTTTTTAGTGAATGCATGGATTTTTTTTATTTTTTTTAGACTGCAGGAATCGGGTAGCACGACCCCCTATAAACTGCAGTGCGCCTGGTAAACTTTTTAACGTGACCGGCGGCGCTGGCGCGACACGCCCTCCGGTACCACGGGGCGGGGGAGACTAGAACTCGTGACCAGCAGAGCCGCAACGGAATTACTTAGCCAACCGAGCTAGGGCCCCCGCCCAGTGAATGCATGGATTTGAAATATCCTTTCTTTTTATTTTTTTGTTACATTATATTTGATAGTCATGTCATTGTTACTAAAAGTCTTCAGATATCACTTCTTGTTCCATCTTTATTTTTATTTTTTATTGAATTTAATATATATATATATAAATAAAATAACAAATATAAACATGTTGCATCATTATCTTAATGAAATGATAGTTTTAATGTAATGAGATTCATAAAATTTAAATTATCACATTGATTAACATTAATGTTAATTTTAATTTGAATACAAATTATAACACTAACACTCATCTTAATTTTAAGATTGACATTAATTTTAATTTTCCTACTAACACTAATTTCAACACTAAATCTAATACTAACACTAATTGTAATTCTAACATATATTTAATTTTAAATTAAATTTATTAAATATAATAAAAATAATAAGTGAAATAACTAAAGTTGCCAAAATTTAGAAAATTAAGTATAAAAGAAATATTCTAGTTTACCATTTCATGTAAAAGTAAGTTTCTAAATTAATATATTTTAAATTAAATAAAAATAATATGTAAAATAGTTAGAATTTTTGAAATTTTAAAAATAAGCATAAAAGAAACATATTCTAAATTTACTATTTTATCTAAAACTAAGTTTCTAAATTAATATACTTTAAATTAAGAAACATTAAAAATCTTTTTAGAACAATATATCTCTTGATGTTTTTAAATAGATTACCACACATAAAAAGGAGTTTCTAAAATCTTAAAAATTAAGTATGAAAACTTTCTTAAATTTACATGAGTTTCTAAATTAATATACTTAAAATTAAAAAATATTGAAATTTTTTAAAAAAGAAAAAACAATATTTGACGTCATTGCAATTTTTTTAATAATAGAATAAAAATAAAATTGTAAAAAATAAATATTCTAAATTTACTATTAGACATAAAAAAATATATATATATTTAATACTTTTAAAAAATTGAAGATATTTGAAAAAGAAAAAATCATTCATATTCCATTTTATTCAAAGTCAATGTATATCTATAAAAAATAAATAAATAATATAAATTTAAGTTTTACTAAAATCATACAAAAATATAGGAACCTAAATATGCAATCTAATATAAAGGTTTTTCATAATAAGTGCACATCCAAAATCAATTTAAAATTACACATTTAAATATAAAAAATATTTATTAAATTTATTAGTACACATAAAAATAAATTTAAAAAATATATATTTAAAACTAGCGTATCTATCTTTATTTTATTAATGTAATTAAAAAGTATATCTACACTTAAATTTACCATATAATTTAAAAGTAATTTATATAACATTATTATTATCTATGTATATATTATTATTTAAAAATAGGTTATAATTATGATTACAATTTAATTAGGGATAGCCCAGATCAATTAGGATTACAGTTGAATTAGAAATAGGGTTAGGGATCAATTATGATTAGAGTTCAATTAGGGTTAAGGTTATGTTAGGGTTGACATTCTTGATTAGGGTTTAATTATGGCAAGTGTTAGGGTAGGGTTCGATTAGGGTTAAGTTTAGAGTTATAGGATATAGCTTAGGATAAAAGTTAGGGTTATGGTTGGGTTAGGGTTACGACTCAACGAGGATTAGGGTTAGAGTTCAATTATGGTTAGTGTTAGGCTTAATGTTAGGTTAGGGTAAAGGTTCAACTAGGGTTAGGTTTTAATTATTCCATGGATCATATATGAATATAGGCAGATTATTCTAGCAACACTTGGAGAGCTATGCAAAGTTGGAGAAATTGGCTGCGCGAATGAAGGTAGCACCCTAAAGAACCATAGCTTTGACCATGGTGATAAAACTTAAGGCAGGTTTTGGTAAGTGAATGCATTTTGGTAGTACAAAATGAACATGTGATAAATGTATCTATTTGAATGCAAAAGTGTTCATAACAACATATTTTGTAAGAGAATAAGAGAGAATGTATCTCTCTATAATAAGATTTTGAGTTCTTAATATATTAGATGTAATTTTCCTGGATGTAATTGTGCCTATTTATTTGGATCCAAGTTTCGAATCACAATAAGAAATCTCACCAAAAACCAAGGAGTTTCACCACCAAACAAAAGAGAAACACAAATTAATCTTCTCACTGTTAACCCTAATGAGGATTTCACCCGCCTGAAGCAAAAACCTCATAACTTTCTCAAAATTTAATGATTTTTAATGAAACAAAATGAATTTACAAGTAGACTCATGTGGCTATCTTCTATAATGGAGGAGGAAAGTTTTCTGATATAAAATGTGGCTGTACAATGGCTTGCAACTTTGAAAACATAGAAAAATTCACTAAAAACTAAGTATTTTTATTGATTCTTCAATCATACACCTTCCCCAGACCTTTCTTGACCTTTGAGATTGATCAAATGCCTTTAAAAAGAATTTCCAATGCCTGTAACTAACTACCTAACTACTTAACCTTCATATTCTCCAATTTGGCATTTTGTTGCATTTTTTTTTACAATTTTTAATCACCATTTTACTCTTGTTTCATGGACTTGAGAGTTCAACAGAAAGGCGCCATAATAAATCTTCTCTTAGACATTAAGATGACAATGTAGCACCCAAACAATAGGAAAGACACTATCTAACAACAGATTTAGTAGTGATCTAAATGTAGTTTGAAAATGAAGAATTTGACAATTTGAAGAACAACTGAGATCGGTTAACAATTTTATAGAATACGGCGAGTCTTGATAAAATAAGCAAAGATAATGGCTGATGAATTTTAAAAATATAATGCAATATAAAAACTACCTTTTGTGACTAAACAATTTATGTTGCCTTTGTGACCAAACCAATAGAACTGAGCCTTCAATGAATTAAAAAAATGTATGCAAAAAGGTATCACCAGAAATGTACCAAACCAAATTGAACCTTGATGATCATTAAATACATAATACCTCAGAATATATGCCAACAATATAAGTGTCAAAATCAACCCTTCACATCAATGCCAAAACCTGTGTCAAAGGGGTCAACAAAAAATATATTGTATATAGACTTTTATATATATAATTGTAGAATAATTCTCTACACATATATACAAAATTGGCATTTATACCAACTCAAAATGTTTTTTTACAAAATGTTACATATGTCATCTCAAGATCTACATACCAAGTGTATGTAGAATAACTACACATTCCAATAGTCCAATTGATCTTATGTCTCAGACAAATCTTACATTTGTGGTGGATCATCAAAATCTAGCCTCCTCATGCCACTTGATGGATGAAAAGTTGACTACACAATAAAAAGTCAAACCATAAATTTGATTAATTAGCTAAATGGTAAATAAATTAGACCACCAAATAAAAACTTATCTATAATTTAGAAATTTCAAATTACCATATTGTTGCCATCTTTACTTTGCATTACATCCATTGTTGTTGCTTCTCAGTTAAGATCAATAGAAAATGATAACATATGTTGTTGGGTGTTTTGTTGATCATCTAAAGCCACAATAACATGCACATTTAAGACATCAACGTAGAAAAAAATAATTTACAAATTAAAAACATAAACTTGATTGAAGTGTGTTCTATAATTTTTATACCATCTCCACTTTGCACTATCTCCATTGTCATTTCTTGGTTAAGATCAATAGAAAAAGGTAACATATATTCTCTACTATTTTGTTGATCCTCTGAAGCTGCAATGACACACATATTTAACACATCAACATAGATAAAGTTTTCAAGTGTAAAACTACATTATGTAATTAATATAAACAATAGTAAATTTATAAAGATTAGAAATTTGATTAGAGAGTTTTCTAGTGAATTTTGTTCTTGTGGGAGAGTTCACGTCCAATGTGGAGGATCCTAATTTTAAGTGTTTTTTTGGCCTCGCCAATGGGATAGATAAGGATTTTATAATAAAGCATGCTCTCATTTGTACACAATAGTGCATAAATATGAAAAGGAAGGGTAAGGATTGTATGAAAATTTTCTTTCAATATGTGTTTGTAAATAATTAATAAAAAAGCCTTGAACCTCATCTTATTTTAATGTGAAACTATATTAGTAATCAAAACTTGAAATCTTAACATATAATCATGAACTAGTTAGTATTTTTCTTTCTTGCATTGCATAATTTTAGAAACATTTGTCATGGATTCAATGTCATAATGAGAATGTTTGATATAATAATAGAATGAGGCAATAAATAATCATGTGAATGCTTGGTCATTCAAGCTTGTTGGAAACAATCTAGCAAATAACTTGTCCTTATGAAAATAAGTAGCATGAAGTTTACAAGGATTATAATTCTATTAATGGATTAGATCTACTATTATACTTATAAACATGGTTCTAGAAATCTACTTGGTGAGGGAAAGGGAGAAATACCATATTTTGAAGGATTATGTAATATTCCATTACTATAATCTCTTTTTAAATATTTTCTCATAATGATAAATATACCATCTAGATTTTTGAACATACTCATGGTGGAGTACCAATAATGTGAAATATCATGCTCAACATGTCCAATAGCTTGATGTGTAGATAAATCACTAGTACTAGTAGGGAGGATTTAAGAGATAAATCACTAAATAGTTGCACACAAGCTAAATAAATAATCTAAGAGATCTTTACATAGTTCTCTTACTCAATGAATGTATACTCCATGTGTTTTCTCAATATGATATGTAAGAGAAGGTACTCCACAATTACACAAATATATATCATATAAAGGCATAAAAGGATTTGAAGGAGAAACCATTGTTATAAAAAAGGCATATAACATCATGATATGCATGGACATATCTATGAGACTCCCAAGGAAAGGACACCAAAATGTGAAGAACTAGAACTATGTGTAACATTTTTATAAGAGTCATGAGCATTATTATTAAAAAATAAAGAATTGTCACCATGATAGTGACTTAATATATCATCAATATAGCATGAGCAACATGAATGACAAGAAAGAATACCAATCTTGTATGAAGGTAAAACATGTGTATTAGAGAAAGAGAGACACATGTAGGAAAACCAATAGAGGTAAAAGGAAAGTTTTTTTGAGATGTACAAAATATATGCTTACTAGAAAATATCACCACATGAAGGAATATCCCTAGATATATTATGGGAGATGAGATGCACATAATATATGCTTACTAGGAAACATCACCATATGAAGGAATATACCTATATGTATTATGGGAGATTAGGACTAAAGTATCACCATCTTTTATCTCATGAGATGAAGAATCATGACAAGTCATGGAGATAAATAAAGTGAAATCCTCTAATATAGATGGGAAGGCATGCATAAGTCTAAAAAGGATGGAACATTTCTCAAATACTCTACAATCTTATGCATGAAACATGTAGGATCATTTATGTCATAAAATAAGGCAAAATAATTAAGGATAAAAGGACGAGAATCAAGAAAGAATGAAAATAGCTCATAATCCATGATGTATGCATGAGGGAAATCCCAAAATAAAAATTCGTAAGGATCCATGGTAAATGATATAATAATGAAACTCAATCAATCAAAAGATGGGATGGTGGTGATGGGATATATATAAAATAATGAAAGCCCGAGACTCTAATAAAATCTGGAATAAATGACATAGTAATAAAAATATCAAATCTAAAAATTATAGATATAAGAAAAGTCAAAACCTTAAGGTAATATTTTAGAAGGTTTTGAGTGTTGGGTTCATTTAAATTTAAGGAAATACAATTCATCTTTGTATGAAAAATTAGGTTTAAGGAACATAACAAGAAATAAAATTGAATTAATCTGATTTCAAGTTACAATAGGTCATATCATAGAAATTAAAAGAAATAAAGATACAAGTTGATTTTAGAATTCAAAAGTTAGCTATCTACTACTTTGACCATAACTTTTGAACTAACTCAAAATCACTTATTCTCAATCATGTAAGAAATAAAATAAAAATATATATTAGATCATTCTTAAACTTAATTAGATTGAATTCACAAATTATAAAAATAATCTAGACTATATTAAAAATTCATTAATTTGAACCTTATACACAAATCTAAATTTGTAGTTATGAATATTCTATGCATATAACTCCACAGAAAAATTATATGCCTATAAGTAGAATATACCAAAACATATTTGACTGTCCTATTTTATCATCTTAAGATAAGTAAACGTTCCTTAAATTATTTGAACCTCAACTACTATATTATAAGCTCTATATGGTGGCACTTCCCTAGGGCTAAAAATGGGATTTTAAAATGATACAATTATCTCTTAGGAAAAATATGGATAGACCAATATGATAAAGAAATAAAAAGAATGCACATTTAGTAAATAATTACCCAAACTAATGTGAGGAGCAGAGATTCAAAACAAAAAAATTAGATAAAATATCATTGGATACCACTTAGGAGAATTTTGAGCTTACAAGCATAGGGACAAAAATACTATTCTATGTCTAGAAGCTATCATAGGATCCCACTCCATGAGGGTTTTGTATTTATCCGTGCAACCTTGACATAGAAGTACTCTTTTCCTACCTATCATTGGATCCTACCCACCACTAGTAAATTTCTCTATCCTAAAACACTATTTTCAAGGCTTAATTTACGCTCTTAGAAGATGCAAATCTACCTGCTAATTTGTCCCATTTTAGGGGTACATATAAATCTACCAAGTAGACATAATTTTACTTAGAGAAAAAAGTAATGTGAATAATTGATAGTACTAAAGTGGGTTATTTTATTGATACATATTTAATGTAATTAATGACAAGTTTATATAATTATTTCACCATCTTAATAGAAATCTTTCTAAAGTTTATTTGAATTAATTTTGTCTTGCATGTCCAGGACATTCTTTGTCAGTGGCAATGGAGCATATCACAATCCACATAAGCAAATTAATATCATTCTAGCTGGTTTCAAATATGATGTTTGGATAGAGAGTGCTATTATCCAAGCTATGATAGTATTGGAAAATGCATATGACTTAGTGATTAGTGGTGAGTTGGAAAAAGGTTGTCTTCTCGTGCAAATTCTACATTTCTGCATTACAGGTTGTCATGGGTTTTTAGTACATTAGTACAATGTATACTCAAAAAAGAGGGAATAAACAATGAAAGAGTAAAAAATAAAGAAACTTAAGATTGATATGATTAATTTATATTCATTTTATTTGTATGTAATTAAATTTTTATTAAAAGAATAATATTATAAAAATACTTAAAATGTTAGTTATTAAATTTTAATAATTCTTTATACTAAAATAAATTATACTAAATAATTATAATTTTAAATTATATTAATATTTTGAATAAAATTTTATTCAATATTTTAAATTAATTTATTTTTATACTAACATTTATTAAATAAATGTACACACAACATTTAAAATAAGATAAAAAAATAAAAATATTTAAATTTAATATAAAATAAAATATTAAAATCTTCTAAAAACCGTTTCTATTAATTTAATTTAAATATTGAGATTTTGATGTATTTAATATAATTTGATATTATAAGTTTTGATAAAAAAATAGTCAATTTTTAAATTTTAATTTGAAAGATAATAGATCAAGAAAGAATGTATTTAAGTTCATGTCATAACTAATTAACTCATTGCAATAGTACTGATAATGTAAACACTTGAATAAATATAATAATTTAATATTGATATCTATTTAAATAACTATATTATGTTAGTCTTTTGATATTTTAAATATTTTAATTTTGATCTCTTTAATAGTTTTTATTTGAAATATTTTTATCTTAAAATGTATACTTTAAGTTTAAATAATTTATCTAAATATAAATATATTGTTAGTTATTTCTAATATTAATTATATAAAGATATAAATATTTGATATCTTTATATAAATTTATATATTAATTTTATTCAAATAATTTATATTAAAAAAAGCTAACTTTTTTTTATGAAATTTTTTAATATTATTAGTTCTTGCCAGGGAACTATAGACACCACCAAAATTTAACTAGTTATTAATAACTCTCATTTTAACTAATATATTTAAAACTAGCTTATTTAAACTAAGTTTTTAAACTAATATATTTAAAACTAGCTTATTTACCATATAAATTAAATAATGTATATAACATTATTTATAAAGATAAGATATACAAAGAATATGTTAAATTATTACCTCAAAAAAGAAGTTTCTAAAAGTTAGAAAATTGAGTGTGGAAGAACTTTCCTAAATTTACAAGTTTCTATTTTAATATACTTAAAATTAAAAAAGCTAAATTAATGTATTTATAGTTATATAATAAAGCTTATGTCTAATTATAACCCTGACTCTAATTATAACCTTGACGTGAAACCTAACCCTAATTCTAATTATATCTCTAATTGTAAAGTAAACTTTAATCTAAACTATAACCCTAACCTTAATCCTAATAATAACCTTAATTCTAATTCTATCTCTAATAGTAAAGTAAACCTTAATCTAAACTATAAGCCTAACCCTAATTCTATATCTAATTATAACCCTAACCTTAATCCTAATAATAACCTTAACGTGAAACCTAACCCTAATTCTGATATGTTAAATCACGCTATCTAAATTGTTTTAATTTTAATTTTAATTTGTAAATCTTGGACTCACCTTCTTATGACTTGTAAACATGGGTTATGCCCCAAGCTCTTTAGTTATTCTATGAGAATTTTTTTAATTTGTTTCAATCTGTTAAATCATGCTATCTATTTTTTATGATTTTTTTTTGGTAAATATTTCATATTATAGGCCCTTGAAGACTATGTGGGGTAAGTTCTCATTGGTTAAAATGAGAGTTATTAATAACTAGTTAATAATATTAGAAATTTTCATAAAAAAAAGTTTTAACTTTTTTTAATATAAATTATTGGAATAAAATTAATATTTATATTAATTTATATAAAGATATCAAATATTTATATCTTTATATAATTAATATTAGAAATAACTAACAATATATTTATATTTAGATAAATTATTTAAACTTAAAGTATGCATTTTAAGATAAGAATATTTCAAATAAAAACTATTAAAGAGATCAAAATTAAAATATTTAAAATATCAAAAGACTAACATAATATAGTTATTTAAATAGATATCAATATTAAATTATTATATTTATCCAATTGAGGTTTTGTATTTTATTTCAATTTTGTGGTCATTTCTAAAAATCATTATATATTGTTGGCTTGGTTGTATCTCATATTATTCCCAACCGTACCTATGGTTGTAGCTATATTAATTTGTTGATTTTAGTGATTATAACTGTTAGTCTAGACAAGGCCGTCATAGATGCCCTGCCTCTATTTGTTTATAGATTACAGAGCGACTATGAAGGTGTGGATTATGTTGTTTGTTTGTGTGGGTTTGAGGAGAATGACATGGGAAGGCTTCTTCTCAATTCTAAGCACGCTTTGCATGTTGACTGCATTGAAATGTGGTTTATTTCCCATTCTACTTGTCCTCTGTGTAGGACTAGGGTCCAACCAAAACAAGAGACACATGCATACTTCACATGAGGTGGGACAAAAGATAAAAATTATATCTAAATTCAAACTTAAGTGTATTATGAATTAGATAATTATGTAGGATAATGACTAGTTACGTATTAAAAAAATTCACACTACCAAGTAGGCATATCTTTTTTATGTTTTTAGGTATTAAAAAAATAATCAATTGAATATTATCTACAAAAGCAAAGAAAAAAAATATTTTTTCAACCTCACTAAAGTTAAAATAAGCTAACTTGTAGCTATATGTATGATAAAAACCCCTCTAAAGGGCTTGCATGGGGATCAAGAGGTTATTGGAGAGAGAAGAGTTTATTCAAGGTTATTGAAAGATGATCATAATGTTTGATTAAGGGAACCCTTATAAATTATAGATAGTTTAATAATATTAAAAATCTCTCCATGTAATAAAAATAAATGCTATCAATTTTTATAAATAGAAAAGTACTCATAAGCTTTGGTTAGAAGGATCCCTATAAACCATGGATAATTTGTTAGTATTATAAATTCCTTCTATATAACAAAAATAATGTTGCTAATATTTTTTCAAGATTATTAAAATGTGCACATAATGTTCAATTAGAAGGATCCCTATAAAACAAAAATAATTTATTGATAATTTTTCCTATATAATGAAGAACAACAATAGCATAATTTTTAAATTTATTTTATAATTTATCTAAATAACTATAAAATTTATTAAAAAAATATTATTAGATATAACTATAATATTTTCTCTTTCAAAAATACCTTTGTTTTCTAAAAGAAAATTGTACTATATTATTAAAAATCATTTAAAATTTACTTAACAATCTCTCTATATAGAGTAAGTAAAATCTTTTAACTTAATTCTCATTTATTATAATATAAGCATCAAGCTTTTCTTTAACAAAGATTGATTACCACTTAAAATATTTATCATGATTCATTGATGTCAAACTTACAACTCATGCCATATCTTACAACTGGTCCACTCTACACATAAGTCTATATTATTACAACATATAGATTCTTTTTACTAAAATTTATAGTTAACGAATTTATAATTAATATGATATTGTTATATTTGATTAAGAAGAATTATCCATAATAAAAAATATAATATGTTATTTATAATTGTTAAAATTTATTCAATCAATATATTGTAATTTTAATTTTGAATATATATATAACTTTTAAATAATAGTGTGCATTGATTTCAATATATTATATATTTTTAGAATGGATTTAATAATAAAAAATTACTACTTTGATTCTAATATACTAACTATTTAGAAAATGCACTTCTACATTAACATCTAAATTGATAAAACTGCACTCATAAAAAAGAGTGATTATCAAATTAAAACGTCCTATCGAAATGGAGGTAGTGGGGTGTTTTGGATGGTGTATTTGGAAATGGGGATTAGTTTTGATAAACATCCTATAGTAAAATACTCATATTCATTCAATCAATCCATATAAATAAAGGTTAGTTGCAATTACAAAAGATAAAAATTAATTGGATAAATTAAAATGCTAAATACATAATATTTATACAGATAGACTGGAAAAATAAAAGTTATAAAAAACAATATTAAAAGAACTTGTCTATTCGTTTATGGCAGAAATAAAAAGCAGAGATTGATCCCTCCCCTAGAAATATCCAGCTATGTAATCAAAGGATTCTTTAATTTTTACACAATCTGACGCATGTTCCAGAGAACAGAGTAAGAATGGTAATCTTTTGTGGGGTCAAACCAGAGGTATATGCACTGTTCTTTGTCTCCTTTCCCTCCACTGAACACATTAGTTTGAAAAATGTACGGCTGTCCAAACCTATTGCCTAAGACCTCAAAGTCTATCTCATTATGCTTCGAGTTCTGGTATTGAGGCTGCAATAGAAGCAAACACGAAACGAAACCAGAAAGAACCCAAACGTAAAATATTAGCAAAAAATTTAGGCATAAATTTAGGCGGGACAACAACTTAAGTTTAGGCGGCAATGTTGATGGTAGTTGGGGAATAAATGCTCAACCTCCCATTAATGGACTCATCCCGAAGTGAACTTGCGGTGACGCAGTAAATAACAAACGTAAATTTAGGTGGCGCGTCTCACATATATTCTACTTCTTATTTTCTGCCAGTGTGATGCGACGGATAGCGGACTGGTGAGTACAGGCTAGGGCTAATCATTGACAGTTAGCAGCAACAACAAGTACGTATGGCATGGACATCGAAGGGCATGGCCATCGGTGCAAATTGTCACCTGCATAGCCAGTGCCTCATGCCACAACATCCAAGACAGCAGTGTCGGAAGGCCCTAGGAGCGAATGGTTACTGACTCTTCCATTATTCACGCAAGTTTACTATCGCCAGTTAACTGCCGAATACACGCCATTTCAATCTAGATAACTGCTGGCGAATTTCCTAGGGCCTTCCGACCAGGGCTTAAATTTGATGGCCGTATGGCCATATTTAGTTATTTTACATTCTAGCTTTAAAATACAATTAAAATTTTAGGAAGACTGTATCACTTCAAAGGAAAATTTTTAGTTAAACTGTAAAAATTTCTATGTAATTATTCCTATATATGTTTTTATCAATCTACATATATTTTTCTTAAAATAGATAACCTTTAATATTTGAAAGGCAACTTCAAGTAAATGACCGTCACAAAAAAATTGCTTGATAGGCAAGGTTGACCGTCAAATTTAAGCCCGACTTCCAACCCTGTTGTCTTGGAGGTTGTGGCATGATGCATGGTGGATGGGGGCAACCCATGCATCGGCTGATGCATTCTTGGGGTTGTATAGCCACAGCCCTCATGATGCATTCTATCATTTTGCATCATTTTCCTTTCCAAACTTTTATCATTTGATATCTCCAAGTCGCTTGCTCTATTAAAAGTATCATTACAAATAAATTGCATTTCCTCAATACAAAAAAAATAAAATATATTATCACAAATAAATTGGATGGGAATAATAATTCTTAAACATAAATATATATCTGCAATGGTGAGATTTACATACTCATCTAATTTAATATCTAGTTTTCTATTAATTTTGGGAAATGTCCATAATTTTGTCTATAACTAGCAATTGCACTTTAGTGTGTAATGGGTACGTCAAAAAAGTGTGGAAGGTTAATTAGGATAAATTTTGGTCTATTTTGTGCATACATTTACTAATTACTAATTTTGACCATATTTTAATTTTTGTATTATATAAAACTATAATAATTAATAATTAATAATTATAATAATTTTATTACTAATTTTGACCATAGTTAAATTTTTATATTATATAAAACTATAATAATTATTAATTATTAATTATAATCATTTTATATGCATTTAATAGTTTTATTTTAAAATACAATATATAATAATAATATAAAATATATATTATATATTTATTATGCTAATATATACTTAACTACCTAGGATAAAGGATGTTGTAATGTTAAGTGTTCATTATTAGGATTTGCGTTAATTTTTCATCATTGGCATATATTTAATAGTTTGCACCACAAGTAAAGTAATGTGTTGCATAATCGAATCAGATTGTAAAGATGGAGCCCATAAGGATTGATTTTGAAATAAAATATTTATTTTTTATTATTTAAAATATATATTATGCCATCAACTATATAAATGATTTTGAATGGAGGTTGGAAAGCCTAAAAGCCGATGATATCAACTATGTTTCTTGCAGATGTGAATTAATTAAATTAAAATTGTTACATGTAAGTAAATTGGGAAAACGTGTGTGAAGTAGTTTTCCCTTGGTTTTCCAGTTGTCAAGCATTGTACAAAAGATTAGAAACGCGGCAATAAATTATTAATAGCAGGTATGAAGACAAAAATGTGTTTATAGTTTACAGATCGATATCTCTTCCTTAGTGGGAAATATTTCCTTAAGAATAGTTGCTCTCAAAAATAATAGCTTGAGGGCCATATTCTGTGTCATCTTGGAAGACTATTTTTCTTGAGAAAGCTTAAGTTGTCTCAAAACAATTTGGAAGGTTCCATTCCATCCTCTCTTTACAATCCATCATATTGTCATTTCTCCCTGTTTCCCTTTCAAATTGCACTCGTCTCCAAATGTTGTAACTATCTAAAAAATACTTAGATTTAATGATGGGTCTACTAAATTTTAATTCTCTTGGCAGACAACTATGAAAATATACAAGCTTGTTGGTGAGGAGAGATTCTTACTATGGGTTGTTTGCAGTATTCAGCTGTAGGTGTTTTATCTTCCAATAAATCATATCTTTTTTGCTTTCTTTTAAATCACATTTTAATTCCATGGGAGTTTGGAAGGTTGTCAAAGTTGCAAGGAGTGTACTTGTGCAAAAACCAACTCAAATACCCAGCTCAATGGGTAATTGGAGTTGCAAGTGTTGGATTTGGGTAACAACCAACTGAGCAACACAATGCCCCTAGAATTTGGGAAAATGTAGCAAATGAGATGTTTAGTTTTGTGGAAAATTAATTTTGTCAGTGGAAGTAGTGGTTTATCTATTCTAACATTATTAACTAATTGCTCCAGCTTGGAACAACCTGTTTTGGGATTTTATTATCTCACTGGTGTCTTGCCCACTTCAGTTGGTTTCCTTCCAAATTCACTCTCATTTTTAGCATTGGACTCAAATGAAATTGGGGGAGACATGCCATATGAGATTGGTAACTTGAAAAACTTGGCGTTAGTAAGCCTAGAAGAGAACCAATTCAATGCCCTCGTCAAAACCTTATTTTCATGTTGTAGCTTGCCAAATTGGAGAAGTGAAAGATCAATACCATCGAGGAAGAGTTTGGAGGAGTGGCAAGGAAAGCAACAAAAAAATGATGGAAAACAGTAAAAAATATGGCAAAAAATGATGAACGGTATTGGCTTGATCCATGGAAAACTTCAACAGATAACAACAAATGCTTCATAAATGAGAGTGGCACTCATTGCACGGATGGGATATTACCCGTGGGGAAAATGAAGCCTACGATGACATTGAATGACATTAATGCCTTGACAATGTCATTAGGGCGAATTGAACGACCCAAATTAAATTAGTGGGCCTGCATACTTGCTGCGTAAATTTGAGACATTGATTTAAAGATTTGGATAGATTTGACTGGGGAGACTCCATAGAGGGAATGCCTTCAGTGTAATTAAACTTATTTTTAAATTTTATTTATTTTTATAATACATACATCTTTTCACATATTTAATTCTTATCTTTATATATACATATTATGATATATTCACATAAGTCATACACACACACACACATACTACAAGATAGCTATTATCCATCCAAAAAAATTTATAGTTATAGACTTGACCCCCTTGTCTTTTCAAGATTTAAATTGAAATTTTATCTACCGCTCTTTATTTTCTTACCTTGAGTTGACTAATTTCATGCTTTGTGAAACTTGATTCTATGTGCTAGTAGTCAAAGGAATTCATGAACATTCATTTATCATCTCTCATCTCTTATACATCCTCTCTCATCTGAGAGCACTAATGAAGCAATCAATAGCAAAAATTTGTATTTGGTACGCTAAAAGGGATAAAAAATATGCATACATAATTGTAAGGGTTAACCTAGGAGAACACGTCCCCTTGTGACACCAACAATCCCTTTAAGGTATCTCTAAATACTATTAGTCCTAGATATCAAATGAAGTAGCCTAGCAAATTTTACAAACTATAGAGTAGAATTGAATATTTCATAGGGTCAAATCTGTAGTCTTAGAATTGATCTTAACTCATGGATTCAACCCCAAGAAATACACAAACTTAGTATAGGATCCAAGACATTTTATTGGTAGAGAGATCACACTTTTCAAGGAAAAAATAACCAAGATCCAAATTTTGCATTAAAGGTCTACATTCTTTGGTCAATGAGTTGAGCACATTTATTTTCTTATTTACTTTCCATACATTTTTCTTAATTCATCATACACTAGCCCATATACCAACATTAATTAATCCAATTTATTTGTGCCTATGTCTAGGCATGTTTCAATTTGGTCTAGTCTTTTTGGTTTATGCTTGTCCTAATGGCACTTAATAAATCACATTATTGCATATTTAGGGAGTTTTATCTGTGTTAAGCTAGATAAGTTTTTCTCTTATACTCAAAGACATGTTTGTATTGAGGTTAATATTTCTAAAGACCTCAAAGACTCTATTGACATTTAGATTGATTGATTGCACCATACCTAGAGAGTCATGTATATTAATATGTTGAATACTTCATATAGGTTTCAATCCTCTAAACACAAAATCAAAGATTGCCCCATAGTAATGTTAAGATCCAAGCTTTCCCCTAAACCTTCTACTGATGTGCCTCCTCAAAAAAATGAGAAGGAAGGGGGGTTCACTAGAAGGGGGGTTCTAGTGAACCCCCCTTTTAGCAAAGGGGGGTTTGCTAGAACCCCCTTTTTTGCCCTTCTCCCCCTCTTCTACCAAATTTCTGCAAAATTTTACCTAAATCGAAGCTCGGGTTAAGGATGAAAATGGAGGAAACTTCACAGACCCAACTGGATGATGGTAGTCCTCAGAATGAGTTATCCATCAAATATAATTTTAATATATTTTGGTTTTATTTGTATTTTTTTTAGTTTACTTAAACATAGGTTTTTCTTCAAAAATCAAGCTCTCTATTCTACACATGTAGAAAAATAGCAAATTATAAAAAAAATCTTAAAAATATCTATGCACTAGATATTGATGTCCTTGATCCAACAAAAAAAAAGAATTTCGATTGATACAAAAAAAAATGTGCTAGCAAGTAAACCTATGTTTGAATTGTAACTGGTTTGACTTCAAAACTTAATTAAAAAATAATAAATAATAAAACACTATGAAACCAATTGCATGCACTAGATATCGTAGTTATGAATCTAAATTTCAAAAGAAAAATAATTTTATCAAGTTCATAGAAAAAAAAGTTATGTGTTGCAAGTACACATCACTCTTTAAAAATGGTGTTTACTGTCAAAAACTAGTTTTCAAAGGAGATTGAAAAAGAAATGCAATTTGATTTCAATTTTTTTTTTTAAAATATTTAGAATCTACAAAAAAAATGTCACAAATCACTAGTTTTCATCATCTTCAAATTCCTCATGGTTTAGCAACTATAGGTTCCCAAAAGTGAAGATTTAGTTAAAAAAAATTAGTTCAATGTCCAGTTTGGCCAAAAATTGTAAACTAGTATTGTGAGATCACTCGTATATGTATATGTATATGTATATGTACATATGTATTATATACCATACTTGTGTCTTGAATGACACCCAATTTGACTTAGCTACCAATATATACATATATATACCATACTTGTGTCTTGAATGACACCAAAATTGACTTAACTACCTATATAAGAGTATATTAATGATAATATAATTTAATTAAGAGTTAAGATAGACATAAGTTGACTACTCATAACTCTATCCATACTATAAGATCAATGTTGTAGCATGTTTGCCTCTTTAGAGAAGCATTATCTTTAGCATTGATCAACTATGGATTCTTTTGCATAAAATCTTAACTTTCCCATACATAAAACATACACAAAAACAAATTAAAGCAAGGCATAACATGAGTGTGTTATAGTGCGCTCGTGTTTTGTCTTGCTTTGGGAATCCCCAAGCCTTTGACTTGGATTTGCTTTAGATTTCTAACCCAAAGGCTTGGACTATATTTCCAATGCCCAAAAACGTGTTTTTGCATATTATACAAAATTTCACACAATCTTGTTCGTGCTCCCCATCAAGTTTGCACATGTTTCAAGGTCGAGTAAAACAAACACCTAGGTAATGTTAAGCTCTCTCTTAGTTATTTAACTATGTACAATTTTTTTCACATTTTGACTATGTTAATGCTTTCATCTTTAATTTCTTTTGTTGGTGTATCCTTTTTTGTCAAAAACCAATGTTCGATATTTTTTACTTTATTTTTTAACCGTTCATTAAAATTTTAAATAAATTACATTTTTATAAACTAGACTTCATTTTACACATTTAAAAAAAAAGATTTTCGATTAGTTTTCAAAAAAATTAGGGAGGAGAACGACCAAATTTTTGTTTTCCAAGATGTGTCCACTTTGAAAATCAGTACTAAAAAATTACCAAAAAATCAGGCATAAACTATATCTTGTTAGCTAATTTCTCATTGAAGTGATTTTAAAAATACTAAAAAAAAAGTTAACATTTTAGGGGGGCACAACAAACATTATGTTATGTTTTTTTGAAAAGAACAAGACCAATTTGTGTGGCCCCCCTTTTTGAACCCCATAATCTCTATCACTTTTTTTTAAAAATAGTAGTTTAAAAAGTAGATTTGGAGCACTATGACCCTTGTTTTTGTTGCATCTTAAAATTTTGAGTATAAAAATCCTTAATTTCTCATCCAAGGTCAATATTTCCTGATTTCAAAAAAATAAAGAGGCCACTTAAGACCCCTTTTTGGTCGCCCATCTTTGTGCACTTACCCTCATCCATTCATCTCATTTAACCTTTTAATCAAAACCATTTCCATAAGGTTTTTGTTCTTATCATAATCCTAAACCTAGATCCTAGTCATCATTTGACACTTGTCATATGATTGCATCCTTCATTCAAATCCTAATCCTCCTTCAATCTTAGCCATTCATCATCAATCATTTCTAGCCATTGATTTTGCCTCTTCAAGGCTATATCTAGAGGCTCTCATCCTTCATTTTCACCTAATGCAACTTAATACAAGTGATCATCTAGAGTTATCATACCTACATGCTATCAAAATCTTTATTGAATCAAGCTTATCATTATCATTATCAAATCATATCAAAGTTTTGTTAAAGCAGTGAGAAATCCACATATCAATATCAAAAAATAAATCAAATAGAATAAGGGTGCACTCCACTTTTGCTCATCAAAGAAAGAAGCAAAGATTTTAGGTGGAGGTATTGTGCTTTATATTGCTTTTATCTTCCTTTGTTTATATTCAATCTTTTCCAACCTCTTCACAACCAGCAAGATAAGTGGAAACAAATGGTTCAAGTCAAACCATCTCAACTTCCATTTTTTTATTGTGTAACTATATTGTATTTTATTTGTATTCACATGCCTCTCATATTAAGAAGGATGTTGTAATGTATGTTTATGTTCACAAGAATCATCATTCTTAATTGCAAACTCTACAAATAACTATCATTCCTTTTTCATTTTATCTATGAATGAAAGATGTGTATTTTGCTAAAATCTTTTAATTTATTTGTACAAATTAATGAATTGTATTTCTATCATTTATATTAATTGTAATTGTATAAACTTTAAAAAAAAATCATTTACACTATAAAAACACAAAAAAAAAAAAAACAAAAAAATCCATTTCTTATATCTTCACTTGTGAATTTTTTAAGTAATATCTAATTATCTTTCATACATATATTTATAATTTTGATTTCAATATTCAATAATAATAATAATCTTTAATACATGTCTTAGGTTCCCAATGAAACTAACTTGTTCCGTATAAATGATTTTTTTAAATTTTATCATACAAATACATGTTCAATTATAATAAGGATAATTTTTTCTTTCTTTAGGAAAACATCATTATAATATTTTTTTTATAAAAGGGTTCTATCCAACCGCCATCTTAGAATGTACGACTTTTATTTTATTTTTTAATATTTGCAACCCAACCAATTAACTTTTAATTTTTCAATAATTTATTTTAAAAATATTGATGAGTGTATTAAAATCGAAACACACTTTTTATTGGATAAAGAAAATCAAGAGTTACGAATAGGAGGAAAAATAAGCAGCAAAAAATTCTCAGACAAAACAGCAGCTCATAAAGCAAAGCGTGTAAAAACCAACATATTTTTGGTGTTAAAACCAAACGCTCTTTGTTTTAAACACGAACATAGTTTTGGTAGAATACACGTGGAAATAAGGAAGAATCCTTTTAGAATATACTTTACTTAACGATGAAGAACTTTTTCCTTTTTAATTTTTTAAATGAGGAGAGTTAAACCGTTTGAAGGAAGTCAAAAACAAGTGATCAAAGGAGAAAACATGTGATGAAGTGAAAAATGAAAAAATAGAAAGGAAAATGTGAGGTTGATTGTTTATAGAATATTTTTAAATTTATTTTTTAAAAGAATTTAGTGTCTTAACATGTCATATTATATTATATGATTCTAATTTTTTTAAAAAAAATTGATGGTAGATTATAAAGTGTAGTTAGATTTTTTATGTGAGTAATTTTTTTTATTGTATTTATAATGAACTAAATCAAATCAATAACATAAATATAAAAAATGAAATTAATCTAATATGATCTATAAATAGAGAGTATAGAGGTTGGGAATTGGAAATGTGCGAATTGAAATGTTTATAAAAACAAAATTTTAAAAAAAGAGTATGTCTATTTGAAAAAACATCTGATTTAATTGTATAAATGAGCTAAAGAGGCAAGATGTATCTTTAGTATACATATAGGCACTCTTAGACAACTTTTAAAAAATTAGGTGTTGGTGCATAGATGGGTGTTGTTGCTTCATAAACAAGTGTTGTTACTACACAAGTGGACATTGTTGTCAGTATATTGTGGGGAACTACAACCCTCTTGAATGTAGGTGTCTTTGTCTCTAAGCCCTTTTCAACTCTCTAGAGTTGTTTTCCTTCAACTCTTGGTCCTTTTTCGACTCATTAAATGTTAACTTATTAACTCTCAATAGTTTGATATTTTGAGCTAAGTATAAGAGATGAGGATGAAAAGTTGTATTATATTGAATATTATCAACCAATCCCTTAGTAGGTGTATTCCAATATCCACAAAGCACTATTGAAAGTATTTAGTGTATAAACTTGGTTTTAATGGGATGGTGGTGCATGTGCTTCATGATGTTCACACTATCAAACCTTAGTTGGTAAAACACAACAAGTGGTGTGTGAGGATGTGATGGAGATAAAAGGATATTGAAATGGTCTCAAATGAATGTACAAGTGAGGGAAAAATGTTCAAATTCATTTATGAGGGAAAAGTGGGGAGCATGCAAATTATTGGCTTCCTTATATAGAGAGAATTAACTTTCTAATGAATTATTAATGGGAAAAATAAAATTATATGTGATTGATGGAAGAGGGAAGGAAAATTGCAAAGGATCTATGGCTTGATATTTGAAGAGGACTTCAATTTGTAGGTCACCTAAAGATAACTCCATAACCTACATGCAACCAATGATATCATAAGTTTCCTTCAAACCAATAAAAATTGTTAGCAACATAACCCCTCTTTTGGGGAGAACTCGATAAAAAGAAAACTTCAACTCCAAATTTCTCTAAACAAAAGAATTTTCATGAAAATTTAAAAGACCTTTGGAGCACATATTCATTCTTCCAATCCCTAAAAATCTAGGATATGGAACACATGACATAATTCGTTTAGGTGTATGTCATCTAAGCTTCCTTCTACAAGTTTGGTCAAGTAGTTTATGCTTTTGCAACATTTTTCATGAGCAAAAGTAAGCCTATTTTATCTTGAGGTTTTCCCTTTCTTTCCTCATTTGAGGCATATGCTTCTTAACAACAAGAAGAAGATCTCTAATGGGTTGGAGCATGAATTGGAACATGAAGCAAGTGACTAGAACTTAATCCCCTTCATAATGCACTAAATAAATGGTTACCTTCACCCATTTAAGAATGTTCTTAAGCATGCCTTCCACCCTCTTGATTTGTTGTATATTATTGTGCAATGAATTAGGGTTGGCAGAATGAAAAGATTGTATAGCACATGGGAGAGTCACCATGTGTTAGGGTGTTGGACATAATATTATTGTTTCTTAAAACAATTGATTTATGTATTGATGTGGAGAGATAGATTCCAAAAACTTGAGAAATGTTTACCAATGATCTTTTAAATGATTTTTAGGTGTGAAATAAGTTGAAATTTATTAGACTTGCAAACCCACTCTATCACCTTGTCAATTAAATAGGTAAAAATCTATACAAAAGTTATATGTTGCTATCTACTTATTATCTTATAATACTATATATATATATTAACTTTGTTATTATATTTTATCTTTTAATAGTTATGACTTTCTTATCATTTTTTATTATTTAATTAATATTAATTTAATAAATATTTTAATATTTCAATAATTTAAAAACATTGACCAACAAAATTCATATTTAAAAAAAGATTTATAATGACGTGTTGTGAGACCCTTTAATAACACCGAAAAAAATTAATTTAAAAAATTGTATATAAAAAGGATTCTAACACCCCAATATCCTTAGACTAATTAGAATAATATATTTTTTTAATGTAGAAATATAATATTCATATTTTGTTATGAAACGTTTACTCAAGTCTAATACACAGGTGGAACACGTCATTTGTGATGGAAGAATCCATTTGAAATATACGTTGCTTAACTCTGAAGCAAAGCGTGTGGAAAGCGACGCGCAAAACTGTTAGCGTTGAATCTTTGAAAGCAACGTTTACACCTGTTAAATTCAAAACAATTTTGTCGGAACTAATCCTCGCTCAGTTTCGTGGGAAAGTTTTGCCGCTTTCACACTAGTAACCTGAATTTCAATTTAGTTTCAGAGCTCGATTTGTTTGACCAGAATCTCAGAATGTCTATATATTTGGGCTGAAGAAAGGATTTCTACAAACATTTCCGTTTGCAATGGCGGGCTCTCGTAGTGCATTAGCTCTGATAAGCATTTGCATTCTTCTGTGTCTTTCTGGTTTGGGGGATTGCAGAGTTCCCTTCCAAAGGGAAGAAGTGGTTGGAGAGAAAGAGCAAAGCATCCATCTTCTTTTGCCAAGTGAGAAGGAGGAGTTCAATGAAATAGCCAGAGAAACTCTGCCTCTGGAGAGACCCAATCTGAGGGGAAACGATGGAGTTTTCCAAGGAGAAAGGAGCAGAGGCTTCAGGTTTGGGTGTCCCGGTGGTTGCCATCACGTCAAATTCAACCGCAGGGGACAGAGAAAGAGTGAACATATGCCTTTTCCCTTAGAATTCACAGATATGGATGGTGAACCCAGGGATTTCCATCCGAGAATGGCTCGGCCTCTACCAGAAAAGAGTGATTTTGGCCCTGGTTTTTCAAAGGGAGAGTGGAGGCGACATTGGCATGGGCATCCAGAAGAAGAAAAAAGAGAGAAAGAACATGAGCATATGCCTTTTCCAGCAAGAGGAATGTGGCCGGAATTCATTTTCCATCTCTTCCCTGGACATGCTGATCCCGGAGAATTTCATCCAAGAGTGGATGAATTTCGGCCTCTGCCACGGGAGACTGAATTTGACCATGGCTTTCCCAACGGAGGAGAAGGGAGGCAGCACAGAGATGAAGCAGGGGAGAGAAAGAGAGACAATGAGCATATGCCTTTTCCAGCAAGAGGAGTGTGGCTGGAATTTCTTTTCCATCTCTTCCCTGGACATGCTGATCCTGCAGAATTTCATCCAAGAGTAGATGAATTTCGGTCTCTGCCACGGGAGACTGAATTTGTCCATGGCTTTCCCAGCGGAGGAGAAGGGAGGCAGCACAGAGATGAAAGAGGGGAGAGAAAGAGGGACAATGAGTATATGCCTTTTCCAGAAGACCAGACGGAGCCTTTTCCTCATGCTTTTCCTGTGGAAGAATCCACAGAATTTCATTCAATAGTAGAAGAATTTCTGCCCTTACCTCGGGAGAGAGATTTTGACCATGGTTTTCCAGGCAGAGAAGGAAGGCAGCCAAGGCATGGGCATGGACACGGACATGAAGAAGAAAAAGAAAATGAACATTTTCCTTTTCCAACAAAAGGAGAGCGAACAGAGTCTTTTACTAATACTTTTCCTGTGCAGGCTGAATCCACAGAATTTCATCCAAAAGTAGAGGAATTTCCGCCTTTACCACGAAAAAGAGATTTTGAGCACAGGTTTCCAGGCGGAGAAGGGAGGCAGCCAAGGCACAGGCATGAGCATGGAGAAGAAGATAGAGGAGAGGAGCAGCAGGGCAGGGGACCATATGTGATGGAGAAGTTCAAGACTGACTAAAAATTCAACGCGCTGAAGCGTTGGTGGCCCACTATGTTTAGTATAGTTAGTTATATAGTAGCTTTTAGAATAACACAGATTCATGTTGGTGGGGAGATACTGTATTTTCTTTACTGGAGACTGTCTGTGGGCCGCATATCAGACCTTTTATTATGTATGTACATATTTATATGAATTTGAGTATTTCCATATATTTGTATTTATTTATGGTCTACTGGATCTATTGTTGTTATATGCATTTGAGAAATAAAACAACACATTAATATTTTGGTTTTTAATTACTTAAAATATGTGTTTAAATTATATAGTATTTATAGTTTATAGTAACTAAATAGATAATGTTTTTATATTAATTTGTTGTTAAAGGTGATATTATTATAATAGTGAAAATTATATATTTATATTTATATTTTATGTTTTTGGTTGACTTTAAGTATTTAAATATAATAATTAGTGTATAAATGATATATTGTTGTGCAAATTTAGTTCATGATATCACATATCTCAACCTTTATTTCTTAATCCATGATGTCACATATTGTTGATTTTTAAAGTTTTATTTATACTCAGATTTACTATTTGTCACCTTAGATTAGATGTGTGGATCAAGTCTACATCATCCATAGATCCTCACACACTTGCTTGTCTTTGATATTTCCCTCAAAGCCATAAAGTTGATACTCTAGGGATTAAAATGAGGAGAGCATGACTCCTATAATTCAACAAATTCCCCACAGGTGTTTGTAAGCACTATCCATCCTTGTACATATTCGAAACATCCAAAATAAGAGAGAGATTCAACAATCTACACTCTGTTGGAGTGCATATATCTAGGTTTTTCAATAAGAGACATGTTATTTCCAAAGCTCATAATAGTATTTATTAGTGCTTTTAGATGAAAATTGTGTAGATATTTTTAAAATATCAATGTTTCAGACTACACTTTGTGATTCATCGATAGGAATCTAGGATAATACTTGTAAGATAGATTTTAGATTATGCTCTATAAGAAAGGGGGTAAAGGTAAATGGATTGGAAACCAATAAAAAAGGAGGGTTGAAAAACTTCATGAAATAAGTATAACTATATAAGAAATATGATGAAAAAATAATAATAAAACCAAGCAAAATTCAAAGATAAAGCTAGCTAATAGTTAATGTATATTTTTAAAATTAAGATGTTTATATGATAAAATATTTTAGTTATATGATGATAAATAAACAAAGTCAAAGAAACCAAATGAATATTGATATGATGCAAAGTTAGGATAATTAAGATCCTAACTAAACAAGTAATTAAAATATTAAAAAAATGAAAATAAAAATAAAATAATAGTATTGGCCACTTAATTATTAAGGGATAATATATTAAGTAATAAAGATAGAAATAATTGAAGAAGAAAAGGGAATGCATAAATGAGAATTAATAATTCTCATTGAAAAAAATTATTAGCAAAGAAAGAATAATGATAGAAAAAAAGAAAAGGAGAAGGATGAGGAGAACTAACATAAGTGAAAAATAAAATAAATTTAAAAATCAAAAGATAAACCATAAGGATACGATGAGTCTATATCCACCAATTCACAAATAGAAAGGGGTACAATATAAGGGTGATAAAGAAATTAATAAGGGTAGCTAACAAGCCAAAAGGAGAATGAGGAACTTAGAGGGAGAAGAGGACTATAAGGGCAAAGAAGAGGACAAGTGGGTGAAAGAAAGTAGCATAAGGAGGAAGAAGATAATTTGAGAGAGTTTAATAAAGCATGTCGTGTAGAACTAAAGTTCCATCCTTCATAATGGTTTAGGTTACATATAGGTGGCTACCAATTTCAATTGCTTCTTTGATTTTCTTTTAAAGTAGTTATCTTCTTTAACAATGAATTGAGTATGTTCTAGGTGAATGTGGTGTTTAGAAATGGAATATTATTCCATAAGAGTGGATTTAATAACTCACTCATGCTTGATATCCGCATAATGTCCTTTGATCCTTGTGATAATGGAGCGACCAATCTCACTAATATAGGATGTGCTACAAAAGTAATCAATCTTATAAACTCTAGAATTTAAACAAAGATCTCTTGGTTCTTTGGTGGAATGGATGAAGCTTCTTAAAAATAATGATATTTGAAGGTAAATTTAAGGTCCTTTTTATAACAATTTTGGAAATCTTATTAGACATACCTTTAATATAAGGAAGGGTCACAACAGGAACAATACTTGTACATATGTACTTAGGTTTAGGACTACATTGTGATTTGGTTGACTAAACACTCTGGTGATGCATTTTTTGTTAACCCTTTGATGAAGAGAATTATCAATCTTATCTTGATGATTTTTGACACCATTACTAATAGATTTTTAAACTTTTTTACTATAGAGAAGGGGGATTCACTATTCATGAGTCTATTTATTCTCAAGAGAGTCCCAAGGAACAAACTGCCCTAAACTACCAATAAAGCGAGAGTTTCAGAATCAAAATGAGTGCAAGTCACAAACGTCTTCCAAATAGACTAGCAATTTTAATTATTTGTTGTAGATGTTTATTGTCTGTGAGCAGTGAATTTTGGATGAAATACTTAATGCTTATGAAAAATAAAGTGAGCTTTAATAGGTGTTATGGATATTTCTTCCCTATGAGGATGTGTTATTCTTTGGTGTTTTGTGCAAATATTTTCAGTGAATGTTGAAATTGCAGTGAGTCGAGTCAGCTTACTATTGATAGTTTGACTTGTGAGTCATGATACTAATAGTTTGTCAATTTACCTTTCAATCTAGTTAGTTATTTTAAATCATTCTCAATCACATGTATTTCATGGATATGGATAGATGTTAGTCTACCTTTTCTGCTTTTTAGTCAGAAGAATACCCTAGATTCCATAAAGTTTAAAAAATTAAAATTATATCAAAAGAGGGATATGTACCTCAACTAATATTTAGAGGAAGATCACCAATGCAATGGTGATCTCTCCAACTGTTGGTGATCGATTAGTTCTTCTTTTGGGAATATTAAAGTCAATCTAAGCTAATCATTTAAAAGACAAAATTGTCAAGCAATAATGAATGTATTATATTGTAGTTTTCAAGACCAAAAACAAATTTTTTAAAAGCCTGCAAATTTTGGTTTTCCATTAACTAAATAACACGCAATACCTATTTCTCTCTTCGCAAAATTCACTAAAGAGTGATGATGGAGAATGATACTACCTAGGCTACACCTATTGTATCATCTATTGCTTTGTAATGTCCCCTTTTCAAGCCTGACTTTTTCAGTGACCGTTAGCCTTTCCTTGGGAACCCGGAGGCTAGTCGGAAGTTAAAATTAGGGTTTCCTAATTTTAAGGAGGTCTTTGCTCAGAGATGATAGTTTTAATGGCGGATTCCTTCTGGGTTTTCAGAGGGCTTCGCAGTGATATGCTCGTCTCAGCATTCAGAGTACTTTTTGGAATTTACTATTTTTAGTAAATTCTATTTTTGGCAGTTTTCGGATGAGCTCAGGTTGGTTGACTTCCGGGTTCAGTTTGATCAGTTGACTTCATCAGTATTGGCTTCAGGGCATTTGCAGAGAAATGAGTTAAGTCATTTAAATTAAAAATAGTCACGTTAAAATGTTATATTTTAATGTTGACCCTTGGCTTAGGCTTAATGACTTAATGTCGTTTTAAAAAGGTGGTCATTGAGGGTGGCGCCCTCATTAAAGAACATTTTAATATTCCCTAAGTCAAAGCAAGATTATGTTTGGCGCATATTTCAAAGTTGAATATTTAAATGAAATATTAAATCAAGAGCTTGAAGGCAAAAGTACGCCATCATTGAGGAAAGGGGATTTTGACCTAAAATCATATTCTAGGGTTTCGTGAAGTCAAGCGAAGATTATAAAAAGGGAGTCTTGTGCATCATTTGGATCATCTTGGAAAATACACCGTTATGCTGCCGGATTGAATCTGGATCACTTCGAGGGATGAAGACCTCTTAACCATTGGGCATCTCTTCTCGTTTGTAAGACAACGACTAGTGATGAATTTAGTCTAGTTGTGAATTCATTGTATTCCGTGCATTGTAATCTGCATTAGTATTGTTAGTTTTCAGATCTTGCATGTTAGAGGTTTCCTGATTTTAGCATTTAGCTACAGCAGACTCAGTATCTCATTCATATTTCAAAAAAGACAAAAATATACATTGTGGGTGTTGCATAAATCCATTGTTATAGGCTAGGCATCCCTTTATGCAAGAGTACAGATTTTATAGAGCACTGTCTGGTTTTATAATTAAATTTCGCCCCTGTACTGGGTCGTACTGTCTCTAGTTCTTGGAAATTGTGCCATTAAATAAATCTGGCCTTTGCATTCTGTTTCTTGTTTCTAATCTATGTGCCATCATCTTATTGAGCTATGCATTCAGTTTTAGATTGATCTGATTGATCTTTAAGGGAGATTCGAGTTTTTCAAGAAGTTTCTGTGTGCTGGTTTATGAAGAAAACACAGGCCTGTCAACCAGATTGAGAAATCTGCATCTGGTTCTTGGACGGTATGAAGGAACTTTAAGTCTTGGCGGAATACTTCATTGTGGATGATCAAGAGCGAAACGAGGTTGGATCTTTTAATTAAATATCCTCATTCTCAGCTTCATTTCTCAGTAAAAAGAACTTATTCATGCTATTGTAAACTTCACAAGTGCTGGTTGTAATTGATAGCAAGTTGTCTTCTTTCAACTGTAAGCTGGCAGTAGTACTGACCGCATTATAGACCTTTGTTTTATCAATTTGTATTAGTCTTTACTTCCAGCAGTAGTTTGAAATTGTAAACTCCGCCCTATGGTCGCTACTCTCCCGTCTTGGGTCAGCAAGCACATTCTGGGTGTAGAGTAGACTCAGTAGTTAGCATTTCCTTCAAGCTTGCTTTCAATATTAGTTGGAAATTGTATAACTCCGCCCTATGGTAGCTACTTTCCCTGCGGGGTGAGCAAGCACATTCTGGGTGTTGAGTAGTTTCGTTATTCAGCATTTCATTTCAAGCTTTGCTTTCTGTAGTCACTCCGTCATATGGTCGCCCCTCACTCCGCCTTGGATTGGGTAGCACATACTTGACGTTGAGTTCCCTTCTGTATCTTGAGTTTACTTTCTTGCACGTTTACGGTTTATCCATCTACCCCTAACGGGTGCTTTGCTTAATTGTAACTCTGTAACCTAAAACAAAAAATGGGCTCGATATTTTCAGTGGTATCAGAGCCACGTATCCTGCCATCCTGTGAAATCAGCTTTCTATGAGTGACAGAGAACAGAGGTATTTGGCAAGAGTATACAAGAGAGGTACAGTTCAGACACAGTTGCATCAAGCCCCAGAAGGTCACACAGCTTCCGAGGTTCTGAGGGCTAATTGGGAGCCTTCACAAGAAACAGAAATGGGGGATAATGAAAGAAGTTCTGGCAACAGAGGTGACAGTGGGAAGGGTATAGACAATTCAGCCAATTTGGGTCAAGGACTCGATAAGAAGATGGATGCCATGATGGATATGTTTTCTCTCCTGTTGGGGAAATTGGGTCCCAATATTCCACAACACAATTCAGGGCATCCCGGGGAGCACAGTGCTTCCAACCCGCACAATGGTCATGTTGCCCAACCTGCAGTGAGCAACACTTACATTTCTGCTAGACCATTCAAACCCACGTTTCTGACACCAGCAATCCCACAGCCTGATCCTGAAGAAAATGTTTCATCCTTGGAGAGGGTGAGGATAGGCCGAACAGAGTATGACACTCTTCCTGATGAAGTAAAAATTGACATGTCCTTCAATGATTACATGGAGTATAGAAGGAAGGATAGAGGCCAAGGGAGAAACTATGATCAAAGAAGAACCCCAGCACAAGGAGATTGGAATCAAGCTCTCAACAAGGTTACGCTTGCCCATTTTGATGGAAGCGATAATAATTCTGCTCGAGCTTGGTTACAAAAACTAGACAACTATTTGGCACTTAGGCCCATGGCTGAAGAAGAAGCGATTAGATTCGCTACGCTACACCTAGATGGGGTGGCGCATGAATGGTGGTACCATGGCCTAGTCACCTTAGGTCATGGGTCTATCACTAGCTACGATGAGTTCACCAATAGACTCATTGAGAGGTTCGAGAAGAAGGACCCAGAAGTGCATTTTAGGGAGTTGGCACAGTTGAGACAATATGGCACTGTGGATGCCTACATAGCTGAGTTTCAAAGACTTTCAGTTATGGTCACTAGAATCACAGAAAGAAGATTAGTAATCCTATTCACTGAAGGATTGATGGAGCCAATCAAGGGTTGGATCAAAGATTTTGATCCACCGTCCCTACAGGAAGCAATGAAAAAAGCTAGAAACATGGAGTGGGCTGCTCCCAAAGAAAAGTTCCATTCCAAACCAGCTTTTCACAAAGGAGACAGAGGGAAGAAGTTTCATCAGAAGCCTCATCATAAGGAGTTTAAACCCCAGAAACCTCCTGGTTCAAGATTGGATCCAGAGACTATCAATGAACTCCGAAGGAAGGGGTTGTGTTTCTGTTGTTGGGAAAAATGGTCCCAAGACCATGTGTGCCCAAAGGGTGCTAAAATTCATCAAATTGAGTTCTATACAACTGATGAAAGCAATTCCGATTGTTCTGATCAGCAAGCTGATTTTGAGGACAGCGATGAAGAAAATACTCCAGAAGAGTCTGAAGGTGAAAAAGAAAGTGGTGGTACATTAGCTCAACTTTCGAGCTTCCAAAAGAATGAGTCCTTTAAAGTTTGTGGGATGATCAAAGGGCAACGTATTGTTGCTTTAATTGACACTGGTGCAACACATAACTTCATAGACGAAGTTGTGGTGGCAAAGAAAGGATTGCAAACAGAAGACTTTGAAGGGGTCAGAGTTATGGTTGCGGATGGGTTTCACATCTCATGCACCAAGAGGATTCCGAACATGTCAATGCAATTGGGCAATTACGATGTCAAGGATGACTTCTATGTGGTCAGTATTGGAGATACGGATGCTGTCCTTGGCATTCAATGGCTGCGATCTCTTGGAGAGATCTCTCTAAATCTGCAAACTATGGAGTTGAAGTTTCAATCCGATGGGAAGAAGGTGGTGGTGAGAGGAATGTCAAATGGTGGCCCTCGGATTGTATCATTCAAGAGGATGGCGAAGTTGATACGTCATGATCAAGTGGAATGGGCTGCTGAGTGCATGATTCTTCCAGCGAGTCTAGCTGAAACTAAAGTAGAGCATCCTCCTGATATCCAATCTTTACTCACCAAAAAGAGTAAAGTGTTTGCCGATTTACCTCCTGGACCTCCTCCTGATCGAGGTTCAGAACACATCATAGAGCTCAAGGAAGGAGCTAAACCGGTGATCACAACTCCATACCGGTATCCAAAGAGGCAAAAGGATGAGATCGAGAAGAATATCCGAGAACTCTTGGAGATGGGTTTCATACGACCAAGCAAGAGCCCCTTTACTTCTGCAGTGGTTCTTGTAAAGAAGAAGGATGGTACCATGCGCATGTGCGTGGACTATCGTGCTTTGAATCAAAGCACTATCAAGAATAGATACCCCATTCCCAGAATAGATGAGCTCATTGATGAGCTACATGGGGCTAAGTTCTTCTCAAAGATTGATCTAAGATCGGGTTACCATCAGATAAGGATGAGGGGATCGGATGTGGAAAAGACAGCTTTCAGGTGTCACTATGGCCACTTTGAATTCTTAGTCATGCCTTTTGGTTTGACTAATGCACCGGCCACCTTTCAGTCTTGCATGAACCGTGTGTTTCAGAATCACTTAAGACGGTTTGTATTGATTTTTTTTGATGATATTCTGATTTACAGCAAGACTTGGGGAGATCATCTCAAGCACTTGGAGGAAGTGCTTAGTATTATGGAGTCTGAGAGTCTGTTTGCTAAAGCTTCCAAATGTGAATTTGGAATGGAGGAATTATTATACCTTGGCCACATAATCAGTGCTGAGGGAGTAAAGGTGGATCCGGAGAAGATCAAAGCAGTGGTTGATTGGCCACCACCAGAAAGTTTGACTCAGTTGAAAGGATTTTTGGGCCTTTGTGGTTTCTATCGGAGGTTTGTTAAGGGGTATTCTCAGAATGCGGCTCCCCTTACTGATCTCACCAAAAAGGGAGCCTTTGTTTGGTCAGAAAAGGCTCAAGTTGTTTTTGACAAATTTAAGAAGATCATGAGCTCGTGCCCAGTTTTGGCTATCCCCGATTTCTCCAAGCCATTCGAGCTGCAATGTGATGCATCGGGTGAAGGAGTTGGTGCTGTCCTGATGCAAGACAAACACCCTATTGTGTTTGAAAGCCGAAAATTAAGGGGTGTGGAAAGGTCATATTCAATTTATGACAAAGAAATGCTTGCCATTATGCATGCA
>VDFB02281492.1:16015815-16288954 GCA_007258455.2 Sequoia sempervirens | reverse complement strand
GATCCCATATTAGTGGTTTACAATTTTTGGCCAAACTGGACACTGAAATTATTATTTTTAACTAAATCTTCACATTCAGGCACCTATAGCTGCTAAACCGTGAGGAATTTGAAGATGGTGCAAACTAGAGTCTCATCAAATTTTTCTCAGATTCTAAAAATATTTTTTCGCAAATTTTGGAATGAATTGCACTTCTTTTCCATCTCCCAATTTAAAATAGATTTTTTCTCAGAAAATGAATATTTTTAAAAGTGACGGCATACCCAGATAACGATAACTTTTTTCCTTCCATGAAGGATACAAAATTATAATTCTTTCAAATTTAGATTTGTGAATCGTATATATTCTAGTGCTTCCAATTTGTTAGATAGTTTTTATTGAATATTTTTTTTTCCTAATCAAGTTTCAAATTCAAACAAATTACAATTCACACACAACGCCGATCAGAGATAACGCCAGAATTTTTGTTGTAGCAGGTCAAAACTTTATTTGTATTTTATTTGTTGGATCAAGGTGGACCTCAATATTCCGGTGCACTCATATTTTTCAAAAAAAAATTGATAATCTTCTATTTTTCCACATGTGAAGAACAAAGAAAAATCATTTTCATGAAAAACTCCATGTTTTAAAACTTAAAAAACAACATAACAAAGCCAAAACATATTAAAATTATATTCATCGAGGTTCGCTGGTAGGGCCCTACAATCATTTGAAATAAATTTTAAATGAATTCATTCGATCCCAAAATCTAAACTTCAAAAGTGATTTTATCGAAGATTTTGATAGGTGTAAAGGAGACGCATTTATAGGTTTGGTTTAAAACTAGCGAGGTTCTATCCAAGGGGGTTTGATCTAAGGTGATTTGATCAAACCCTCTTCAATTGGAATCCTTAAAATGGAACTTTTTAAGACTTAAATCATTATATTTTCTAAAAATATGTGATTTCAGCTAAAATTCGTTCCTCTCAGGAATTGTAAACCACTATTATGACAGCACCCAAGCATTACAAAAACCTTAAATGCGCTAAAAGAAATCCTAAACGTGCTAATATAAGAATGCAATTTTTTTTTAAGACAATTTTAAATGAAGTGAGCTAAATGGATGCGCTATTCTGTTCCCTACATGTGTTAAAGAAATTGTCAGATGTGCTGAAACAACTCCTGAATGCGTTGAAGACCTGCATACGTGCTGAAAGAAGCCCTAGATGCGCTAAGGAAACCCATAGATGTGCTAAAATGCAAATTTTTCCAGAAAGCCAAACTCTAGAACATGAAACTCTGTCAAAAAAAATTGCAAATAGATGTTAAAAATGGGGCAAATGCCCCACGGTGGACACCAAAAATGTGTGCTATGAAATATGTGTGAGCTAACTAAAGAAATATAAACCAACACACCAATAAGACATTAAATCAAAGGAAAATAATCAAAAAGTAAAGCAAACTCTTAAAACAACAACTCCTTCGAAAGCATCTTATTGTGCTCTATCTCCAAGGATTCATTGCAAGTACTGGCCCTCAGTTGGTGTAAGTAGCAACTTGTTAGAATGGCAACTTCGGAGAACAAGCTTATGCAAAATGCATGTCTATTTTCTAAATGATTTAAGCTATGATATGAAAACTAAGATGCTATGAACTTGAAATAAAAATACTTGAAAAGATTGATAAATGTTGATTAGAATGTAACTATAGTAATAGCACTGAATTCAAAAAATCTAGGATTATTTTCAACTCACCAAGAGGCTATATTTATAGGTTTTTGGAGGCAAGAATCTAGTTGGCAAAGATCAACGGTCAAAAATAAGCTTGTCAAGATGAACAGTGAGAGATTTTGGAAGTTGAGAAAAAGATGGAAGGTTGAGAGAATAATGGAAGATGTTTCCTCCTACACAATCTTTTCCACTCAAAATTGAAGGAAAGTTTCCATTTGAGGAGTTAGTTGATAGTTGAAGATAAATCCCATTTAATTAATTAAATATATTTATTTAATTACATGTGACAATGAATTTAGAAGTTTTCATAATTAAATATTTAATTATATGTGAGAAGATGATAGAAAAGCATTTAATTAAATATATAAAATACTTAATTAAACATGAAGTGAAGAAAGTTTCTAATTAAATATTTTAGAATATTTAATTATATGAAGAGAAGAAAGTTTCTAATTAAATATTTTAGAATATTTAAGTGTATGAAGAGAAGAAAGTGCTTAATTAAATATTAGAATATTTAATTAAATGTGGAAAATGAATTTAGAGGAATATCATTTGAATTTAAAATTCAAACTTACGATAATTAATATAAATAAATTATAAATCTATTTATTTAATTAGATTAGAAGAATTAGAAAGTGAACGATATAAATAAATAATTAGATTTATTTATATGTAGATGACTTTAGAAGATTAATTAAATAATTCATATTTAATTAATTAACAGGCTTGATTAATTGTGACCATTTTTAGATGTATACAAGACTAATTTATGTTATTATGTGGAGAGGCGTACCACTACAATCACATTTTTCCGTGTGTATAAAAACTTTGTATTCTAATTTATTAGATGTTTTATGTGTATTGTATATAAAAGTTGTCTTCCAATTTTATTGTTGAAAAGAATCTTTATAAAGCCTCGATGTATTACCTTCTGCAAAATGTTGTAGTGCTAGGTAAACTACTAGTGGGAAATAAATACAACTCTGTTGCATGGATAAGATTTGAGTATGACATTTTAGACTTCTTGCTCAGAATGCAAGTGGCTCCAGAGGTTGACAAGTACAACTTCATCGGGGATGTGGAGATCAGGAAGACTAGAGGCCACAGGGGTCATGGGCTCTTCACAACGAAAGGCGCTGGCATCGGTGAGCTGATATTAGTGAGCAACATAGTTGTCATTGTTAATCATCTGGTTAGGCATCTCTAGATTGATCAAAGCCACAAAATAAAGACCTCTTTGCATGAAGATCTTGTAGCCATCATTTTCAATGCTGCCAAAAAATCTCAAAAACTGCTTTAGTAGATTTATGAGCTCGACGATGGTTCTATTCAAGTTCACTTTTCATTGTTGGCTATGGATTTGTTTCAAGTGCAACTGCAAACATTATGTTCTGGAGAAGTCTCTCAACACTGCTCTGGAGAGCTTGAATGCATAGTTTGACGCTTTGCACCACGATGCACCAGAGGGAACTAGCGCTGTGAGGTTTGCAGGACAAGAATTTCCCACAGAGGATTAAGTTGCTTGCGTGTCTCTCAACACTGCTCTAAAAAGCTTGAATGCACAATTTGACGCTTTGCACCATGACGCACTAGAGGAAACCTATGCCAGGAGGTATGCATATTGGGTCAAAATGGAGTTAGATAAATTATTTCCCAAGACTCTTGTGGACCCATTTTGTCTAGGGATGAAATATTGAAGGTCGTTGTAAGCACCGTGTCAGGGGACTTTCTAGCCCTTACCATGGTGGCCCAACAGATAGAAGGGTCAAAGCATTAGGCTAGTTGTGTAGGATCAGGTGTAGAGTACTATGCAGCACAAGCTACAAATATATGTGTGCGAGTGTTGGGTACACACCTTGAAGAGCACATTAAAACTATCATCTACACATCGAAGAACAACTTGTAAGAGGAGATATAACAATATTTCATAGAAGTTATTATTTTTTGCTTCATAAACAGATGATTCTATTGATTTTGAAAAAAATGGTACATCAAAGGATCAACCATTAATACCATGAAATATTTCTAAGATGACTATGATAAGATGGGTTGCTTTCCTTTGCATATTTCTAACATGTTCATAAGATCAACATCCTTAGCTTCAACAGTTAATTGCTGCCAACTCTTCAATTGTTATTTGCAACAATGATCCTTTTAACCAAGTATCTGATTTATTTAATTATTTTTAATTAGAAACATTACAATTATTTTATAAAATATTAATTTCTATTAATTTGATTAAAAAACCATTATGTTATTATGAAGCAATGATTAGACACCATAAGTGTGAGTGCCAACTCTTCAATTGTTAGTCACACGAATTATGTTGTAAAAATTTACATATTCTTGATCGATAAATAGGTACTGTCAACTAGCATATTTTCTCTCTGGTGTCGTGTGATCTTTGCTTCGTCATGAGCACTAGTGCAAAGCGTGCTTCCGTCATAATCATCTCAAAAAATTTATGACAGAAGCACGCTTTGCACTATTGCTTTTTAAAAAAATCTTATTCCTTTATAAAAATCAATTTTTCTACACTACACAAATCACTTCTTAATTTCATATTGAAAATAATATTTGAAAAGTCACTTTCATTCAACTACAATGAAGTGGGTTTAACTACCTATGTAATTTTAGTTAGTACTATCTTCATCTCAAAAAGTTTAAATAACATTTAACATATTCAAACTATAACTATTTACCCTCTAGGTAGACTAACAGATATTCATAAAACGATTCTTTTCAGAAAGGCAATATTTTGAAAGTGGAGCACTAGATTTGTCCAGATACAATGTACCACCTCTGGAGGACAAAATATGCTTGAAAATATACTGCTATGGCAGACAGCTCACATGCTTTTGACTTCACGATGTGGACGAATTTCCATCCATCGGTCCTCACTCTGTCACCAGTCACGCGACTCATCCAACCACTCCTTTTCTATAATGTATGCTTTGGTTAGGTTAAATAAACCCTAATCTGACATAACTTCGGTTGGATCAACCCTAGGGCTTCACGTTTTTAACATCCACACATCTTCTTCTCTCCATTCGGAGCTCTGTAGCGTAGACTTCCGTTCCATTGTTCTCAGAGGGGGAGGAGGTAACCCACTGGCTATCCTCACAGGGGAGGAGATGGCTCTATCTCCTCCTCGAGATCTTTGGGCCATCTCCTCCCCAAGATCCATGTAGTTTATTTAAAACAGTTTAGCTGGTCATCTCTACTCCAACAAGCTTGACTGGAACTAAGTTCTTTTGGGATTACTAATTCGGCGGACTTAATCAGTAAGGCTTCTTTTGCCATCGTGTTCTGGATTTATGACTTGTTGTTGTACTTTTGATAAATCTGGGTTTCCTCAAAGTTCGTTATTTTATGTTTTAGCTTTGATGAAATTCTTATTTGGGCTTTTGTTAGTTTTCAGTGGTCAGGTTATGTGGAAGAACATAGAATCTGCTGTGCAAAAGCATATAGAAATAAAACCCTGAGAGGGGCTGTAGATCTGTGGAAGATTTTGAAATGCAGTGCAGTGAAAGAGGTGCAGTGAAAGAGGTGGGGACGCACATTGATTTCATCTCTGGAAAGGTAGGATCTGGATAAAAAGAACTGTGTCAGAAATCTGTCCAACAAGAAGAGTTAAGAATAAAGTGGTTTATGCGTTTTTGTTTCAAGAAATGATTTCTTTGCAAGCTAAAGGTCTGAAGCATGTGATCCACAATTTTAGAATGTAGTTGAGGAGTCCAGCAATCACCTGTGATCTTCAATACTTTTGAACCCAGCAATCGCTGGTGTTCTAGATGGTATTGATTTAGTGGACTAGTCAGTTCTTTTTTTGATCAGACATACCTTGAGTTCTTGTAGCCTGGCACCTTGATGATTGCTAGAAGGAAAAAAATCACCAAGAGCATATGAGACAAATTTCCTTGAGAAATACATTGGGTAGACCGACCTGCAAAATGAATAGCAAGATTTAGGAAAGAGTTTGTGAATGAACACGGGGTTTTCAAATTTTGTGTTGTATTGACATAAAAAAGACTGAAAATAAGCTTTGAAGCAGTGGACAGTGTGCAAAAATATATCTTGGTGGACATTACATGTTTCTTCATCAACAAACAGAAGAATATGATCATAGGAATATGGAAGGGATCGCGATGGAGTTCTGAACAAGCACTCAAATCCTAAGCAATACGTGTCTTGTTGAATTCAGATGAAAATATTTGGAGCTATACGATAGCCGCCTTGCTTTTAGAAAATATGGGCATCTCCTGAATTTGAGAATCCAAACTCATTACAGTGGGAAATTCAAGAATGGTGACACTCCTGCTTTTAGAATGAATGACAACCTCCGTGGCTGAGAAGAGAAATAGCAGATGCACTCAATCTTTCTGGTAGGATGTGGCATCTGTCTTTTGTATTATTCTTGCTCCTGAATTTTTTGTGCCGGTTGGTGAATTTCAATTTTAAAAAAATCTCTTCGCACGTCTCTAGTATTGAAGTTAATAGCATTTATTTTCTAGTGAAAGACAGTTTTTTCCATCTTTGAATGCAGAAACTAGAGCAAATTCAAAACATCCTCACCAAAGCCAGTGGCCACAGTTTCAGGTGTCATCCTTCTACGATTGCTCTATCAGTTCTCTAATTACATACTTTCTGGGGAATTTAGATGTTTATGGCTGGAGCTTGAATTGAAGGCTGGTTCGCTCATGGATTCCTCTGCAAAGTTAGCTTTGTTTAAGTTTGGTCATTTCAAAAGGTTGTGGAAAAAACATATGTGCAGGTATAGTGTTCTCATTGTCTTAAAAGATCGAGTCTCCTTGAATAATTTATGATAAAATGCATTTTTAGAATCGTAGTTTTCTGGTAACGTTTTACGAGAGTAGAAAATAACGATTTAAAACAAAATACTCGTAAATTTCAGGGTCTCATATAAAAGAACCGTTGCTTCATAAAACTATATTGAAGCCCTATAATTTCAATAGGAATATTATCCCAGTTGGAGAATGTAATTCCAGTGTGGACAAGATTATTGCTAATTGAAGGGGTGCTTCTGAAGAAATGTCCCATTAATTGGAGAACTGGCAAGAACTTGCAACATTTTCATTTATTTTACCTCCTTAATAACTTATTGTGTTAAGGTTTTCTTGCGATGTAAAAACTTGGTTGTGAAGCTGTTGATTAATTTTTTAAGTATATTATTACTACAGTATCTAATATCTAGACTATAGGCAGCACATACTTTTGCTTTCCAGAGCAAGATGCTATTTTCCAGGTTTTAAATCTAGCAAGCCCTTTAATTTCGGCATTCACAGATCAAATGTCAAGATTGCACTCAAGTTGGGTTTTTTTTATAAGTTTACAGAAGTACTTCTAAAGTTTTGTAACATTCAAATATTTCTGAAATGTTTACAGAAATCTAAACAAGGAAGAAGATTACTGGAATTTTGAAGTATTGAAGATGCTAGAGGTGACGAGGAAGGTTCTGTGCATCTTCTATTTCTCTTCCCAGATCGCGGAGATTCTCATTCATTGTAAAAGCAAGGGTTTCATCATAATTAATTTTCTTACTCTAATTTGTTTGGCTTCTTAAATTGTGGAGATGGTTTTATATTTAAAGAGCAAGCCTGCTATCAAAATCAAATCCCTCCAAATGATTTCTTGTCAATTCAACTAGACACTTATCTTTTAGTATCTGAGTGCATGTTCAGCACTCCATCCTGATCCCTCCCATATTCTTATGGCCATACTCTTCTGTTTGTCGATGAAGAAGCATGCAATGTCCATAAAGATTTGTTTTTGCTCACTGTCCAGTGCTTCAAAGCTTATTTTAGGTCTCTATTAAGTCTGAGAATTTTGACATTTCATAACATTTAATAGTCTTTGTCAGTACCACAAAAAATTTCTGTCTTTGAAACTCCTTCATGAAACTGTCAACCAAACCCCCTCAGTTACTTCTCAAATCATCTAGAAAATGCATTTCAACAGAACAGCTGCCTATCATGCATTAGATCCATTCCTCTTTTTATTTTTAATGATAAAAAGTCAATTGACCATATCAAGGATTGAGATAACTATGAGAATAACAAATGTCAAGGTGTTTCTCACCAAAAGAGCACCTAATTGGCACCTAATTGGTCTTTTTGTCCAATGCTAGCGAGATGATACCTGAGGAAGCAAGCTGGTTTCTTTATTTGTACTTTGTGTTTTGAGATGTCATACACAATTCTTAATCAAATTCTGCCAATATCATTTGGCACGAGTGGATTAATGAAGCTTGTGGATGGATGACTCAAAAGATTGTGGAAAATGACAAACAGGTATGCTTCTCTTTTTCAACTAAAATAAACTATCGATTATTGATGGACAATGCAATATATAATAACGGTTTCTTGAAGCTATTTGCCATTGAAAAATAAGTTCTAAACAGACTAAATGCTAATTTAATCTCCCCTGTATGTTGAAACAGCTGCTGTTAAAACCTTACTGAAGTTTACAAATTCATTTGGCATGTTACACCAATTGAAAATTCAGCCTTAAAGGAAGTATGACGAAGGTGGAGTACTCTTAGAGGGAGGTCCTTTTCAGAATCTCTTAGAAAACTCACCAATCCCAGGCATGTTCTTTCATAGTATTACTGTATTATCATATAATAAGTGGAAGTAGCTTCGAATAATAGGGGAGAGTAATTATGAGTCTCTCATCAGTAGCCTTGAATTGTACAGATTGATGCCCTAGATCTTTTATCGAATATCTTAAATATTTAAGAGTACCGGCTACATGTCAATTCTCTCCTCGGATATGTGGAAAATCTAATTATAACTGGCTCAACTCTGGTTACAATACCCAGTTTTGTGGAGTTGAAAATTTGGAAAATAAAATTGAGAAAATCTGATTTTGGCAAGCTTATCTTTTTAACATTGACAAATTTCCGAGCTTCAAGAGTTGTCAAGTTTTCCATGCTTGAATTACCTGGGAAGAATACTGTTAAATCATTGTGTGATATTGCTTAACATAAAAGATACTGAATGTACTTGATGTAAAGATTAATAAACACTGTTCGTTGCTGATTAGAGGACTGTTACGTTTAGTTGCTGTTAGAGGACAGTTATGTCCGATTAGATAGAAATTAGTTTTGGATCATTATGTATAAATATACCTTTTTCATTTGCTGTTTAATACAAAGAGTTTTATTTTTGGTGTGTCTCTGCATTTAGGACATCATCATATTTGTATGATTTGTAAATCATTGATACCTTCATTTGGTATCAGAGCCAGGCTAGGAGCCCCAAGGATCAGCAGTGTGGTTTAAGGGGGTGTTGGAAGCCACACCTGGACCGACAATGGGCTAAAGAGGAGCCACTAGCTTAGTTGGTAGAGCACTCCAGCAGCAAACGGAAGGTCCTAGGTTTGAGTCTTAGCTGATCCAAGCATTTGTATCTCTCTGCATTTTGATGTGTAGATGTAGATCATCATCATATTTGTTTTTTTGATTTTGTAGATTATTGATACCTTAAGTTGAAATATCATTATCATTACAGAAAGCAATTATAGTTGAAATTTTTTATTTACAGAAAGCAAATTTTCCACGGCTGGCATTAAATCTAGTCTTTTCGTTTCTCGCTTGAAGAAAGTAGTAGTCGAAGTAGTGCTACCCTTGACTATTATGTTTTTTAGCCTTACGTTTAAATTACAGTTGAGGGACACACAATTCTCTACCTCAAATCGGAGACGGCCGTCAATACTGTGATTGGTAGAGCCAATTGATCGAGTGCTTTCTACTTCAAATGCAATAGTCTAAAAAAACTAGTAAACATCATATAAAATGAAGAGAAACACTTGTCGAGTGCAATCAAATCATATGGAATGTTCTGTCGTTTACATTTCTTCTGCATTGTCATTTATACAGAGTGCTTTTTTTCTTCAGGGAATAACTCGAAATGTACTGGAGGCCGAATAAATAATTACAAACTATACGTTGCATTTGTATTGTTTACTTGGATTGGATATGAAGTGTTTTTATTTGGAATTGAAAGTCCGAAGACTTTAGCTGGCATGGAAGGCCCAATCTATAGGAAATTATGCATTTTGTTTAGAGCATTTTAGGGACAGGTGTATTATAAGTGCATAGATTTGTTGGATGTATTTTATTGCACAACCTAAGGTTAAAATTTGAGAAACAGAAAGGTACGAGAAACGGGTGGTGGTTTTAAGCTTTAGAGTGAATTTGAATGGTAAGACTTTTGCCAAGAGATTCAGAATTATTGTTTGACATCCGTAAGAAAATCCTCTCCCTTTTGTTCCAACTCTCTGAATTAGTGGGATAGTCGTCGATTATGTAATAGGGTACCTGCACTAACAAAGTGTAAATCTTCAAGATTCCTCTTTCAAGGAAAGATTAATAGAAAAAATGAGATCTTCTATAGAAGAGAGTTTGCATCAAAATACTTGTGGAAAAAGACTGAATGGGGAAAGGGAAAACCTTAATTAAGTCATTGCATTCATCTTATGGTTAATTCATAATCTAAGCGGTGGTTTGTGTGTTCTGGGTAAATTAGTTGGGTCTTAACTAAAACACGAATATATTGCTACCTGTTCGTTATAAAATAGTTCAATAGTATGAATTGCCAATTACGAAAATCTGTGTCCCCTTTCTAATTTACTGACTTGTAATTTATCTAATAATCTAGAATTGGGATGTAGAAGAGAGATTAGGAAGACGTGACAAAGCTGTGTAGAGAGTGTGCTACTATGGATTAGGTCATGTGTGGCACATTATTTAGTATATGTGATGCAGCCAGTTCTTTGTTGATGTGAATGAATTAAAGAAAGATTTTAATGATGTCCATGAGATCAAACAGTCTAATAAGTTTAATAAGTTTAGTTACATTTGTTTCTGCACTCTTTTCTGAACATGGATGTGGTGAGAAATACATGAGCATTTACTGGTACTGAACAGTCTCCTCCCGCATTCAGTTGGTCGATGTCATTTTAGGACTTATGTTGAGTTTCTGTTCAGCAGTTTTGTTTTAACTTGTCTTCATTTAACAGCTGATAGATAATTTACTATTTTTAGTTTTTGGTCGAGTTTGTTTAGAGGGGTTGTAGGATTTGAGAGGTCAATCTTGGAGGGAAATAATCATTATAAAGATTTTTGAGCTAAAAAGTGGGGTTCAAAACAACAGAAACTTAATGTTAACAGGTCAATATTTTACTAGCTTTTCAATGTTGGAACTATTTTGCATATTTCTAGTTAATAGTATAAGAACAATTGAGTATGCATTTTCTTTTGGTTATCAAGTGGGTGTATCTGCGCCTTAATGATTATCTGTTGTTGATTTTCTTTTGTTTCTATTAGTGAGGGTAATGTAGAAGAGAGTATTTTTAGATTAATTTGTAGGTTCTTGGAGTATGAACTGCATCATTTTTGGCATCTGAGCAAAATTTAGAATGGCCCATGGGAGGCTCATGTGGCTTTGAGAGACGAGGTAGGAGGAATGCTAATGGAGAGGTATTGTAGTTGAAGTTCTAGGTTGCCATTTGAGGATTTTGAGGAAGAACAAGAAGTTTAAAGGGGTAGAGTGGCAATCATAGTCTTATTGAAAGATTTAATAATACTATAACCAAACAAAGAACTAGAGGTAAGTCTTTAATTTTAAAGGTGAATTAAATGTAGAGGTGTTTTTGAATTAGATTCAAGAATTACCATGACTAGGAAAGAATTGAAAAAGTTCAAAGTTACAGCATACAAGTTTCATGCTCCTCTATGGGTGGGGGAGTATCTCCAACTTTTTTAGAAGACCAAGGGAAGAGAAGCAAACTATGGCCCTAAAATATTAAACTATTGGAAGTCTAAATTAATGGTCTTAGCAATTTTTTTAAATAGAATTCCAAAATCTAAAACAAAGGGAATACTCCATAACAACCTATATTGAAGAATTTTGGTAGTCTAAATCAAAGCTAATTTGTAAGAAAATGATCATGTAGTGGGCATACACATTAAGTTTAACCAACCTAAATTGAAGAACTTTGGAAGTTTAAATCAAAACTAATGTGTAAGAAAAATGTAGTGGTCATATATATAGTAACCAACCTATATTGAAGAATTTTGGAAGTATAATTCAAAACTAATTTGTAAGAAAATGATCATGTAGTGGTCATATATAGTAATAGACTTAAATTTCAAATGTATCAAAAATGATCATGTAGTGGTCATATATAGTAACTAACCTATATTGAAGAATTTTGGAAGTATAAATAAAAACTAATTTGTAAGAAAATGATCATGTAGTGGTCATATACAGACTGAAATTTCAATTGTATAAAAAATGATCATGTAGTGGTCGTATATAGTAACATGCTTAAATTTCAACTCCAAAAAGAGTTAGCGTTGCTCAAAGTGAATAATGTGGATTACCAATTAGCTTGAAAAGAAGAATAAAAATTGAATAGGTTTGGTAATGTGGTCAACAAAAGAGGTGGTAGCCTCGCTCAAAGTTAATAATGTGGATTATCAATTAGCTTTGAAAAAGAAAAAATGAATAGGTTTGGCAAAGTGGTCAACAAAAGAGGTGGTAGCAATTCAAATAGGGGAAGAGGAAGTTTCTCCAAATCGATCGATGAAGAGCCAAAGGATAATGTGAAGCCGAACTTCCAAGGGAGGGGTGACTTTAGAGTAGAGTTTGATGACAACAATCTTTTGGAGGTTGGAAGCCTTTGAGATGCTTTATTTGTAGTGGGGCCTAAGGGGATATAAATTGCTTTCAAAACCAAAAAAGAGCATTGGTGACCCGGGAAGGAGAAGAAACCTTAATAGAAGTGGAAGCAAAGACATGTAATAATTTGATATTGAGAAGAACCTTCATTCCCAGAGACAAGGAAGCTCCCATAGTTGATTGGAGAAGAAACAATGTATTTAAGAGAAGTGTAAAGATAAAGTGTGCAAGGTGATTATAGATGGGGAGCCCATTGCTAATTTGGTGAGTACCTAAATGGTGCAAAAAATAGAATTTGTTTGCGTTTCAAAACCAAATCCTTATAAAATTTCTTGGTTGAAAAAGGATCATAGCATGCTTATGAATCAATCATGTCTTGTTGAGTTCAAAATTGATCTTTATGAAGACAATGTTGTGTGACATATTGTTAATGGATGCTTGCCACTTATTAGTGGATGGGCCTTGGCTATATGGTAGATATGTATCAATCATGTCTCGTTGAGTTCAAAATTGCTCTTTAAGAAGACAATGTTGTGTGATGTATTGTTTATGGAGAATTGAATGCTTGATTTGAAGTCCTAGAAGTGTTCGTACTCACAAAACAAATGAGCATAAAACATCAATAAACTCACATGAGAACTTGATGCATTGCTAAGATGAATCTTGATTGAAATAATGTTGCAATAATTTTACTAATTTTGCTCTTGACTGATTTTTAGGATGCTCAATGTGATTTCAAATTGCTAGGGGGTTTCAAATGGTGTAAAAGACATTTATATGCATTTCTTTAATTTCCTGCAAATTAATTATTGACAACTGATAAATTCAAATTTCTAAATGTTGAAATACCGACAATAAAATATTTAAATTGCGGTCAAAATAAGTTGGACAAGGGTGCTAGTGCCCTAGTCTAGACTTATTTTGGAGCTTTAGGTGTCGTAAATAAAAATTAAATATTAATTCCCAATTTAATTCTGATTTTTTTGAATATTATCATAAAACAAACAATTTAAAAGCAGAATTAGGTCCAAACACATAGGGGGGAGTTAAACCTAGTGTGAAATTGTCAAGGGTGATAATTTATGATACTACAATTTTTTTAAAATTATAACAAATGCCATTATTACAACACATAACAAGGGGTTTACATGGAGAATCCCTTATTATAAAAAACTCCACCATGAAGAGAGGCAAAGCATGTTATTAGTGTTAATATTATGATTTGAATATTGTACATTGATATTTAAACATCATCAAGGCTACATAGGTGTTGCAATTAGTGAGAGTTATCTCACCACCTCTTGCAAGTCTTTGCCAAGGATTTATGTTATGATAAGGATTTGTAAAATAAAACACAAAATTTGGCTAAATTCCTTGCATATCTTTATATCCAAGCATGAAAACATTAATAATTAAAAATAACTTATGAACATCTTGAGATTTTTCATTTAAGAGATATACTTTGAACCTTGAATGGGTTTAGTCTCTTAATACCAATGTATATCCTTAGCTACAAAATCAAATAGTCTTGCAAATATTTTTTCACAACAATTCAAACATATTCTCAGTGGATAATTGATATTATTGGCTTGCAATAAAATATCATATCAATGGCATCCAAGTGCGACTCTAGTTAAGAATCCCTATGCAACACAATACCCATTGAAATTTATGAAAAGTATTTACTTTATTCATTGAACAAAAATTAATTCATAAAATACTTGACATAGTGAAATGTATTACAATTTGGAGACAACTGCATTTGAATGGTAGTGGATAAACCCACAAAACTGGTTTACAATTCCAGTAAGGAAGGAAAAGTTGCCAAAAACACCCCCATACAATTTTTTTTGGGTTTTAGCAGTTCGAACAAACATTTGGTTCAAGCAAGCGAACCCAAAGGAGGTTCGCTATAACCCCCCTTTGAGAGAACCCATTAAATGATGGGTCCCACCATTCCTAGGAAAAAACCAAAAGGAAAGGGTTGTGGAAAGGGGGTTCGCTCAAACTCCCCCTTTCCCCTTTCTCCCCCTTTGGCACAAAAAAACTCCAAATATTTTCCCTTCGAAGCTCGAGTTGAGGATGAAAATGGAGGAGACTTCACAGACCCAACTAGATGATGGTAGTCCTCAAAACGAGCTATCCAATGAATATAATTTTAATATAAGTTTGTATAGCTTCTGGATTCAATCGTGTACCAAGTTTTTAGCATCAACATTTTGGATCACACTCCGTGATCCATCATCAAGATGAAAGAGAGCAAGAGAAATGAAAGGATGATGGATCACGAAGTGTGATCTGAAATGTTGACGCTAAAAACAAGGTACACAATCGAATCCAGAAGCTATAGACTTATGATATGGATTGTGGGAACTTATTATCATTAATTTTAATATGTTTTGGTTTTATTAAACATAATTTTTTCACCAAAAATCAAGCTCTCTATTCTGCACATGTGGAAAAATAGCAGATTATCATTTTTTGAAAAATATCAGTGCACTAGATATTGAAGTCCTTGATCCAACAAAAAAAAATTTGAATTTTGATACATACAAAAAAATTTATGTTGTATATGGTCTGCCTATGTTTAAATTGTAATTAGTTTGACTTCAAAACTTGATTAAGGAAATAATATTCAATAAAACACTATAAAACCAATTGAAAACACTAGATATTGTAGTTACAAATCTAAATTCAAAAAAAAAAAGAATTTTATCCTTCATGGAAAAAAAGTTATGTTGTATACGGTGAGCGTCACTCCTTAAAAATGGTGTTTACTGAAAAAAACTAGTTTTTGAAGGAGATGGAAAAAGAAGTGCAATCTGATTCCAAAATTTTTGAAAAAAATATATTTAGAATCTACAGACAAAATGCCACAAATCACTGGTTTGCATCATCTTCAAATTCTTCATGGTTTAGCCACTCTAGGTGCCCAAAAGTGAAAATTTAGTTAGAAAAAATCAGTTCAGTGTCCAATTTGGCCAAAAATTGTAAACCGGTATTGTGGGATCACTTTAGTATGCTTTTCATATAACTCAATTGAAAATATATAATGGTGCTTTAGAAAATACTGCTCATTGACTATCTTTTTCTTACACTAAGACTTAAACTTGAGATTTCTAAAACTAAGCCCAACCCAAAAATATTCAAAACCCTTTACATTGAGGCACAAGTCCCCTTAAATATAAAAAATGAGTACGTAGGCTCACGAGCCATTCACATGACTCACATGTCTCATTTTATATTTGACATCCTTTATAATTATGTTAGAACAAAATGAGAATAGAGCTTGTTAAAAGAATATTCCTTTCTAACTAACTTGAGAGGTTGTTGAGGCCGTTAGAAGCTGAGGACACCATTGAAGCCAAAAAATTGAAACTAAATGTCAGGAACCGCTTCAAAATGCTATTGAAGACCAAAAATTATCATTTTCTGTCACTTGTATGACTAGGATGCTGACCACTAGATGATCAACTAAAAGCACCATGCTCCACTTATTCATTATACTTCTCTAGCCAAGAAGCCAAATTTATCTTTGTAGGCCATTGGAATGCTAGCACCTTTGCAATTTTATCCAAATGTGTAGCATACCTAGTATCCAATATTGCTTTAGCATTTGTTTCATAGGCCTTAATCTCATTACTTGTGCTCGGTCCATTTGTAGGTTTAGTGTAAGTAGTCTTCACTACTTGCAAAACATCATGTCCAAGGTAAACTAGATAGCCTTCCATCTTCACTTTCTAGAATGCATAATCTGTGCCATCAAACATAGTGATCCCCTTCTTGTTCACCATCCCAGATCTACCTCAAGTTGTTAAGATTTTTCTCCAAGGAACCTTGCTCTGACACTAATTGTTGAATGAGCAAGACAACCAAGGAGCGGGGGTGGGGGTGAATTAGTTATATCTTATCAAAACATCAAAACCCTCATTAACATTCAGATCCACATGCACTCATTAAACCTTTAAACTATTATGAAGATTTAACATGAAAAGGAAATAACATAAACTTAAACAACTCAATACCACACACAAGAGAACACTAGATTTATGTGGAAAACCCAATGAGGGAAAACCATAGTGGGATTAGCTCACAATATAAGTAATTGCAAAACCGTTTACAAGGGATCACTGTTAAAATATGATACAATGTCCATAAAGGCTCACAACCAAGGCTCACTGGTGAAATGTAAAGAAGATAGAGAAGGAATATTACACAAATAACATGATCTCAATGCGATAAGGATTCCACCACAATAGCTCCAACACCTTCATAGTCTGTTTGAATGATTGTAGATACCTTCTGCTCACTACATTTAGTAGTCCAACACTTAAATGTTCACATTGCTTTTGCTTAATTTCATACTACTCACATCATGCACTTCACATACTCATCTATCTTGACCTCCTTCAATAATTCAACTCATACTTATACCGTCCTCAACCTTGAAACCCTCTTCAAGGTTGGCAATGCACCTCAAATGTGCAAATTCAAATTAGGTCAGCACCAAAACACTTCCGTGGCAGATAGAAGTGAATGTGGATCACATCAAAACTTAATTGGGTTCCAAAACAACACCACTTGACCACACACTACCACCTTCAAAGACGCTTTGCATGTAGTGTAAACACCAGGTCGATCGTTACCTGTGCAAACACCATTAATCAATTAAGTACATGCTTCACCAATCTCAAGACAACTTGTGAACCATACACCATGCTTTAACACGATCTAAAATATTCTTGAAATTCATCAAACTCCTTCACAACAACTTTCACCTAAAGAATATACAAGCCCGATACATCTAGACAACATTGTCACACACTGTAACTCGGAAGACCATCTTCCAGAACACAAGGCCATGAATCCTCTTGACATAGGCAAGAGACCAACATCATCAACTCTCACTCAAAATCACAAGTCCTAAAACACAACTGCAAAGAAACGTTGAGCAAAGACATTTCTCGTAGACACCTCTGTAATGCACAGTTCACACATTGGTGAACACAACTTCCTTTGTACAATGATCCATCACCACAAATTCTGAATATAGCATCTTTGAACACTTGTAACCAACATATCCAAACCACACAAGATGATCTTCACCCTAGAAAAAATGCAAAGCAAAACTAGAAAACACCTTTGCAACACAAAATAGTATTGCAACAATCTCTCTCAACCACTACATAGTTGATATCAAACACAAGCCTATTGACATCAATGACAACACCTTCATACTTGCAACAACTAGGGTATGCAGTATCGAGGAAGAGGATTAGGCCTACACGAGCAAGGCATTCTAGAACCAAATACAATTTCATGAAAATATTTGACATCAAGGTCTTGGTTATTCTTCAATCAACAAATCAAATGATGTTAGTGATACCTCCACAATATTTTGGGAAAATTTATCAAATACAATCATCAAAATGGGGGTCATGAGAAGTCCTTACCATAAGGTTGTTGCCAACACTCCTTCCATCCACACCATAAACCATTATTCTCAATTCATTAAACATACCAATTGCAACCAACAAAAAAAAATTTCTTACAAATACAAAGTCCAAAATCAGATGTCAAAATATATTGAATCAAACAAAAATCCAAATGGTCAAATGAAGTTAAAGTGGATCCCAAGAAAAATGGATCAAGTAAAGAAAAGAGTCCAAATCTAATAGTCAATCAAAATGTGGAGCCACAAGAAAAGAGGTCTCCCACATATAATAATTTTCCACCTCCTTCAAAATGGTCATTACACAAGGCATACAAAAGTTTTGGTTCCAAATTGTTGGATTAAGGTGTCATCCACCATGTAAATCCTATGACATATGTCATGGTTCCAACATCTTTGAAAAGTGTCTCTAGGAACTTAGGGTGAATTGGGAAATTATTTTGTACTATTAATTCTCACCATTATTTGTAATATATTCATAAGGGGTGATGGGTCCACTAGCAACAGTAAAGGTGAACCCTAATTTCATCTATCCCTAACTTTTGTCTGAACCTAATTCTATTCTTCTTCACACTTTAATAATTAAATAATTATTAAATAATTTTAATTATTTAATTATCCCAATTCTTTTTTCTCACCATTTTATTGATTAAATAATTATTTTAAAATTTTTAATTCTTACCCTAATCTTGTCTTTGATTAAATAAATATTTTTATATGTTTAATCATTCTAACCTAAAGTTATTCTATAAATAATTAAATTATTTTAATTTAATTAATTACATGACATAAAAAATAAGTAATCTTATTTATTTATTTTTGAAAATGTCCTCTATCTCACTCTTCACTTAACTACCCCTTTCTTCCACTCAACTCTTACATTTCCCCCCGATTCTCTCCACTTAACTCTTCCACTCTCCACAATTTTCTCCTCTTTACTCCTAATTTCTATTTCTCTCTCTACTTATCTCTTCCATTTTTCCATTTAAAAAGTGAGAGACTTTCCCATGTAAGTTGTCTCATTCGATCTTGCTTGTTGATCACTTATTTGATCTCATCCTTCTATCATGCCAACTTCTATAAATTTGGTCTTCATTTCTTCACATTTACAACCACTGTCTTTGAATTTTCACCATTATTATTGTCACAAGCTTATCATATTGTGCAATTAGAAAATTGAGAGCCACATTTCACAACTTCAAAAGTGAAAAGGAGAAGAGCAATAGAGGCGATTCAACATTTACGTAAGGTATATTTATGTTCTTTGTTTTCATTTGATTTATTATGTCATTTTGTGGTCTATTGTTTGGATTGGATTTTTAGCTTAAATCTAATGGTTTGTGGTTGTTGTTTACAATTTGAGCGTTTATCCAATTTTTGATCTAACATGTATAGATTATGCATAGTCTTGGAAGGTGGCTATGGATGATGAGATGGATAATTTGAAGAAAAAATAACTCATGATACCTATTACATTTTCTTGATGGATGAAAGCATGTTAGATGAAAATGGGTGTTCAAAATAAAAGTAAGGTTTGATGGTAGTGTTGAGAAGTACAAGATAAGATTGGTTGTAAAGGTTTATTCCAAGGTTGAGGGAATAGATTATGGTGAAATTTTCTCTCTAGTAGCAAAGATGACATAAATTTTATTTCTATTGTCTCTTGGTACAATTTATGATCTTGATATTGAGGAGATGGATGTGAAGACAACATTCTTTCATTGTGTCTTGGAGGAAGATATTTATATGACATAGTTAGAGCACTAAATTGAGAAAGATAAAGAAAATTTAATATATATGTTGAAGAATTATTTGTATAGTCTTACATAATCTCCTATAATGCTGTACCAAAATTTTTATTCTTTTGTGTTAATTTTGGTATTTATAAGATCTAAATCATATAATCGCATCTATCATAATATGGATGGTGATCGTATTCTCACTATTGTGTTATATATTGATGATATGCTACTTTTTGGTAATGAAAAAAGTTTGATTTGTGATTTGAAATATCAGCTCAACACAATTTGATATGGAGTTAGGGGAATCCATGAACATGTTAGGGATGAAGATTAGAAGAGTGAAAATAAAAATTTGGTTGGGCTAGAATAAGTATCTAAATACAATGTTGGAGAGGTTTAACATGACAAATTGTAGGCCATTGTGTGTTCCTATTACAATGGGGACAAATTTATCTATTGAGAACTTGTGTCCAATTTCTCCTAGTGATATGGAGGATATGATTCAAGTACCATGCGATAGTGTACTTAGGAGTTTAATGTATACTATGGTCTATACAATACTAGACATTGGCCAAGTAGTGGGAGTCCTTAGTTAAACCATGACTAATCCCATATGAGTACATTTGAATGCATTAATGAGGGTCTTCAAGTATTTTTAGGGTACCTCTTAGTATTCATTATGCTATCAAGTTTATCCTACAAGTAAGGGACAAACATTTTATTTTTATTCATGGATTTTTGGATTTAGATTGTGTAAGAGACATTGATAGCAGAAGACCCGCTTGTGGATATGTTATCACTATGCTTGGTGGTGCAAATAGTTGGATGAGTAAGTGATATGCTAAATTTTCTTTGTCCATTATAGAAGATGAAGAAACTCATGATTGTAAAGAATCCATTTGGATTAAAATATTATGTTGAGATATTGGGCTAGAGGTAAGAACCATTATGATTCATTGTGACACTCAATTTGAAAGTTCCATATGTCTAGCAAAGAACCCAACCTTTCATGTGAGAATCAAGAATGTTGATGTCTAGTGCCATTTTTTTAGGATATGGTAGAGGATGGGAGGGTGATGTTGGGAAAAGTTGACACTTTAACAAATGGTGGAGGATGAGAGGATGTGGGAAAAGTTGACACTTCGAAGAATGTTGTAGATGCATTGTAAAAGCCAGTTAGTACAAAAAAAATAGGTGGCTCTACAATTCCATAGGCTTCTTGGCCCCTAGAAATTAAATAAATGGTATTGATACACCCTTTTCTCTTGCAAGGTGTTAAAAATGTGGAGAATGTTGGGAAATGTGTCTCAACCCTACTCCTAATGTTAATATTACAAAAGGTGAAAATCTTGGATATAAAATGGAAAAACTCATTTTTTGGGCTATAAGGTTAGTTTTTGGCCAAAATATTTTCCTTTTGGTTGCTCGTTGCATATATCTCTTTGAGTACCTCAATTTAAAAAGGGCCCAATCATCACACTGAATAAAAATTTATGGCCTCCAAAATTTTGCATAGGAAATATAAAAAGTTGTTGGACACATAAAATAACTATAATAAAGGGATTTGAGAGTCCTTTAGCTTTCAATATAATTCTTCTCATCTCCATGATGGTCCTATTCTTTTGCTAAGCTACTCCATTTTTCTATAGAGTATAGCTAGTCATCAACTCTTTTTTGATGCCTTCATTCTTGCAAAAAATTACAATTTTTTTGGAGGTATACTCTCCTCCTATGTATGATCTAAAGACCTTGATAAAGTGTCCACTCTCCTTAGCTTGGGCCTTAAATAATTTGAACTTCTCAAAAGCTTCTGATTTATTTTTCAATAAGTAGACCCATGTCTTCTAGTTGTAATCATCAATGAAGGTCATACAATATTGACTTTTCTCTATGGTTAAAGTTTTCATAGGGCCACACAAATATATATGCACATGCTCTAATGGTGCTATTTCCCTTATATAATTCTCTAATTGAAAGAGTTTCCTAATATGTAGGCTCCACATCTACCATTTGGCTCTACTATGGTTGGTAAACCCTAAACCATATCCTTCTTGAACAAAAGAATCAATTTAGAACAAATTAGGTGTGCATACATTAAATGCTAGAGCCTTGAGGGGTATTAGATGACCACCTCAAAGACTGTGTGTTGTTGTACTATTGTATACTTTTCATGCTTAGGAGGAGTAGCTATAAAATGGGTGATAAAATAGTTTGAATCCACATAGGAAATATCTAGTCCTTGTCATTTGGACTACTTCTACTAAATTATTTCTTTCATTCTTCTTAAAGATGATGCACTCACCTTTCTTCATCAATAGTTTGTAGCCTCTTTAGACCAAATATCTAACATTCAAGAGGTTAATATTTCGCCCTAGGAAAAAATTTAAATATTCTCTATTTCTTTCTTCTCACCATGCTTGGTGTGGATAATAATAGGCACTTTGCCCATTACTGAAACTATTTCATTATTCACAATTTTTATCTCAAATTTGACATTCTTGTTAATAAATGAAAATAATTACTCATTACCACTCATGTGTTTGGTGCATCTATTGTCCAAGTACCAAATGTCAACATTCTATTTCTAACCAATATTACACAAGATGAAGGCCTTTAACTAATTAGCTTCAACTACCTTTTCATTAGCCATGTTTGTGCATTTTGTTTTGAATAATCACATAGCTTTTTCTAGTATTCACTTGCATAATGACCATACTTGTGGGAATCTAGTAACACTAAACATTAATTTTATCATACCCATGATTTGATTTGCTCCTATTTTTATAGGTTTTGAAGCTGGGGTGTGAGCTGCTTGCTCCCTCTTCGTTGTTTGTTCTTTTGGGATTGTCCACTCCAAAACTTCTCCTTCCAAAGTTCCTGCTACCTCTACCTTTGGAATTCCTTCTAGAGTTATTTCTTTCTCCCCCTATCTCTTGCATTAGCTTGAAATTTGAATGCTTTCTCTTAGGAAGAATATGAAAGCCTATTCATGCACTGCTCATGGGTTTGCAATGAGTCCATCAACTCATCAATTGCCATTTTTGAGAGGTCATTTGCATCTTCTATGGAAATAACAATTGGGTCAAATTTTGAGGGTAAAATCCTAATGATTTTCTCAAGAATCCTTTCCTCTTCCATGGTTTCACCATTGATTTATCATTGTGGGAACTCTTGTGTTAAAGTCTAATGTGGACTCACCATCTTTTGGTTGGAATGTTTCAAAATATCTCATGGGCATTTGGAGTTTTAATAATATTATGCTATAAATTCCATTGTAAATGGTTTGGAGGATTTTCCAAGCCTCCTTTGCATAGTGAATTGTTGCTATTCGAGTGAATATTGGCTTTGTCATGGATCCTCTATCAAGCTTAAGGATTTTGTCTTTCCTTTTGGTCTCTTTCAACTAGATCTTCTAGTTATTTGTGAGAGTTTCGTATGTTGCTAGGTCAATCATATTTGTGACAGCCACCGAGAGAGATACAGCCATACAGCAGGGTGATGAGGCTAGAGTTGTAGTTGATAGTCTAGAGAGAGCATCAGGAGATGGTATGGTGAGAGAGCTGACTAGAGCTGTTCAGGAGGCCATGTTCTATAGGATCAAATATCATGATGCAGTGCCACCTGAGCGGAGGGAGAGTTATACATAGTCTCGGTCTACTCATAGTTGTTCTTGGGCCACTAGTAGGGGTGTGACACAACCATTACCTCCAGGAGGTCCATCAGGGACAGGTGGAGCAGGTCCATCAGGTGTAGGTGGGACAAGTCCTAGACCAGCACCATCAGAGGATAGCACTGTCTAGTGCACTGTACATGATGTTTTAGTGATACTCGTTTGAGATATTTGTATACACCCTGAGATGATCTCATTTTTGATGATGTTATATCATGTATAGTTGATATCTTTATACATTTTTACATTCATTTTTGAAAGCATTCATAAGCACTCATAAATGCAGCGATGATTTATGATGAGTGGTTTGATTTTCTATATATGCATGATGTTTTATGATATGATGGTTTCTCAATTTTTATGCTTATGATGTATATGTACACATGATTTATGAGATGAGTCAAATCTATTAAAAAATGATTTGTATGAATATGATGGATGAAACAATTTATGAATGCTTATGAATGTTTTTATTATGATGTATGCTTTGTTTTTATGATTTTTTGATGCAAATATGTATGAAAGATGTATGAAATGATGTTTTTGTGAATGTCAAAATGTACTCAGTCATTTTATTGGAAAGACATGAAATATTTGATACTTTTCCAGCTTTTGGAATAATCCATAAATGCAAAATGCAAATTTGAAAATGAATGCAATCTATACTAACCATGCAAGGTATTCGTACAATATTGCCATTTTGAGAGCTTATTTGTGCTTTTTGTATCATCATAGAGCATTGAAATGTTGAAAGTTAATACAAGCATCAAAGGGTATGTTAGCACCAGTGATGACCTGAGTATTGCTTTCATGAATTTTGATATAGCAAGATAATACAAGCATCTAGGTATAATTGAACCGAGATGACCTGAGTATTGCTTGCATAAATAGACAAGAGTTAACCCTTTTCCCATGCAAATTTCGAAATGTCATCAATGATACGTAGTAGAGCATGTCTCGCGACCAATTTGTATAGTACTAATGATTTCCTCGCAAACAACAGATAAAGAAAAATCATACTCCTTCCTTGCTTTTCTAGCTCAGTACATCATTGAATTGCTCCAGAAATATGATAGAAAACCAAACAACAATTCAAATTTTTGCTGAAAATATTTTAAACATTATTCAGATTAAGATCATCCAACTAGGTTATCAACATTGATGTTCTTGTCTTGATGTTTGTTTGGATCATGTTGTTTTGATTTCAATTGGCATTGAATAAGCATGTTATGGTTGATTTGATGCGGCAATGTTTATTGCATTTTGGCAAACCGTCTTGTGTCTGTTTGTGATGTTTGAAAAGTTCATTGCCCCTCTCTTGTTCAATCTATGTTGCTGCCCCCAGTGTAAACACAAACTAAAGATTATGGATATGTACAAATTTCATCAAGCCATAATGAAACATAAGGATTCCCGTTGTATGATATGGACATGAAAGATCTGTACAGATGATAGATAGGGATGGATGATGTCAAAAGTGAATGCAAGACATAAGCTAATAGATGGAGGAGTGTATTTTGATCACAAGTAGCACCTGTTTGCCAGGTTTTCACCACGTGTTTTTATTGCACTTTTTCTGATTTTTTTTTGTATTTTTTTTAGGAATTTTTCTGATTTTTATGAACTTTTTCTGATTTTTATGATTTTTTAGGACTTTTTCTGATTTTTATGATTTTTACTTTTTCTGATTTTTATGATTTTTTTAGGACTTTTTCTGATTTTTAGACATATAACTTTTTTAAATGAATGCTATTGATTGGTTCTTCAAATAGGTCCCCTTCTGACATAGACAACTAATATGCCCCAGAATCGTATGTTGTAATGATGACAAATGGACCAAGCCAGTTTGGTTCAAATTTTCCTTTCTTTTCTCTGTCTTGCTGATTACGTGGGTTTTCTCTCAAGACTAAGTCACCTACTTGAAATTTATGTGGTTTAACTCTGTGATTATAGCTACGAGACATAACTTGTTGATAACCCTTCAAATGATCAGCTACATTTTGACGTCTTTCATCTAACAATTCTAGCTCTTGTAGACGAGAAACTCTATAGTCTTCATCATTTATCAATCCCTTGAGTGAGACCCTAAGCGAAGGTATTTCAACCTCTAATGGTAAGATTGCTTCTGCTCCATAGACCAAGGCATATGGGGTAGCTCATGTTGGTGTGCGAATACTGGTATTTTATGCCCACAAAGTTGGATTTAATTGGACATGCTAATCACGACCGACATCATTTACTGTCTTCTTCAAGATCTTCAAGATTGTTTTGTTTGAAGCTTCTGCTTGACCATTACCTTGTGGATAGTAAGGTGTAGAGAACCTGTGTTGGATGTGAAATCTTTCACAAAGTTCATCAACATCCTGATTCTTGAAAGGCCTCCCATTATCAGTGATTATAGAATTAGGAATTCCATATTGGCAGATGATGTAATTCAGAATGAATGAAGAGATTTGTTTACCGGTCACGGTCGTCAAAGTAATAGCTTCGATCCATTTTGTAAAATACTTCGTAGTTGTGATGATGAATTTATGCCCATTTGATGATGAAGGATGAATTTTTCCAACAAGATCTAGTCCCCACTGAGAAAAAGGCCATGTCAGAGTGAAAGGTTGCAGTTCCTGTGCAGGTGCATGAATAAGATTCCCATGGATCTAGCATTTAGAACACTTCTTGACAAAAGTAAAAGATTCTTTCTCCATGGTAGGCCAATAATATCCCATTCTAACAAGTTTCTTGGCTAAGGTCAGACCACTTGAATGAGTTCCACAAATACCACCATGAACCTCTTGTGAGTCTTGTTCAGATTCGTCACATTGAAGACATCGAAGGAGTGTACCATCAAGACCATGTCGGTAAAGGATGTCGATGATCAAGGTATAACGGGATGATTGGCATATGAAATTCCTTTTTCGATTTCGGGATAAATCTAGAGGTAAAATATTATTTTTCAGATAGGTATAAGTCTTGCCATATAAAGGTGAGTCAGAACCAGTTAAATGACATATGACTTGGATCTCAGGATTATCATAGATGGGAGAAAACAATTGTTCCACCAAGAATTCATGCTTGGTTTGATCTTTTGATAGTTGTAATAAGGAAGCAATTGTAGCCATTGCATCTGCAGCTTTATTATCAATCCTTGGGATTTGTGAAAACTTAATTGACACAAAATACTTTTTAAAATCATCCACCATGTTCTTGTAAGGTAGCAACTTATCATCTTTAGTTTGATAATCATCATTGATTTGATTAGTGAAAAGTTGTGAATCACCGTAGACTTGTAGCTCTGTAATCCGCCATTCCAAGGCTATCTTTATCCCTATGAGCAATGCCTCATATTCAGCTATGTTATTTGTGCAAGGAAACATCAACCGATATGATTGTGGAATGGTATGTCCTTCAGGTGTGACAAAAAGAATCCCTGCCCCCGAGCCATGTTGCGTATAAGATCCATCAAAGTACAATGTCCATGAGTTCTTAATTGTTGTTGTGAAGACATCTGCATCAGGAAACTCAATGTGCATTGGATTTTCTTCTTGTAAAGGTGTTTCGACCAACTGATCTGTGATGACATGTCCTTAATAGCTTTTCAATCTACATAGTGAATGTCAAACTCACTTAAGATCATTACCCATTTTGCAAGTCTTCCTGTTAAAGTAGCTCTACTTAAAAGGTATTTTAGTGGATCAATTTTGGTTATCAGCTTAACTGTATGAGGCAACATATAGTTTCGCAACTTTTGAGAAGCAAACACCATTGCAAGGCAAGCTTTTTCAATGAAAGTGTAGCTTAATTCATGACTTGTTAAAGTTCTGCTGATATAGTATATGGCCCTTTCTTTGCCTGTAGAATCCTCTTGTGCTAGTAATGCTCCCAAGGATACTTCTGTTGCTGAAATATAGAGTATTAGTGGCTTTCCTGGAATGGCTGGAATTAAAACTGGTGGGTTCATAAGATATTGCTTGATCTAATTGAATGTTGCTTCACATTTTTCTTCCCATTTGAATGGGACATTTTTATGCAATAAATGTGTAAATGGTAAGCTTTTGTCTGCTAGTTGAGCTATAAACCGCCTGATGGACTGTAGTCATCCTTGCAACAATCGAAGCTGACTGATATTTCATGGTGGTGGCATGTCCATTATAGCTTGTACTTTTTCTGGATCAACCTCTATGCCCTTTTCTGAAACAATGTATCCTAGGAGTTTTCCAGATGTAACACCGAAGACACATTTCTTTGGATTGAGTCGAACATTGAACTTCTCCATTCTAATAAAGATTTTTGATAAGATTTCGAGATGTCCTCTTGTGTGAGATTTGGCAAGGAGATCATCAACGTAATCTTCCATGAATGTATGCATCATATAATGAAAAATTGTCGTCATTGCTCTTTGATAAGTGGCTCCTGCATTCTTTAACCCAAATGGTATTACGTTCCAGCAATAGGTACCCCAAGGGCATGTGAACGATGTTTTATCTTGATCCTCTAGTGCAATCTTTATCTGGTTGTATCCTGAAAATCCATCCATCAATGAATACATTGTGTGGCCTGCAGTTAAATCAACAATCATATCTATGTTTGGCAAAGGGAAGTCATCTTTGGGACAAGCTTTGTTCAAATCTCTAAAATCTATACAAATTATAATCCTTCCATCTGGCTTTGAAACAGGTACAATATTGGAAATCCATTCTGTATAGTTAATAGTCCAAATGAATCCAACATCTAAAAGCTTCTTTAATTCCTCTTTAACCAATAACGCAACATGTGGATGCATTTTTCTGAGTTTTTGCTTCACAGGTTTTTCCCTAGCGTTTATAGATAAATGATGCATTATCAGATTAGGATCTAACCCTGGCATATCAGCATATGACCAAGCGAAGTTGATTTGATTCTCCTTTAAGAACTCCATGAATTTCAGTACTTCTTCAACTGTTAATGACGCTGCAAGTTGCAAGATTTTTGGCTGCTCTATTGTACTTATGTTGATTGATTCTATTGGTTCGATCAAAATAGAAGATCTTTCATGATAATGCTTGGGAAGAGTGTCAATTTTCTCATCCTTCAGTGCCTCAGAAAGGTTTTCACTGTTGGATTCACTCTTTATTTTTCTCTTGTTGTGATCTACCACTGCCATTTTTCAGTTTTCACCGATAGATCCATCTTTTATTTCATTTATTTTGCAACTAAGAGACTTGACACCCTCCCTATCAAAATCGTGAGTATGAAATTCTTGGATGAAACAATTGTTTTCCTCATTAGAGGAACAAAGGAAATTTATAATGTCATCATCATGAAATGTAGGGATATGGATAGGTGCATCATTGTCCCAATCAATAAGTTTCAGATAAACTAAAGGCATGGGATCATTAGGTTGGGTAAGGTCTTGAGCTGTCAAAGTCATGATGTGGTTGTCATTTTCATGGTAGACAAGGTCTATGATGGTATTCTCTTGTTGATTATCAATCTCGTAAAAATCTGAATCGTCCTCAGTTGAGTCATCGTTATATCGTGAATCAAATTCAAGTGATTGTGTTCCCGAGCTTTCTCCTTGTATGAGAATGGGTGCATATTTGTGTATGGTATCAACTTGTTTCTCTTTCCAAAATTCATCATTATAAATGGTTTCCCTTTCATATTCATAAGAATCAGTATCTAAATCGTTCTGCAATTGGAAAACTGATCAATAAGATTTTTGTAGAGTGACATCTGCATGGTGTTTATCTGAAATTGATTCTCTTTCATGAGTTTGTTGTGCTTGCTATAAAACTAACTCTTTTGTATCCTTACCATATCCCAATCTTGTTTTATCATTTGGATGTATTGAAATAGGTTGAATTGGTTCCATGATTCCTTCTCTTCTTTTTCCTATAGGACCATTTCCTTCATAGCCCATTTTCTGCATGATAGCATACCCCTTACCATATTGTTCTGTAGGTAACTTAATGTGCAAGAGAGATTCATCTTCATCTTTGTATAGCCAACTTAGGATGTCCCTATCTTCAGCTTCTTCCTTAGTAGTGTTGGCTTTAATGAATTGTCCATCAAACTTTGTGATTGGCACAAAAGCTTGGGATGTAGAGGTTGTTGCAATCTTTTGATTTGATAGGGTTGGTTGACCATGTGACCTCGGGGAAGGAGGTAAGGTAGAAAGAGATAGCGAATATTCACCTACTCCTTTGTCTTTAAAATGTAGCTTAGTGTCAAGATTCTTTTTCAGTTCTTGCAATTGGCCTTGTAGATTGGAAGAAGAAACAACAAGAGCCTCCCTATTGTGTGGCACAAAGGCATCCTGAGTTGCTCGAAGATTTGAACAAGTTTGGGTGCTATTGTAATCAGCTTGTATAGTTATTTCTTGCCCATTATATGGAAACTTGAGGCATTGATGATACGTTGATGGTACTGCCTGCATATGATGAATCCATGGGCGACCCAAAAGTATGTTATAGGATAGATTACGATCTAGGACTTGACAAAATGTATTCTTCACAATAGGTCCCACTTTGATAGGTAGCATTATTAGTCCTTTAGAAGCTCTTTCTTCATCATCATATGCCTTGATAGTTATTTTCCTTCGTGGATCAATGGAATTTTCTGATATTCCTAAGGCATGTATTAACTTTAAGGTACAAATGTTTAAACCGGATCCTCCATCTACTAAGACACATCTGATTCGGTGTTTATGGATCATGACTTCAAGATATAGCGATGAATTATGCAGATGTGTCATGGAGGCATCATCTTTTTCAGAAAATGAAAGACAAGTGGGGGAAGACAAATGTCCCACCATGGCTTGAAATTTGTTTACATCCAGATCAGTGTCAACAGTTGTGTTTACAAGAGCTTCTTCTAAAATATTCTTGTGTATGGGGGATATTTTGAGAAGTTCAAGGATGGAGATTTGAGCTGATGTTTTTCTCAATTGATCAACTAGATTATAATGATTTGGAGAAGGAATAGCTGTCTTAGATGAACTTCCTTTTAAAACAACTTTTGCTTGTCCTCTTCTAGTCACATTAACCTGTTGATATTCTTGTTTTCCCTTGATTTTGATAACATTAACTCGCTGATCATCTACATAGATATGGCAGATTATGTTGTCTTCAACATTATGTATGCTTTTTGCTTTGGTATCCGATGTTTCCCCTTTTTGATAGTTCGGTAAAAGATCTTTGAATTCTTGATGATCATCATTGGTATGATGTCCTTCAATTGTAATGGTGCCATTGTCAATTAAATCTTGTACTAGATTTCGCAAAGCTTGACAATTATTCATTCTATGACCTTTACATTGATGATAATTGCAATAATACGAGTCATTCCATGATGGTGGTTTGACTCATGGCTCATAATCTCTTTGTGGTGGTAAGGTGATAACCTTATTATCAAGAAGCTCCTTGAGAGCAGACTCAAGAGATTGACCCAAAGTGGTAAAATTCTGTCAATTTGAAAAGAATGGAGGTTTGGATGGATTTGATGTTTGGGTATTGCTAAGATTGTTATTGAAATTACCACGATTTTGATTGGTATTTTGGTTAGTCATGCTTTCTTGATTGGAGTTTTTTCCTTGTTGTTTGTTGTTTCCTTATTGGTTGGTGTTTCCTTGTTGATTGGTTCGTAGAGCACTTGATAGTTTGAAGATAGATGGTCTTGTTCATAAATTATTTGCATCTACTATACCATCATTGACAACATTTTTATTTCTATTCCAAAACCTTGTTTTATCGTTGTTGTTTTGGTTGGATGAACTTGGATTATCAAGTTTTATCACTCCTCGTTTAACCAAGGCCCCTTCAATGGTGATTGTGTTTTCAATCAATTTTTCAAAGTTATGAGGACAATGAAGATTAAGCCTGTAACTTAATTCTTGATCTAGGCTATTGATGAAAATATCCATCTTTTCCTTTTTAGGAATAGGACGGGAATATCGAGCAAACAACCTTCTCCACCTTTGCAAAAACGTAGTGAAGGATTCTCCTACTTTTTGTTTCACTTTACAAAGATCAAGCATTGTTATCTGGTGTTGGATGTTGTAGGCATATTGTGATATAAACTGATTTATTAACTCCTCAAAGGTTTTGATGGGGGGAGTGATCTTGGAAATCCACTCCATGGATTGTCCACCTAGACTTCATGGGAACAATCGCATTAAGTAGGTATCGTCATAAGCAAATTCTAGACTCATATTTCAAAAATCCCTCACATGTTCAATGGGATCAGTTTTTCCATTGTACCTATAAAATTTAGGGATTTCGCAATGTTTTGGAAAAGGGATCATTTGAAGACTCCTATCAAATGGATAAGGAGATATGTCATCGAAAACATACTTCTTTGTTGCACCCCCTTACATCTCCTTTATTTTCCCTTGTAATTCTTTTATCTGTTGAGTAAGGGCACTAAAATCATTAGGAGTAGTTTTAGGATTCTGTTTAATCCCTTCTATATCGAAATTGTAAGGTAACTTAGCTCCTTGATTAGCTAATGAAAGAAAATATCTTTCTTTGTTTCGTTCTAAAATCCTTTCCATAAGATTATGGAATCAGGGATCTTGCTCTGCTTCTTGAAGCTTTTCTTCTGTTAATTCTTCAACATTAAATGTTTCCTATTCTTTCTCATTGTGGTCACCCATTTTTCTTGTGGTAGTTTCTCCTTCGTCTTTTTCCATGTGTTTTCGAGATCCCGTGACAACAGGCATAAGCTTTGTTCCAAATTCTACTAACTTTTGATCAAAAGAATGGAATAGTGCAATTTGTGATAGATATGAAAGTCAGGATAGAATGAAGATTCTATGACTTGAAAGATTTCTAGCCTTTAGCTTGTGTTGTTCCCTAATTGAAAGAATGAAAATCCTGTTGGTGGGAATTTAAGCAAAAGATCAACAAAAGGATGATTTTGCACTCTATGAAGTTTGATCGTAGTTTCTTAAAAAGATGGATTTTCTGATGAATGCCTAATGTGATTCAGTTCTCTATTGCAGAAATTGATTTGGACGAGTAGAATATTCAATTGCAGGTTGGGGAATATAAAAAAAATGAATACGTTGACTATGGTTGTGCCTTTCAGAAAGGGCTTTTCTTTGAAAGAAAGCTTGTGAGTATAATGGTTCTATAGCATAATCATCAGTGAAACCTCTAACATAGTCATGATATCGATGAAGAAAGGTTCTATATTTAAGTAAAACCTTTCAACTTTGGTACAAGAATCATCTTTTCTTCAATAGTTTCTTGTAGCTAAGGGGTTTCTTTGGCTTTTTGATCCGTTTGAGAATGGATTTCTTAACAAAGGTTGTGGATTTCCAATCTCTTAACATGAGAGTAATCAAGGTAATTGTGAGTGTTGGATGATCTTAACTGAATTAATGTTTTGAAAACACTTCAACAAGTTCTAGAATAGTTGTTTTTAATTCCTATACTAAACATCAAGTGTATGATCAAAATGTTTTTCAAAAATTGTTTTAATAGGTTTTACAAATGATAAATAGTTCAAACAGACTCACTCTTAGTACTCAGATAGGTCATCATAGTAATCAACAGCCCACATCTTAGAACTGCGTCGACTCACACAGCCGTGTCACCCCCGAAAGGGTGCCCATGTTTTTGTCTTTTCTAGTTGCGTACTCAGAGTGATGGAAATGGATACTGGATCCCCTGAGAAAACAGTCCTTGGCAGTTATATGGTGAGTGTCTTGTGGGAAGATTCTTCCCTCCCCTGCACTATGATTATTATGATGTTCAAAAACTGACTTCGGTTGGATACTACACTAAGTTCGTAGTAAGGGTTTTCGTTCGGTGCGGCAAATGATATACTCCCTCGAGAGACATCCCTACCTTTAGAACAAAGGCTTTGGGGATGGTTATCTTGCACACTATCGTCAAAAGAGGGTTTCCCCAATTTTGCTTTAAATTTTATAGTGGGGTGGAATAGCCTAGCTTTGGCTTGAACCCACTTGAGTCGTTCCTCTTGGGTGAGTACTTTTTCCCACAAGAGCAGGCTCTCTAAAAGATATTATAAAAACTTAAAATTGTATGAAATGAAATAGATGAGTTTGGCATTTTGATCACCCAGTTAAGGGGAGAGCATAGGCCTATCACCCTTTAAAGCAAAGCAAACAAGAGTTCAATTTTAAGCCCAAATAAACAATTTGCTATGCTAGGTGAAGATGTTGCTTCACAAAGACATGGAGTTCTTTTTAGCCCAAAATAGAAAATGAAGTGACTATCCTAGGATTGCTTCATTTTGAATTATGTGACTATCCTAGGATTGCTTCATTCTTTTGAAGTTCTTATTGTCTGCGGTCACGTCAGATCCAGTCAAATTATATTTAAGTTACAGATTACAATTGCTAAAACAGACAGCAAGGGCACTAAAACAGAGTTTATGGGCGTTGCAGGATGGATCACGGGTGATGCAGGAACTATCATGGGCACTGCAGGATGGATCATGGGTGTTGCAAGATGGGTCATAGGTGTTGCAGGAATTGTTACGGGCACTATAGGATGGGTCATGGGCACTGCAAGAATTGTTACGAGCACTGCAGGATGGGTCATGGGTGCTACAGGAACTATTACGGGTGTTGTAAGATGGGTCACAGGCACTGCAAGATGGGTCACGGGTGCTTAACTAGGTGTGAATTGTGTTGAAGCGTGTTTATTGCGCTAATATGCTATTTTAGCCATGACCTATCGGAAAAACCTACAAAAAGATGTTAGAATTGGGGCAAGAGCCCCACGGTGGGTGCCAAAAATGTGTGATAGAAAGATGTGTATGAAAATAAGATAAACAAATCACACAAAATGAAACATTAAACTAAAGAAAAGAAAGATAAATGAATTCAAAGAAAACAAACAAAGCTTCTTCAGAACCGTTCCATTTTTCTCTATCTCTAGGGATTTTTTTGAAGCTACTGCTCTCAGATTGTGTAAGCAAAGCTTCTCAGAATGGCAACCTGCAAAACGAGTGTGTAAAAAGGAAAGTGCTTCTCTATCCTATATGCTGGTGGAGTGAAAATGTTGATGCAAATATGCACAAGGGTTGTAGATTATGCACAGGGGTTGTGGATTATGGATGCTATTGAAACTAAACTATGAGGATGATTGGCCATGATATGGAATGATTCTACAATCTATGAATGCTAAAATACTATGCTATGGATGCTTGAAAGCTATTTGACTATAGTTTTCCTGTATGAAAGCTTCTCTATGATTTCAAAGACCCAACAGTCCTTTTTATAGCTTTTTGCAGGCAAGAGTCTGGCTGGCAAAGATCAATGGCTATGAGATTATCTGGTAGATTTGAATGGTGATAGATGGAGAGGTTGAGAGGAAGATGGAGAATGTTGGGAGGTTGGAGAGAAGAATGGAGCCTTGTCTTCAACCCATAGGAACAAGCTTGCACAGGAACAAAGAAATTAATTTTCTGTTTTGGAAGTTTGTTTCACGGTTGTTGAAGATAATGCAATATTAAATAAATAAATTTATTTAATTTCATGTGAGTTTGATTTTTGATTTAAGGACTATAGAAAATTCAATTAAATATTTGAAATATTTAATTGTGAATGGACTTTAGAAGAATTAATTAAATATTTAGAATATTTAATTATGATGTGACTTTAGAAGAAAAGAATACTTAATCTTTAATTGAATAAAATATTCAAGCCAAGATTAAATGATAATTAATATAAATAAATCGTAATGTTTATTTAATTAATTGAGAAATGAATAATAAAAGTGATTAAATAAACTTATTTAATCGAAATGAAAGAATGAACAATATAAATAAATTATTTAGATTTATTTATATGTAGATCGAATTCAGATTTTTAATTAAATATTAAAAATATTTAATTAATTACCACACTATTGTGATGTGACCATTTTTAGGTGTATACAAATAGAAAACCTATCATATTTCCAAGCTCTACCTAGTATCATGTGACAATATCTTATAGGCATAATATCACGTAGTACAACATCATTATAAGGACCAATCTGAAAATCTACAAATGCTTGCTCTCTAACCACAACATGATGATTATCATTTACCCAATATGCCTTGTAAGGTGGTTCATGAATTATCCTAGTCAAATGTAACTTTTCAACCATTTCCTCTAAGACAAAATTATCCAATAAACCTAAATCAAATATTATTTTACATACCTTACCTTTGCATTTGCATCTGGTCTGGAAAATAGCATTCCTCATTTGTTCCTCTTTCTCATCCAACCTTCTAATGGCCATAATATCTTTGTTACTTCAAATGCCTCTCCTTAAATATTCAAGAGATCTACTTCTTCACTCTGATACCACTTTGATGCAAACAAGGGTGACCTCAACCTTTTCAAACATGATTCCACAACTTGATCCTAAAAGGCTCTCAAAACACTAGTTTGCTTCTTCAATGCAGAAGGCACCCAATGGCTCAAACACACTAATATTGTTTCATACTTTCTCCAAGACCCCAAGAGGCATCTAACAAGTTTAGATTTCCCAATCTAACAAGGCTAACTCACTTTCAAAACCTCAAGAACTCCTATTTTCTCTTTCACTATTCAAGCTCGCATTCACCTAGTAAGACTCCAAGACCTATTTTTGAATATTTTCTCACAATCAACCGACTAAAGTCACAAATGGTTTACACTTCTAGGGACCCATTAACCATGCACAAAACATATCTCAAACCCACCATAGGGTGCTTCAGAACATCAAGACTCAATTTGAATTTTTAAGCTAAAACAAGCTCCAATTAGCCCTCTTTTGCAAAGGAACCCACCTTCAAGCTTGCAACCAGTTTAAAAAATCTCAAAATAGTCTCAAAGAAGCTTGAAAAACTCAATATTTCTCAAATTTCAAGTCCTCACATTCTCATTTAGACCTCTAATCCCCAAACCCTCATTTTTCACCATTTTGACTAGGACTTATTGATTTACCCATGCCCTGACTTCTCACCAACTTAAAACCACATAAATCCTTCATTATTTTAACTATACATGCTTAAGACATAATTAAATTAGAATTCCCCCATGTTTAGAATACACTTTATAAACCACCTTATTTTCACACTTTTCCAACCCTTTCCAATAGGGTTTTCAACCTTTACTCACACCTAGCCTTCCTCAACCTCTCAGACTCTCCAAAAATATTAAAATACACCTAAAAACTTAGGAAAAAACAAGTTCTAGCCTATATTCTTCTACTGTTTCTCAAAATCCCATTCCCTAGCCATGCACAAATGGCATAAAAGGTGTCTCTATGCTGGGGCAACGTGGATTTTTCCTCCAAAGCTTTCTCAACCTTAGAAAAATCTTCCTAGCACTAATCTTAACCTAACAAGGCCTATTCCACCTAGATACAGTAATTACATAAGGGTGGAATGTCCTTGTTGGCTTATGTTTACTCTCAAACCCCTATGCTCTATTACAGACCAGTTTGCAGACTTCAACCTCTAACTTGCTCTATACACAATGAAACTCTTCAAAAATATATTAGAATGGAAGCCAACAACATGATATAACAAGTTCAAAAAAATTGAGAGCCAATCCCTACTGTATGGACCCGTACACAGGCTGGGAATAAGAGAAAACTCAGGAAATAACTGTAAAACGTAAAACAAAGGTTCTTGATTGATTTCCTTCCTCAAAATGATACAACAACCCTTGCATGAAGCTTCAAGAGTCCTTATAAACATTTCCAACTCAAAATACAACCATGAAACACCTACAACTAACCATTCAACGACCTAGACCCTTACATTGCTTAATTTTGCATGTTGAAATTTTGTTGACAATAAACACATTATTATGCAACCTTTTGCATTTTTTAGCACTAACTAACACTAAAGACCCCCAATTACATCAATAATGGTCTCAAAGACCTTATTTAACATAAAATAACTCAATTAATCCTATATTCCTAATGCCTTACATCAAATGTTGATTTTTTTGTAAATGTGTGTATTGGGTGCTCCTGCACCAATCAGCCTTGGCTTTAGCCTCCAATTCTTGTTGTTTAATCAATTCATCAGCTTGTGCCTTAGCATCAATTTCCTTATATTTTTAAAATTCCTCAGCTTGTTCCTTGTCATCTGCTTCTCTCTTAGCATCTTTGAACAACTTCCATTCATCCTCCTCAATCAAAACATGCTAAGTTTCTACATCCTTAGTTTCCTCATGAGAGGAAACCACATTAGTCTCTTTATCTGATTGAGTAGCCTTAGAATTTGTATCTATGTCATGAATTCAATTTCAGGCTCCTTCTCCTTCAAGGATTTAGCTTCCTTATGAAAGATTCCCATAGATATTTCTCCACTTGGCTACTTTGTGAGAGGAGGTTGAGTTTAGGCTTCTCCTTCAACAGTTGTTGAAACACTAGGTTTTGTTATGGCCTCTTCTCCAAATCCTTCAGGAAGATCCTGAGTAGTAACTACAGGTTCAATCTCTTCTCTAGAATTAGAAGGTAAAAACTCTAAGGCCTCCTTAGGATCCATTCTTCATTTTATTCTCTTGTATCCTTGGGTGGTTCCTGCAGCCTTTCTCTTTTTGGAATTTTGAGCCTCTGGCTCCTTGATTCTCATAACTACCCATTGGATGCTTCTATCCAAGATCGGGCTCGCAATCTATTTTATATCAATGGACTCCTCTACATTACAATCTACTAGATCTAAGTCCTTAGTGCCTATATTTTCAGCATCATATTGGGGATCCAAGGTCACCCCATCATCTGAAAATGTGTCAAGAATGTCCTCCTTCACCCCATACTCAACCATGAGTGGGATGGGAAATCTTTCATAATTTCTTCTTCTTAGATCATAGTCATCTTGTAGATCCATCCAAAAAACTTCTAGCAGATTGAAATGTTTATCAAAAACAGTAGGAAGCAAACCCTGCATCTTATGCTTGGGATCAAAATACTTCCTAGAGGTGTACAAACCCAACCTCAAATGGATTACTCATCACAGATTATCTTGGCTGCCACATTGTGTGCACAGCTATACTCACCCAACTTCATGGTGAATTTGTGGCAACTAGTCTTATGCTTATTGGAAAACTTGATATTAATTGTTATAGCTTGATAAATGAACTCCATTAAGATAATCCTATCATTGCAACACTTAGGTAGTAGATGAAGGTGGCCATCAAAACTAGCTAGTCTGAAATAAGTAAACTTGGGGTATTGGATGCACCAATGTCCCCAATCTACAATAAATTCCATAGCATCCCTGCTCAATTTGTAGTCTACATCTCCTGATAGCCAGTTAATGATAACATATAGAAATACATCATTAACTCTTCTATAGTGGGACTTAGAAGTATGCAAGGTGAGATGATCATAGTGATCCCATGCCCTTTTCTTTCCTTTTGCTTCTCCCAATATTCCAGCTACATTCAATCCAGGAAAGATACCCCTCCTTGCAACTACATATATCACATAAGAGGTCATGAAGAAACTCTTGGTCTCTCTCACTCTGAGCATCAGGTTATGTATGCATTTGGATACAATCATTAGTCAATCAAATTGTTTCCTACCATCTAGGATGGTTTGAATGAATGGAAATATCCATTCCTTAAACAGTGAGGCATCTCTCTTCCCAAACACCCTAACAGCATCATAATTATATCTATGATCTCCTTGTAGAAATCTGATCTTTTAGGCTGATTGAGAAGCTTGGCTAGGGACTTCTTTTCAACCCCCATCTATTTCTTGTTCATGTGAGTCATGCTAGCCTCCTTGTTGCTATATAGTTGCAGGGATTTTTCTTCATTGGGTTGCCTAGGGCTTTGTGGGGTAGGTGCATTGAACATGAACCTTATCATCTATGGTGTAAGGTCAATAATGATGTTCCCCTATAGGTCAATAATGATGTTCCCCTACAATTCCACACATTTCCTGGTAGCAGGATTATAAGCTCTAGCTATAGTAAGTATTAACTCTGGACACTAGAAAGATAGAGGAAAGAGGGCAACATGTGCTAAACTAGATTGAACAATTATCTTTGTTCTCCCCATTACATCTTCACTGAATGTTTCTTCATACAACTCTTCATAGTTGAACGAGCCCAAGTTTGTGTCTGTGATATCCACCCAATCTGAGTCCAACTTACTAGTTGTAATGGTAGGACTTTGATGCTTATACCTCAAAGTATAGGGAAGTTATTCCTCCTTGATCTTCTTCAGCTTAGTTCCATGCCTTGAACTCTTTGTAGGTTGGCTTCTTTGAGAAGCCTCTTTTGATGCTCCTGACATCTCCTATTTCTGCAATGAAACCTTGGATTAGAGGAACAAAAGCATGAAAATAATTGCATCATCCAATACATTCTCTACTCCCTCAAGATAACTTTCCATACTTAGTCAAATTTCATATTCACCAGAAATGGAGTCAAAGAAGAATCAAGAATGGGAAACAATTTAACACAAGGCAGGATCGGGACCGGAACCAGCACAAGACCGGAACTAGGATCGGAATGGAAACTGAACCCAAAACCAATCAATAGTCCCAAGTTTGACCTCCACTTTGGTTCTGATTCTGCCAAAGAGAAAGGGTGAAAATCAAAGTCAACAGTCATTGGAAGCAGGATCATTTTGGTAATGAACCCCAATGCAAACACTCACGGGACGAGTCCATTCCCTAGTCTGCTTCCACCTGTTTACCATTCAAAATGAAGCAATTTCTTAATAGACTTGGGTCACATGACCTTTTAGACTTGGGTCACATGGGATCATAAGGGAACTTCAAATAAAGGGGCTTAACCTCACCCTTTAATAGAATAAAGAACAAATTTAACTCAAGGGGCTAGATATTGTAAAGGTCGTCGAACAAACCTTAGTTTGCATGACGCGTCAACTCAGATAATTAGGGCATCAAAAACCCAACATGAAAATCACTAAACCAACATGGGAATAAGATCAAAGGGGTCTCCATATAAATTATAGCACATTTAAAGCATAGAGGACCCCATCAAACAAAACCCTAGTTAGAAACTAGGGCACGACATAACGGCCCTGCCACAAAAATGTAGCAACGACAAAAGAAACAAACAAAAAAGCAGAAAAAGAAAAATGGAAAATAGAAAAGGAAAAAACAAAATAAAAAAACACGAGGGAACAAGCGAAGATTCACAGGAAAAGGTCCTGTGAATGCACAAGAACACCATGAACACAAATACAAAAGCAAAACAACAAAAACAAACAGAAAAAGAATGGGAAAAGACCCTACCTCGAAGCGCCAACAAGGAAAGGTTGAAACTCGATAAGAATTTTCTCACCAATGCACCTCCACAATCAAATCGTACTCCTCTCAAAGTTATCCTGGCTCTGGTTCACTAAAACAACTTTGACAATAAAGATGATGAGCCAATTAACCTTGATTAAGGTTTAAAAATCATTTCGTGTGTGTGAGGAGGTTGCAATTAATTCCATAAATGCAGTTGTTCAGGGGCAGAGAAAACAACGTAAAAGAGTAATCAACTAGTGTGGAAATCAAAGGCAGGGCAGACGCAGACCCAGATCCGGAATAGAACAAGAAACTTTTACCAAGTCTCTTATGGGTATGTGCAGGATCATGATGGGCCAAAAAGTGGCAATATTATCGGTATTTGTAGGGTATGTGGATGATGACTTCTTTTTTACCCAAAATTGATGAAAAGAAAAGGGTTTTTAGAGGAGATTCTCAGCTTTCCACCAATATAAATTATTCCTTAATTTGAATTTAATAAATTATTATTATTTATTTTCTATTAGAATTACGACTAAAGTCCTAATCGATAGGCTGATTGAAAAAAATATAACTTTCAAACGGTATCACATTTTTTGAATCTAAAACATGCATCACATTCTATGATTCACATACTATAGGATTAAAAAAAGAAAAATTAAATTTCATGAATTTTTGACCAAGTTAAGGTGGTCAGACATACGAGTTTTTATTTTTTTTAAAAGTTGTAATAAAAAATTCATAATTAATTATTTACTTGGAAAAAAATTACAAAAAAATATGCATCACATCTGAAAAATGAGTCATCTACTTATATATAAAATCTTATAAAAAAATATTATCATTTTATTATGGTTAGGGTGGTCAGACAGACACCTACTTCTTATTTTTTCCCTGGAATTTAAGCACTACTGCATTGAAATTTCAAATTTTCACCAAATAGATTTTATTTATTTTAAATAAACCTAGTAGTTTAGAAACTACATTCAATTTTCTAGATTCTATTCTTACATATTTTTGAAATAATATAGATAACTTATTCAAATTTTTACGTCAAGTTGCCTAACACTGATTTTTCTGAATTTTTTGCCACTTAAGGGCCTATTTTTTCCATGATGATCCTGCACATACCCTTATCCAACTCCGGTTCTAGTTTTGTTCCTATGAAAAGGACAAACAACAAAGGGAAATAGGGGTGGCGTTAGAACCAAAACCAAACCTAAAATGTTAGAACCAAAACCAGACTTGAAACTCTTACAAAGTTCCAAGTTCGGTTCTGATTCTAGTTTCGGTCCTGGCAAAGGAAACACTGAGACAAGGACAAAGAAATGATAGGAAGCAGCACTAGAACAAAAACTGGACCCAGCCCCAACACCAATGAAAACAAACAACACAAAGCAAGCAAGTGGGAGCGGGAGCAGGAACAAAACAGAATTTGGAACTTTTACAAAGTTCCAACTTCGGTTCTGCTTCCTCTAGAGAAAAAATAAGACACAAGGAAACGAGAAACAACTCAAGGGAGAAATGGACCCAAGAGCACAAACCAACCAACAGACAACAATAAGAATGCAAAACAAGGATGGGACCGAAATCGGGACCAAGTTCGGACTTGGAACTTTGTAAAAGTTCTAAGTCTAGTTTCTATTCTGACTCTAATTCTGGCAGACCAAAGGAAACAAGGACTTAGGAGGAAAAGAACAACTCCTAAGATCCAAACAAAACACCAAGGACAAAAAAAAAGGGGGACCCATTTTGATCCAAAAACAAAATGGGGTGGTTCTGCAAGGCATAACAAACCCCAACATCAAATGTCAAGCCATTTTGGTTGGTAGACATAAATAAAAGGGAATAAAATAAACCATTTGAATGTGAGGAAAACTAAATATGAAAGTAATAAATGTCAAGATCTCACACTCTTAACAACAACATGACACAAGGATGATAAGGACAATGGATTGACACAAGTAGAACATGTAAATCAAAGTCTCAAAGCTGTAGAAAACTTATCTTATTATTGGCATATCGAAAATTCACCGCCAAAAATTCACTGACGGAAAATTCACCAGCAGCAATTCACTGTGGGAAAATTCACTGCCATGAAAAATTCACCGCCAAGTAAAATTCACTGCCAACAATTCACCACAGCCAAAAATTAATTACATTAATATTTTTTTTTAAATCAAATTTTTTGAAATATATATTAAAAAATATTAATGTAGTTAATTTTTTTCCGCGGTGAATTGTTGGCGTTGGCGGTGGATTTGCCATGATAGTGAATTTTCCCATTGTGAATTGTTGGCGATGAATTTTCCCTCAGTAAATTGTTGATGATGAATTTTCCTAGAACCCTTATTATTATGTAAAATTAATTAGACCTAAGACTAAATCTTGTCAATTCAAAACATAGTCTCATAATTAATTTCTTATGTTGTTTATTTCCCCATACACTAAATTAATGACATTTAAAATTTGGCTTGAAAATAATAAAAAATTAAAATGACATATGACATATGCCTATTGATCCACTAAATACAATGACACTAATCTTTTTAAAATCACTTGAATAGAATGAAGATGAAAAAAATAATCTTACTTGAAAACACTTACTATCTTAATTGACAATATTAAATGCATATCATCACATTATTAAAATGCTTTATAAAATTATAATACTATTGACAATACTCTATCCAAATCTAAAATATTGTAACAATTAATTCAAATTGCCTTCAACTATTTGAATGAGTGGCAAGAGGTAGTAGATTTGTGAATCTTTTCTTTAGCTCTCAACATCAACAATGTACTTAAAAATCTTATTCATCTATCTTATATATCTCAACACTATTTCAAAAATTATCTACGGTCGTGAATTGCTGATGGTGAATTTTCTTTGAGGTGAATTTGTCACGGCAATGAATTTTCCCACTGTGAATTTTTCGATGATGAATTATTGACGGTGAATTTTCCTAAAGTCGGTGTGGAGAACTTGTTAATTTTTGTAGCTTGGACAGGTGTCTCCATTCCCAAGAAATATTTAATTAATTGATTGATTTTTCTAGAGACTTCTAGAAAGGAGTTAGTTGTCTAGATAATTATTTAATTAATTGATTGATTCCTCTAAAGACTTCTAGAATCCAGTTAGTTAGGGTTTGTTAGAGTCTAATTAATCTTAGTCATTGATTGAGATTAAATCATGGCTATTGGTTTTTCAATGAGAATAGTATAAAAGGGGATCAATGGGTATTTGGAGAACACAAACTTGAGAAAGACTTGCAGTGATAGCAAGTAGATTTGCAGTGCTACCAAATAGTTTTGCAATGATAGCAAGGGCGTAGTGATAGCATTGGAGACAACAGTAGTGGAATTTCAACAAGAGAAATTGAGGGAAGAATCTTCAGAGAAGAATATTGCCAGAGCTCTTCTAGTAAGAGGCAAGCAGTTTATGTATCTCTTAATTTGTTGAAGTTTAATAAAATTCCTCATCTATAGTACTAGTTTTTCCTTCGAGGTTTTTCTAGGGATAATTTGTCCAAAAATATTGTGTTTATTATTTTGCATGTTTTCTTCTCTATTCTTGTGGTTTTATTTGTGAAGTTGTAGTTGTATTGTTTTTCAATATTTTCTATGAATTAATTTTTGGTAGTCAAATAATCTATACAGAAAGGAGATTAATAATCAGTAACTGCAATAGAATTTTCACATGGTATCAAAGTTGATATGAGCACAGAAAAGGCTCAGCGTAGACACATGAAGGAATAATAGAGGGTTTATAAAACCTAGTTCTACCTCTTCAGATTTATTATTGTTATTATTATTATTATTATTATTATTATCTTTTGAGATGGCCTCAGTAGGTTTAAGAGATTATGACAGATTGGATGGAGCCTCAAATTTTGGTGTTTGGAAAGCCAGAATTTTTTTATTACTAGAAGAGAATGGTATCAAGGAATATGTGACTAGTGTTGTAGTTGTACCTATAGATCCAACATAGCTCTTAGCATATAAGAAGGAAGATTCCAAGGCAAGGAAGTTGATCCTTGATGGTGTCAAGGACCATATTGTTATGCATATCGCAAAATTAGATACAGCGAAGAAGATGTGGGATGCCATTCTACATCTATACCCATATGCTACCACTAACTGGAAGTTGATTCTCAAAGAAAATTTGAGGAATACCTCTAGATGAACAAGGGAGAAGACGTTACAAGTTACCTCACCATACTTAGACTTGTCAAGGATGAGTTGTCAGTTGTTGGAGATAAACCAAATGATGACGAGCTAGTACGAATAGCCCTAAATGGGTTTACTAAGTAGTGGGATGTCTTTGTTCAAGTTATCAATGGAAAATACACCTTACCGAGTTGGGATCGACTATGGAGTGACTTCACTCAAGAGAAGCTTAGACTAAGTCTTGTTAGTGGAACCAGTAGTAAGAGTCAGAAAAGTGAGGCGGAACAAGAAAGCGTTTCCCTAGCAAGAAAAGGGAAAGTGAAGAAAGGGTCTAGTAAAGGATCAAATACACAAAGTGAGAATAAGGACTTGTCTAAGATCAAGTGCTATGACTGTCACGGGTTTGGCCACTATGTCAGCGACTGCCCGCGAAGGAAGAAGAACGAAAAGAAAGGCAAGAAGCAAATGATAGCTTCAACAAGTGTAGATGAGCTCTCTAGTAGAATGGAGGATGAGTTCGCACTCATAGCTTGTATGGTTAGCTCAACCTCACAAGGTGTTTGGTATATAGATAGTGGGGTGTCATTTCATATGACAAGAGTTAGAGAGTACTTCTCTAGTTATAAGGAGGACATTAGAATCCAAATTTCTATGGGGAACATGTCCAAAGCAATCTAGTTGGGAAAGGGATTATTCTATTTCAGAGAGAGAACAGGTAAAAGTACAAAGTTGTGTCACCCTTTTGGCCCACTTATCAGCACAAGTGAATTTTAGTATTTCTAACTAAAAATCAATTTTGGTCAAACATATGATCTAGTAAGATTCATTCTAGATAAGTTAAATATGTCCACAACCTTTCCAACTAAAATTGTTGGCTAAATGCATATGTAGCACCACTTTGAGGCCAATTTACTAAAAAAATGAAATTATTTGAAAAAATTAATGTTTCAACAACTCTTACTCATATAAATAACATATTTTAAAAAATGTAAAAATACCCTTTTGTAGATCCACAAGTGTAGTTTTCAAATATATATTTATTTTAATAGTTTTATTATTATTTATATTTTATTTTAATTTTTTACTAAAAGTAGGTTATCAGCACAAAAATATTAGGTTGATTACCATGTCAAAAAAAATACTAAAACTTATTTAAAAATTTTGAAAAAAATATGATACCCTAGAAAAAAGAATCTAGATTAAGATAGTATAATTTGTTTTCTATTTTAGATAAATATTCAATATAAAAGTTGGCGTCAAGTGGAAACAGACGTGTTTTAATACACACATTTAAATATTTATTTAAAAATATATATTTCATAAAATTGCAAAACAAAATATCCATGCCCTAAAGTTTCAAGTTATAAATATACACAAAAGAATTGAAGGGAAAAAAAAAGAAAATTTACTATATAAAGCTTGATGTCAAGTGGAACATCATTTTTTTAGCATTTTATCAACAACTAAATTATAGTGTTAATTTATAAAAAAAAATATATTCAAATATTTTTTAATTTTTTCAAAAAATTACAAACATAAAATATACTAAAAAATACACATTTTATTAGTTTACATCATTTCAAAATTCAAAACATATATGCCACTTTCTAGTAATTCAAGTTTAAAATTTAGATCAGTGTTGGTTGTTTCCTTTATAAAAATGTGACACAACTTTGTACTTTTACCGAATGGCAAGTTAATCCCCATTCATGATGTGTTGCATGTGTTAGGTTTTGGTATAAATCTAATTTCTATATCTATCCTTCAGGATAAAGGCTACAATGTACTCTTTAGAGGGGAGAATGTGTTAATCAAGCATAAGGATTGGAAATCACCCATAGCTATTGGAGTTAGGACTGGTCAGCTTTACAAGTTGCAGTTTGATACTCATAAGGAACTAATGAGCAGCAATAATTCTAGAGATCAACGAGAGCTATGGCATAGGAGGATGGGCCATATACATCATGGAGCACTTAAATTGCTTCTTGAGATAGTGACAGGTGTTCCATAGGTGAGCATAGAGAATGATGACATATGTAAGGGAAGTGTATTGGGGAAGTTTGCGAAAGAATTTTTTCAAGAAGTGACACCAGATCCAAGGGTGTTCTTGATCTAGTACATTCAAATATATGTGGACCAATGTTGATGAAGTCTCTCACAGGATACAAGTACTTTGTTACTTATATTGATGATTTCTCTAGGAAAACCTGGATATACTTCTTGAAAACCGAGGATGAGGTTTTCAGTCGCTTCCAAGAGTTAAAAGCTCTTCTGGAGAATTCAACAAGAAAGAAGATAAAGGTTCTTCGGTTAGACAATGGAGGCAAGTATGATGGGAAAGAGTTCTAGGAGTTTTGTACCAGGGAAAGAATCATGAGAGAATGGATTGTTCCTTACAACCCATAGCAAAATGGGGTTACTGAGAGGAAGAATCAATCTATATTAGAGGTAGCAAGGGCTATGTTGTATGACTAGGATATGCCATGTTACTTATGGGAAAAGGCATGCAATACGGTAGTATACATACAAAATAGGGTTCCACATAAGGTATTGGGAAAGATGACACAAGAGGAGGCATTCTTAGGGAAGAATCCAGATGTCAGCCACTTCAAGATATTTGGGAGTTTGGCATATTTTCACATTCTAGGGCCTACACATTCCAAGTTAGATCAAAATGTAGAGAGAGGGTACTTTGTTGGGTACAGTGAAACCTCAAAGGCATATCAGATATTTATTCTAGGGGCCAGGAGGATTATAGTTAGGCGTGATGTCAAGTTCATGGAGGACAAGGCATTTAGGAGGTCCAGAGAATTTCTAGCAGATGATCAGAGTGTGTAGTTAGTAGAAGCTCCAAGGATTGTGCAACCAGATCAAAGGCAGTGAAGCTCGAGTACAGTTACTAGTACAAGCACAGCCTCAGGTGTTGAGAGTTCACAGAGTATGGAGCAACAGATCCAACAAATCCAAGAGATGCATCAAGAAGACATGGAAGTTGATACTTCATCCTCTACAGTTGGCAACAGGAACCAACAGACACATAGGGATACTTAGGATTTTGTGAGAGCTCCAAGGATGAGTAGTAGACAGTGGAGACAACTAGCTAGGTATAATGACTATATGGCATTAGTTAGTCAGTTGGTAGATAGTGATCCTTCCAACTATCAGGAGGCCACATAGCAGTAGGTGTGGCAAGATGTTATGGTTGAGGAATATACCTCAATAGTGCAGAATGATGTGTGGGAGGTTGTGCCTAGACTAACAGATAGGGAAAAGGTTGGAATATGTTGGATCTATAAGACAAGCATGGTGCAGATGGTAGCATTGAGAAATACAGGGCAAGGTTCATGCCAAGGGGTTCTCTCAGAAGGAGGGAATAAACTATGGGGATATATTTGCTCCAGTGGCTAGGTATACTTCTATATGAGTCGTGATATCACTTGCAGCACATTTGGGATGGCAGATCCATCAAATGGATGTCAACCAAAGGGCTTTGTAGCACACATCAGTGAAACCCACATGTGCAGATTGAAGAGAGATTTGTACAAACTCAAGTAGGCTCCCAAGGCATGGTATGAGCGCATTGATAGATACTTGCATGGAATGGGCTTCGTGAAGACTAAAGCGGATGCTAACCTCTACTACTTGGTGGTTGGGGGTGAGGTTCTCATTCTTGTTCTATATGTGGACAACTTATTTTTAACAAGTTCATTGTAGAGGAATGCAAGAGGGATCTTGCAATAGAGTTAAAGATGAAGGATTTGGGGCTTATGCACTACTTTCTAGGCATGGAGGTATGGCAAACAGATGAAGATATTTTCCTTGGACAATGGAAATACTGCATCAAAATCTTGAGGAGGTTCGAGATGGAGGATTGCAAAGCCATGTCTACTCCTATGATCATGAATTGGAAGAAGGTAGACTCGTCTAGGGAGAAGGATGTAGACCCCACCTTATATAGGTAGTTGATTGGATCTCTCGTGTATTTGGTCAACACCAGGCCAAATATATCCTTTGCAGTAAACTCTCTTAGTCAATTCATGGTTGAGCCAAAGAGAGTGCATTAGATAGCAGTAAAGCATGTGTTGTGGTATTTGCATGGTACAATCGAGTATGGGATCAGATATGCTCGAGGTGATGGTATCAAGTTGATAGGCTATACTGACACAGATTGAGCAGGTAGTACAATGGACATGAAAAGTAGTTCAGGGTGTTGCTTTAGCTTGGGATTAGGAGTTGTCTCTTGGTACAGTAGGAAGCAGAAGTCTATGGCTTTGAGTTCTACAGAGGCATAATACATAGCAGCTAACATGGTGATGTGTGAGGTGATATGGCTTTGGGAGTTGCTAGTGGCCTTGTTTGGTTAGAGGGTTGAGACTACAGTGATACACTATGAAAATCAGAGTTGCATCAAAATTGTCTGAGAATCTAGTGTTTCATGATAGCTCTAAGCATATAGAAATCAGGTATCACTTCATCAGGGATTATATACAGCAAGGGATTGTTCAGCTACAGTATATACCTATAGATCAACAGGTAGCAGACATTTTGACAAAGACATTGGAGAAGGAAAAATTCATCTTCTTCAGAGATATGTTGGGTGTCATGCAGAACACCTTCCTCACTAAAAGGGAGTGTTAATTTTTGTAGCTTGAACAAGTGTCTCCATTCCCATGAAATATTTAATTAATTGATTGATTTTTTTGGAAACTTCTAGAAAGGAGTTATTTGTCCAGATAATTATTTAATTAATTAATTGATTCCTCTAGAGACGTTTAAAATCTAGCTAGTTAAGAGTCTAATTAATCTTAGACATTGATTGAGATTAAATCATGGTCATTGGTTTTTCAATGAGAATAGTATAAAAGGGGATCAATGGGCATTTGGAGAACACACACTTGCAGTGACAGCATGTAGATTTGTAGTGATAGTTGTTACCTGATTTTTAGCTTTCAGCTGAAATCAGGTTGAGTGTTATTATTTTTGTGTTGTTCGTTTAAACATTTAAAAGATAAACTATAAGTCTTCTATGTTTAATATGCATGGAGAAAGATTGTCAAATGAAACAGATTACATTTTTTCATTCCAATGTTGCAATTACAACAAATGAGAAAAGAGAATCCTATGTATACAAATGTAATATTTTATTGATATTCATGAAGTGTACATGTCCCTCACAAGCCAAGGGACTAACTTTACTTATTCAATGAAAATGAAGAAACAATTTATGCATGAATAAGTAAAAACACAATGTGCATATAGGAATGGAGACCAGTCATTGCCTGAGAATAACTAGTTGTAAAGTTGCCCTCTTGCCCTGTTGTTGCTACCCCAAGATGCTTGTGTCCTCCCAGCTCCTTAGTGCTCCTAGCTCCTACATCTAAGAAAACAATGATATTAGAGCGACGCTCTAATAAATGAAAGACCCTACCTATGCATGTATAAATTGATCCATAATTGCATTAAAGAAGCATGCAAACCTTGGATGTCCTAGAAAACAACGAAGTCATCAAACACATCCAAAATATGCATTTATTTTTCTAACTTGTTTGCTTCATGTGCAGATTTCGGACAAATTTAGTTATTGTTCTGATTCAGATTAAATACAGCATGTGGGGTAAATGTGGCTCCCACGAGGGTAGAGCTCAGCATGCTTTGAAAGAAAAAGGAAATTGAGCAACTTGATCAAATATATACATGTTATTAATGCATTAAATCAATATGGAATCACACCAGTTGATCAACTTTCATTATCAGATTCAAAAGATGCATCAAGTTCAATTATGCATCTCTTAAATAATGAGAGAGCGATCCAAAGTATTGTCAGGTCCCTCTCACCTTGACCCTATTGGACAGCCACACATCACATAGGATAGTAATATTTTAGGTCACTGACATATGGGACATGTGTCTACCCACTAGGATCAAAATGGGGAGGCAGTTATGTGTTACACATGATCAAAAGGAAACAAATGTTGTGGAGATCATATAGAAAGTTCATGTGGGACGGCAAGCATTATTATGGATGCAATGAAGGTTGGGACAACAACATGTATTCCCATGTCATGCAGGTCAAAAACAAAGACAAATGTCTTTTAACTTTACTTAAGGCAACAAGAAATGGTCGCAAGAGATTACATTACAGATGAAGAAGAAAGGAAGGGTAGTAAAAAATTTCACCTACCCTGTTCGATGTCACATAATGATGAACTTTCATCTACATTTTCTTGAAGTTTCTCAAACCCAAGGATTATCTCCACAAGTGATATGCAATTGACAATAACTTTATTGATGGAAATGGAGAAGCAGTCTAGTTTCACAACTTACAAAGTGTAACTTTTAATGGACATGAAATATTGTCACCTTTGGTTGCAAAATTTGTTGTTTTGAAACAATGAAATGATAGAAATTTAACAAAAATGGAGAAATCAATGTGGAGCTATCAAGCATTTCCCAAGAAAAATTAGTAAGCCATGAGAAAACAAGAGGCATGTCATCATACCCAAGTGAAGCAGCCATTTGCATCAAAATATAGCCATTGGTACAGCCACATGTCAAGAAATGGAGAAGTTGAGGTGCAGGACAACAACATGTAAAGCCTATGACCTATGCAACTATTCAAGTGGTGGTCAAACATAAAGCTATAGTGGTATTGAGGCGAAGGAGACAATATGAATACAATAATGAATGCATTTCATGCAGGACAGCAAGGTCCAACAAGTGTGGGGTTGTCATTATCTACCAGTGACTTGTGTTATGGTGCCCTCTCACATTTGCAAAAGCTACAGCAAACAAAAAAGAATAAACCAGAGAATGCTTATCATTGGAGGAAAATGGAATTGTTAATGCTTATTCATAGGTGCATTTGTAGAAATAAATGCAATGAGTAAGTTCATTGTCATTGACAATGACAGTAAACAATGGTGATACAATGCATAGTTGACATGTAAGGGTTCCTTTCAAAAGTTGTTTCAATGCATGCAAACCTAGAACACTTACAGTCCTGAAGATAGTCATAAGTACAAGTGCTATGATGTATAGACAGCCACATTCAATGAACAGGAATACTGTCCTTTATATTCAAAATGTATCAGTCATAGCAAGGCATGTATCACAAGTTTCTATAAAAGACAAATTGCATACAAGTCACCAAGGATAATGTTGCTACAATAGTGATTTGACAATGAGCAATGGGTCTTCAAGGCTCTAAATAACTAATGGTGGCATGAAAGTAGTTAAAAGGTAAAAAAATGCATCCCTTCATGGAGTTCTAACAGCCTAAAGATTGGAAGGACAACCATCATGGAAGACAAGAATCAAAAGTAAAGGATAGACATATTTTATGAAGATGCCATTACAAGAAGTCAATGACAACACTGGAACCCTCATATGATGTGATCAAGATACAATTGCTATTCCATAACAAATATTGTGAAATAAAAGAGTTTATAAAGTCTAATGGACAGTCCCAAGAACTTAGGTCCTGAGTAATGTGCATAGGGGAAACAACATATGAGTTGGAGCTTCTAAATGATGTCAAGGTAGTCTGGTTTCAAAATCCAAAGGAGGTCACTGATGAAGAATTTTTCAACTTCTACCATTCACTTTCAAGGGTTCTTAGTGAGGAAAATCCCATGGCATGGATCCACTTCAGTGTAGAAGGTGATGTTGAGTTCAAGGTTGTTTTGTTTGTCCCACCAAAATCTCACCATGATCTCTACAAGAGTTATTATACCAACAGGGAAAATCTTAAGTAGTGATAAGAGTTTGGTGCATATATATAATGCTTTCATCAAGGGAGAATATGCATTGAAGCTTGAGAAGCGTTATGTTCCAAGGAGTATCTAGTCACAGTGATCTTAATGCATGAACAAAAATGACCAATGGAATACAATGCGATAACACAATTATCTTGTGAAAAGAAAGCATCCACTTCATGAATGTCAAGAGCAGTGTTTCAAGGATGAAGATGAACATTTCCCTCTTAGAAAACATTACAATCATCTTGTTGGATATGTACAATGACAATCATGGTGCCAATGTTTCATATAGTGGTATTTTGTCAAAGTGTTTGAGGCATCAAAAGGGGTTACCATGAATGTTTAGTAACATGAGGAGGTATCATCAAAAGGACAGAGCTCTTAAAGGGTAAATTTCAAATGCAGGATTTTCTTCACAATGACAAACCCACTTTGGGGTTTCAGTTTTCAAAGAAGTTCTATAGGAAAAGAAGTGTATTTACAAAAATCAATTCGGATGCTCACCAAAAACATATTTTTTGCTACAAATTGGAGCTTTCAATTATACCCACACTGTACAATGGCATTGAATCATTTTGCAACAAAATATGAAGTTTTCTTTCAAATTAAAAAAGAACCATTTGGGTTTATCATGAGAAGCTAATGCAGAGGCAACAACAATGGTAAAAAAAATAATAGGAATGACAAATGAAAACCTATTTCATGCATTATTATAGGTTGTGGCCAAATAGATCTTTGTTTCTACAAATATGGAAGACCCACCTGGGGTTTTTAAATGAAATACAACAGTACTACAGATTGAAGAAAAAGGAAGGTATAACACAAAAGCCATTTGCATTTCTACAACAAATCTGAGTTTCTTCAAAAAAAAAACCAAGAAACCCCACTTGGGTTCTTTTGCAAAAAATTGCAGATACAAAAATATATATGCTACAAGAAACCCACTTAGGGGTTTTGCAATTAGATTGCAAAAGGAACAAAAATACAAAAATACAGAGGAAACCCATTTTAAAAATGGAGGCCGAGCTCACAAGCCAATTTTTTCTTCTACATATCAAAAACCCATCTGGGTTGATGAGAAATTTGTTGATACAAAAGAAAATTGAAAAGACATTATTGGGCTTTCAAGTGAAGCAAAGCTACATATAAAAAATACACTATTTTTTGTCCATGGCCGCAGCCAAGAAAAAAATTTCTTCATGAAAGCAAAAGGTAAACAATAATGGAGTGTCTTCATTAACAAATGCAGAAAGGAAACAAGCTTTTCATGTTTTATCATCATGGTAGAGACAAAATATGGGTTCCTTTTGCTTGAAATCTGAAGATGGAGTTGCTAAAAGCTTACCAAAGCTTTTGTTTTTTCTTCCTTCAACTTAAAAGCATTTTAATGGCCTCCATTTGAGCTTCATCAATTTCTCATGACGGTTGTGAACAAAGTGAAACAACAACAAAAAGAGAAAAATGATACAGATGGGTTAGAAATATGTCCATGGCCACAGCCTGCATCCTAGAAATGGCCTTTAAAATGGTGGTAAAATGCATATTTTTTGCAACAAAAATCATTTACCTATTGTTTGAAGTGTTTCCCTCATGAAATCACCACAAAACTAGTGTCAAATATTTGTTTTTCTATGTTTTCTCAAACCCCATAGCGGCAGCATTTGTTTTCCAGAATGTTCAATGACAAAATGATGGTGTTTTCCATTTTTTTTTTGTCTTTTGATGATGAGGGTTAGACCCTATTCGATGGCGATGGGATTTTCTTCCCATGTTTTAAAAAATGAAAACATGTGTTAATACAATGGGGGTCGAAACTTATGTCTATTGACTTAGGAATGTTATGCCTTAAGCTTTTCCCCTTGTTTCAAAAATTTTCCAAGTCCTAAGTCCTCAAACAATACAACATATGGAGTGTGCCAAGTTACATGTATAGGCCTTTGGTTTTTGACTCATGCATCATGTGCCTTGGAGAATATGCTTTCCAAGAAATATGGAGGTCGGCCATATTGGCCAAGTTTTTTGAGATTTTATGTTGCCTTGCAAATCAGAGTGTTGACCACATATAGCCTTACAATGCAGAGTGAAGAAGAGGTGAGATAACCATATGCCTTATTGACCTTATTAATGGTTTTAAAAGCATTTTTTGCATTTCATTATTGCTTTTTCTTTTGTTTCAAAACATTGTAATATCATTTAAGTGATTTTGATAATCACTTTAACATTTTCACTTGCAAATGAAATGTAAATCATATTGATGGTGGGCCCCCTTATTTTGTGCTTTGAAATGTAAAATGACTTGATTAAGTGATGTATTATGAACCACTTAATCAAGATTATTATCTTTAATTCCTTTTGGAGTCTTGTGTTTTTAAAACACACATATTGCATGAGTCAAAGTTGGGAGACATAATGATTAAACTGCAGGCATGAAGAGAGTGTGGGGTGAGGTATTTGACTATTTTAAATGAACATGTGCTATTTTAGAGGTTTTTTTGTCATTCTTTTAACATTACTATGGTCTTGGCTTGACCTTGGACTGTTTGGAAGACTTTTTGGAGTGATTTTAGAAGGTTATTTTTTGGCCTTATTGATGCATCTGACTAGAACCTTCTAGATGGACATGTGTGAGGGGTTTTTGGTGGGTTTTTTGCTTAAGTATGTTCATTTTGAGCATTTTGAGCTAGTTCTTTCTTTCCAGCAACAGGATAGCTTTGTTTCTTGGAGCTATTTTTCATGGAGCAGTATTGTAACTCATGTGGACTTATGATGCAGTAAGCACTTTGAATTAATAAAGTAGAGCATTTTTACCTTCTTCAAGTTTTTCATGTATGTTGTTAATGATTGATCAGTTTGTCTTGTGAAAATCTCTTTCCTTGCAAAATTGTCTCATGTTTAGACATATGTTTAGCAGAAGATGTATCTTTACAGGTTATAATTTGTGTTGTTTAGTAGTGTTGTTAGTTGTGAAACCCATGTTTTCCTTTTAAAAGCACTTTTTATAAACCTCATTATAAATTATTTGTGTAAATTGCATTGGAAAGTGAGTTGTGTGAATCAAGTTTTATGATATTAGTTTGAAAGTGATAGGCTATTATTAGGTCCAGGTTGTTTTGGTGTATCACCTTAGTCATTTTCAGTAGTAGGTTCATTTTCATGCAATTCTTACCCTTTATCTCAGAAATTAGTAGTTAGGTGGCATCAAAAGGGGAAGTTGGCCCATAATTTGGAGGTCTACTTTCGAATAGGACACCCACAACCTGAAAGCAATCTCGTGTTACATCCAAACCTGCTAAGTTCATTCACAGCTTGGCATTAGGGTGCAGATTTGGATCCCTAACAATAGCAAATAGTTTTGCAGTGATAGCAAGGGTGTAGTGATAGCATTGGAGATAGCAGCAGTGGATTTCAGCAGGAGAAATTGAGGGAAGAATTTTCAGAGAAGAATATTCCCAGAGCTCTGCTAGTAAGAGGCAAGCAGTTTATGTATCTCTTAATTTGCTAAAGTTTAATAAAATTCCTCATCTGCAATACTGGTTTTCCCTTCGTGGTTTTTCCAAGGACAATTTGTCCAAAAATATTGTGTTTATTATTTTGCATGTTTTCTTCTCTATTCCTGTGGTTTTATTTTTGAAGTTGCGGTTGTGTTATTTTTCAATATTTGTTGTGAATTAATTTTTGACAGTCAAATAACTATATAGATAGGATATTAATAATTAGTAACTGCAATAGAATTTTCACAACTGCAGCCATCCATTTTCCTCCTATGGAAACTAACGAAAATCGCTTGGAGATTTTCAAGTCCTTTTAGGTAGGCAGCACAAGACATTACAAATAACACACATATAGGGATTACACTCGACGAGATTCCCAATTCTGATGATGTCTTATCCCTGCCCCACTGAATTTCAACGACTATGTGGGCATTAATCAAGTCATAAAATAATTTTACAATCTTGAGGCTGCTTGATCAACCATCTTCCCTGTAAAAATGGTATACTCTGATGATAGTCTCTGAAATATTGAACAAATTAGTGCAGAGTGTTTTGGAACTTTTTTAGGACTACAAAATTTTCATATTTATATATATTTAATGTAAAATTTTATTTATTTAACAAATTCAAGTTGCACGATGAATAGAATAGTTGAAACTTTCTTAAAATGTGATACCTTTAGTTTATAAATGCACTCCATACACCTACATCTCCATTGCGACCCTCTTGAATTATTAGACTTTTCAATCCTTCCAACCCTTCAAGACCTCCTAGATTTGGCAACTCATTACATTCAACAATCTCGATGCTCTCTAGACAACTTAGACATTCAAGGCTTTGAAAGGGTTTCAACCCTTTACATCCCTTTGTGCATCCCACTTCAAGCGTTGTTAGAGAAGATAACCTTGAAATTGTTTCCAATTTGTGACATCCCACACTTATGTTGGAATTTATTAATCCTGAGTCATGACAAATAATTTATGATGGATATCACATTATTGACCAAGATCTCTTAGATTTTTCCTCTTGCAGTCCTCCTACAACCACTAAACAACATTAAAGATTTGGAGGGCTTTTTGTTCTCACAGGCAATATTGATTTTTGAACTAACAGTTCATTTTTTATTTATTTATTTATTTATTTTGGGGGGGGGGAGGTTTGTGGGGGAATTTATTGTGGTAGATAAGTTTAAAATTGGAAGAGATAAATAAAAGGAATGAGAAGGAAATAGTTAGGGTAACAAAAGACAAAGAATTTCAAAAGAAAAACCTAATGCACTACAGTAACAAAGGTTTGAGTAGCAACAACTCCATACATGATCATACATAGTGACTCCAAATATGCAACTTTGGAATGTTTTTGTACATTTCTCTTTTCCTTGAATCTTGTTCTTTGTTTTTCTTATTTGGTGTCTTCTTTTTTTATTCAATATATGCAAACTATTAACAAAGTTGCAATCTATGTGCTTATTTGAATCTTATTTCCATCAAATTGGTATCAGAGCCCAATATTTAACTTGTATTGAACATTGAAACTTGTTTGTGTATTAAAAAAGACAATAAGAATTGGTAGCAACCACCATCGTTTAATGTAAAAAACTATTATGTGTAGGCAATGAAAATGAAGACAACAATGGTAGCAAATGACTTGTGGGAGTTAGCAGTCACTAGTTTCACAAATATGATTGACCTAGCAACATACGAAACTCTCACAAATAACTAGAAGATCTAGTTGAAAGAGACCAAAAGGAAAGACAAAATCCTTAAGCTTGATAGAGGATCCATGACAAAGCCAATATTCACTCGAATAGCAACAATTCACTATGCAAAGGAGGCTTGGAAAATCCTCCAAACCATTTACAATGGAATTTATAGCGTAATATTATTAAAACTCCAAATGCCCATGAGATATTTTGAAACATTCCAACCAAAAGATGGTGAGTCCACATTAGACTTTAACACAAGAGTTCCCACATTGATAAATCAATGGTGAAACCATGGAAGAGGAAAGGATTCTTGAGAAAATCATTAGGATTTTACCCTCAAAATTTGACCCAATTGTTATTTCCATAGAAGATGCAAATGACCTCTCAAAAATGGCAATTGATGAGTTGATGGACTCATTGCAAACCCATGAGCAGTGCATGAATAGGCTTTCATATTCTTCCTAAGAGAAAGCATTCAAATTTCAAGCTAATGCAAGAGATAGGGGGAGAAAGAAATAACTCTAGAAGGAATTCCAAAGGTAGAGGTAGCAGGAACTTTGGAAGGAGAAGTTTTGGAGTGGACAATCCCAAAAGAACAAACAACGAAGAGGGAGCAAGCAGCTCACACCCCAGCTTCAAAACCTATAAAAATAGGAGCAAATCAAATCATGGGTATGATAAAATTAATGTTTAGTGTTACTAGATTCCCACAAGTATGGTCATTATGCAAGTGAATACTAGAAAAAGCTATGTGATTATTCAAAACAAAATGCACAAACATGGCTAATGAAAAGGTAGTTGAAGCTAATTAGTTAAAGGCCTTCATCTTGTGTAATATTGGTTAGAAATAGAATGTTGACATTTGGTACTTGGACAATAGATGCACCAAACACATGAGTGGTAATGAGTAATTATTTTCATTTATTAACAAGAATGTCAAATTTGAGATAAAAATTGTGAATAATGAAATAGTTTCAGTAATGGGCAAAGTGCCTATTATTATCCACACCAAGCATGGTGAGAAGAAAGAAATAGAGAATATTTAAATTTTTTCCTAGGGCGAAATATTAACCTCTTGAATGTTAGATATTTGGTCTAAAGAGGCTACAAACTATTGATGAAGAAAGGTGAGTGCATCATCTTTAAGAAGAATGAAAGAAATAATTTAGTAGAAGTAGTCCAAATGACAAGGACTAGATATTTCCTATGTGGATTCAAACTATTTTATCACCCATTTTATAGCTACTCCTCCTAAGCATGAAAAGTATACAATAGTACAACAACACACAGTCTTTGAGGTGGTCATCTAATACCCCTCAAGGCTCTAGCATTTAATGTATGCACACCTAATTTGTTCTAAATTGATTCTTTTGTTCAAGAAGGATATGGTTTAGGGTTTACCAACCATAGTAGAGCCAAATGGTAGATGTGGAGCCTACATATTAGGAAACTCTTTCAATTAGAGAATTATATAAGGGAAATAGCACCATTAGAGCATGTGCATATATATTTGTGTGGCCCTATGAAAACTTTAACCATAGAGAAAAGTCAATATTGTATGACCTTCATTGATGATTACAACTAGAAGACATGGGTCTACTTATTGAAAAATAAATCAGAAGCTTTTGAGAAGTTCAAATTATTTAAGGCCCAAGCTAAGGAGAGTGGACACTTTATCGAGGTCTTTAGATCATACATAGGAGGAGAGTATACCTCCAAAAAAATTGTAATTTTTTGCAAGAATGAAGGCATCAAAAAAGAGTTGATGACTAGCTATACTCTATAGAAAAATGGAGTAGCTTAGCAAAAGAATAGGACCATCATGGAGATGAGAAGAATTATATTGAAAGCTAAAGGACTCTCAAATCCCTTTATTATAGTTATTTTATGTGTCCAACAACTTTTTATATTTCCTATGCAAAATTTTGGAGGCCATAAATTTTTATTCAGTGTGATGATTGGGCCCTTTTTAAATTGAGGTACTCAAAGAGATATATGCAACGAGCAACCAAAAGGAAAATATTTTGGCCAAAAACTAACCTTATAGCCCAAAAAATGAGTTTTTCCATTTTATATCCAAGATTTTCACCTTTTGTAATATTAACATTAGGAGTAGGGTTGAGACACATTTCCCAACATTCTCCACATTTTTAACACCTTGCAAGAGAAAAGGGTGTATCAATACCATTTATTTAATTTCTAGGGGCCAAGAAGCCTATGGAATTGTAGAGCCACCTATTTTTTTTGTACTAACTGGCTTTTTCAATGCATCTACAACATTCTTCGAAGTGTCAACTTTTCCCACATCCTCTCATCCTCCACCATTTGTTAAAGTGTCAACTTTTCCCAACATCACCCTCCCATCCTCTACCATATCCTAAAAAAATGGCACTAGACATCAACATTCTTGATTCTCACATGAAAGGTTGGGTTCTTTGCTAGACATATGGAACTTTCAAATTGAGTGTCACAATGAATCATAATGGTTCTTACCTCTAGCCCAATATCTCAACATAATATTTTAATCCAAATGGATTCTTTACAATCATGAGTTTCTTCATCTTCTATAATGGACAAAGAAAATTTAGCATATCACTTACTCATCCAACTATTTGCACCACCAAGCATAGTGATAACATATCCACAAGCGGGTCTTCTGCTATCAATGTCTCTTACACAATCTAAATCCAAAAATCCATGAATAAAAATAAAATGTTTGTCCCTTACTTGTAGGATAAACTTGATAGCATAATGAATACTAAGAGGTACCCTAAAAATACTTGAAGACCCTCATTAATGCATTCAAATGTACTCATATGGGATTAGTCATGGTTTAACTAAGGACTCCCACTACTTGGCCAATGTCTAGTATTGTATAGACCATAGTATACATTAAACTCCTAAGTACACTATCGCATGGTACTTGAATCATATCCTCCATATCACTAGGAGAAATTGGACACAAGTTCTCAATAGATAAATTTGTCCCCATTGTAATAGGAACACACAATGGCCTACAATTTGTCATGTTAAACCTCTCCAACATTGTATTTAGATACTTATTCTAGCCCAACCAAATTTTTATTTTCACTCTTCTAATCTTCATCCCTAACATGTTCATGGATTCCCCTAACTCCATATCAAATTGTGTTGAGTTGATATTTCAAATCACAAATCAAACTTTTTTCATTACCAAAAAGTAGCATATCATCAATATATAACACAATAGTGAGAATACGATCACCATCCATATTATGATAGATGCGATTATATGATTTAGATCTTATAAATACCAAAATTAACACAAAAGAATAAAAATTTTGGTACAGCATTATAGGAGATTATGTAAGACTATACAAATAATTCTTCAACATATATACCAAATTTTCTTTATCTTTCTCAATTTAGTGCTCTAACTATGTCATATAAATATCTTCCTCCAAGACACAATGAAAGAATGTTGTCTTCACATCCATCTCCTCAATATCAAGATCATAAATTGTACCAAGAGACAATAGAAATAAAATTTATGTCATCTTTGCTACTAGAGAGAAAATTTCACCATAATCTATTCCCTCAACCTTGGAATAAACCTTTACAACCAATCTCATCTTGTACTTCTCAACACTACCATCAAACCTTACTTTTATTTTGAACACCCATTTTTATCTAACATGCTTTCATCCATCAAGAAAATGTAATAGGTATCATGAGTTATTTTTTCTTCAAATTATCCATCTCATCATCCATAGCCACCTTCCAAGACTATGCATAATCTATACATGTTAGATCAAAAATTGGATAAACGCTCAAATTGTAAACAACAACCACAAACCATTAGATTTAAGCTAAAAATCCAATCCAAACAATAGACCACAAAATGACATAATAAATCAAATGAAAACAAAGAACATAAATATACCTTACGTAAATGTTGAATCGCCTCTATTGCTCTTCTCCTTTTCACTTTTGAAGTTGTGAAATGTGGCTCTCAATTTTCTAATTGCACAATATGATAAGCTTGTGACAATAATAATGGTGAAAATTCAAAGACAGTGGTTGTAAATGTGAAGAAATGAAGACCAAATTTATAGAAGTTGGCATGATAGAAGGATGAGATCAAATAAGTGATCAACAAGCAAGATCGAATGAGACAACTTACATGGGAAAGTCTCTCACTTTTTAAATGGAAAAATGGAAGAGATAAGTAGAGAGAGAAATAGAAATTAGGAGTAAAGAGGAGAAAATTGTGGAGAGTGGAAGAGTTAAGTGGAGAGAATCGGGGGGAAATGTAAGAGTTGAGTGGAAGAAAGGGGTAGTTAAGTGAAGAGTGAGATAGAGGACATTTTCAAAAATAAATAAATAAGATTACTTATTTTTTATGTCATGTAATTAATTAAATTAAAATAATTTAATTATTTATAGAATAACTTTAGGTTAGAATGATTAAACATATAAAAATATTTATTTAATCAAAGACAAGATTAGGGTAAGAATTAAAAATTTTAAAATAATTATTTAATCAATAAAATGGTGAGAAAAAAGAATTGGGATAATTAAATAATTAAAATTATTTAATAATTATTTAATTATTAAAGTGTGAAGAAGAATAGAATTAGGTTCAGACAAAAGTTAGGGATAGATGAAATTAGGGTTCACCTTTACTGTTGCTAGTGGACCCATCACCCCTTATGAATATATTACAAATAATGGTGAGAATTAATAGTACAAAATAATTTCCCAATTCACCCTAAGTTCCTAGAGACACTTTTCAAAGATGTTGGAACCATGACATATGTCATAGGATTTACATGGTGGATGACACCTTAATCCAACAATTTGGAACCAAAACTTTTGTATGCCTTGTGTAATGACCATTTTGAAGGAGGTGGAAAATTATTATATGTGGGAGACCTCTTTTCTTGTGGCTCCACATTTTGATTGACTATTAGATTTGGACTCTTTTCTTTACTTGATCCATTTTTCTTGGGATCCACTTTAACTTCATTTGACCATTTGGATTTTTGTTTGATTCAATATATTTTGACATCTGATTTTGGACTTTGTATTTGTAAGAATTTTTTTTTTTGTTGGTTGCAATTGGTAGGTTTAATGAATTGAGAATAATGGTTTATGGTGTGGATGGAAGGAGTGTTGGCAACAACCTTATGGTAAGGACTTCTCATGACCCCCATTTTGATGATTGTATTTGATAAATTTTCCCAAAATATTGTGGAGGTATCACTAACATCATTTGATTTGTTGATTGAAGAATAACCAAGACCTTGATGTCAAATATTTTCATGAAATTGTATTTGGTTCTAGAATGCCTTGCTCGTGTAGGCCTAATCCTCTTCCTCGATACTGCATACCCTAGTTGTTGCAAGTATGAAGGTGTTGTCATTGATGTCAATAGGCTTGTGTTTGATATCAACTATGTAGTGGTTGAGAGAGATTGTTGCAATACTATTTTGTGTTGCAAAGGTGTTTTCTAGTTTTGCTTTGCATTTTTTCTAGGGTGAAGATCATCTTGTGTGGTTTGGATATGTTGGTTACAAGTGTTCAAAGATGCTATATTCAGAATTTGTGGTGATGGATCATTGTACAAAGGAAGTTGTGTTCACCAATGTGTGAACTGTGCATTACAGAGGTGTCTACGAGAAATGTCTTTGCTCAACGTTTCTTTGCAGTTGTGTTTTAGGACTTGTGATTTTGAGTGAGAGTTGATGATGTTGGTCTCTTGCCTATGTCAAGAGGATTCATGGCCTTGTGTTCTGGAAGATGGTCTTCCGAGTTACAGTGTGTGACAATGTTGTCTAGATGTATCGGGCTTGTATATTCTTTAGGTGAAAGTTGTTGTGAAGGAGTTTGATGAATTTCAAGAATATTTTAGATCGTGTTAAAGCATGGTGTATGGTTCACAAGTTGTCTTGAGATTGGTGAAGCATGTACTTAATTGATTAATGGTGTTTGCACAGGTAACGATCGACCTGGTGTTTACACTACATGCAAAGCGTCTTTGAAGGTGGTAGTGTGTGGTCAAGTGGTGTTGTTTTGGAACCCAATTAAGTTTTGATGTGATCCACATTCACTTCTATCTGCCACGGAAGTGTTTTGGTGCTGACCTAATTTGAATTTGCACATTTGAGGTGCATTGCCAACCTTGAAGAGGGTTTCAAGGTTGAGGACGGTATAAGTATGAGTTGAATTATTGAAGGAGGTCAAGATAGATGAGTATGTGAAGTGCATGATGTGAGTAGTATGAAATTAAGCAAAAGCAATGTGAACATTTAAGTGTTGGACTACTAAATGTAGTGAGCAGAAGGTATCTACAATCATTCAAACAGACTATGAAGGTGTTGGAGCTATTGTGGTGGAATCCTTATCGCATTGAGATCATGTTATTTGTGTAATATTCCTTCTCTATCTTCTTTACATTTCACCAGTGAGCCTTGGTTGTGAGCCTTTATGGACATTGTATCATATTTTAACAGTGATCCCTTGTAAACGGTTTTGCAATTACTTATATTGTGAGCTAATCCCACTATGGTTTTCCCTCATTGGGTTTTCCACATAAATCTAGTGTTCTCTTGTGTGTGGTATTGAGTTGTTTAAGTTTATGTTATTTCCTTTTCATGTTAAATCTTCATAATAGTTTAAAGGTTTAATGAGTGCATGTGGATCTGAATGTTAATGAGGGTTTTGATGTTTTGATAAGATATAACTAATTCACCCCCACCCCCGCTCCTTGGTTGTCTTGCTCATTCAACAATTAGTGTCAGAGCAAGGTTCCTTGGAGAAAAATCTTAACAACTTGAGGTAGATCTGGGATGGTGAACAAGAAGGGGATCACTATGTTTGATGGCACAGATTATGCATTCTAGAAAGTGAAGATGGAAGGCTATCTAGTTTACCTTGGACATGATGTTTTGCAAGTAGTGAAGACTACTTACACTAAACCTACAAATGGACCGAGCACAAGTAATGAGATTAAGGCCTATGAAACAAATGCTAAAGCAATATTGGATACTAGGTATGCTACACATTTGGATAAAATTGCAAAGGTGCTAGCATTCCAATGGCCTACAAAGATAAATTTGGCTTCTTGGCTAGAGAAGTATAATGAATAAGTGGAGCATGGTGCTTTTAGTTGATCATCTAGTGGTCAGCATCCTAGTCATACAAGTGACAGAAAATGATAATTTTTGGTCTTCAATAGCATTTTGAAGCGGTTCCTGACATTTAGTTTCAATTTTTTGGCTTCAATGGTGTCCTCAGCTTCTAACGGCCTCAACAACCTCTCAAGTTAGTTAGAAAGGAATATTCTTTTAACAAGCTCTATTCTCATTTTGTTCTAACATAATTATAAAGGATGTCAAATATAAAATGAGACATGTGAGTCATGTGAATGGCTCGTGAGCCTACGTACTCATTTTTTATATTTAAGGGGACTTGTGCCTCAATGTAAAGGGTTTTGAATATTTTTGGGTTGGGCTTAGTTTTAGAAATCTCAAGTTTAAGTCTTAGTGTAAGAAAAAGATAGTCAATGAGCAGTATTTTCTAAAGCACCATTATATATTTTCAATTGAGTTATATGAAAAGCATACTAAAGTGATCCCACAATACCGGTTTACAATTTTTGGCCAAATTGGACACTGAACTGATTTTTTCTAACTAAATTTTCACTTTTGGGCACCTAGAGTGGCTAAACCATGAAGAATTTGAAGATGATGCAAACCAGTGATTTGTGGCATTTTGTCTGTAGATTCTAAATATATTTTTTTCAAAAATTTTGGAATCAGATTGCACTTCTTTTTCCATCTCCTTCAAAAACTAGTTTTTTTCAGTAAACACCATTTTTAAGGAGTGACGCTCACCGTATACAACATAACTTTTTTTCCATGAAGGATAAAATTCTTCTTTTTTTTTTAATTTAGATTTGTAACTACGATATCTAGTGTTTTCAATTGGTTTATAGTGTTTTATTGAATATTATTTCCTTAATCAAGTTTTGAAGTCAAACTAATTACAATTTAAACATAGGCAGACCATATACAACATAAATTTTTTGTATGTATCAAAATTCAAATTTTTTTTTGTTGGATCAAGGACTTCAATATCTAGTGCACTGATATTTTTCAAAAAATGATAATCTGCTATTTTTCCACATGTGCAAAACAGAGAACTTGATTTTTGGTGAAAAAATTATGTTTAATAAAACCAAAACATATTAAAATTAATGATAATAAGTTTCCACAATCCATATCATAAGTCTATAGCTTCTGGATTCGATTGTGTACCTTGTTTTTAGCGTCAACGTTTCAGATCACACTTCGTGATCCATCATCCTTTCATTTCTCTTGCTCTCTTTCATCCTGATGATGGATCACAGAGTGTGATCCGAAATGTTGATGCTAAAAACTTGGTACACAATTGAATCCAGAAGCTATACAAACTTATATTAAAATTATATTCATTGGATAGCTCGTTTTGAGGACTACCATCATCTAGTTGGGTTTGTGAAGTCTCCTCCATTTTCATCCTCAACTCGAGCTTCGAAGGGAAAATATTTGGAGTTTTTTTGTGCCAAAGGGGGAGAAAGGGGAAAGGGGGAGTTTGAGCGAACCCTAGTTTGAGCGAACCCCCTTTCCACAACCCTTTCCTTTTGGTGTTTTCCTAGGAATGGTGGGACCCATCATTTAATGGGTTCTCTCAAAGGGGGGTTATAGCGAACCTCCTTTGGGTTCGCTTGCTTGAACCAAATGTTTGTTCGAACTGCCAAAACCCAAAAAAAATTGTATGGGGGTGTTTTTGGCAACTTTTCCTTCCTCACTGGAATTGTAAACCAGTTTTGTGGGTTTATCCACTACCATTCAAATGCAGTTGTCTCCAAATTGTAATACATTTCACTATGTCAAGTATTTTATGAATTATTTTTTGTTCAATGAATAAAGTAAATACTTTTCATAAATTTCAATGGGTATTGTGTTGCATAGGGATTCTTAACTAGAGTCGCACTTGGATGCCATTGATATGATATTTTATTGCAAGCCAATAATATCAATTATCCACTGAGAATATGTTTGAATTGTTGTGAAAAAATATTTGCAAGACTATTTGATTTTGTAGCTAAGGATATACATTGGTATTAAGAGACTAAACCCATTCAAGGTTCAGAATATATCTCTTAAATGAAAAATCTCAAGATGTTCATAAGTTATTTTTAATTATTAATGTTTTCATGCTTGGATATAAAGATATGCAAGGAATTTAGCCAAATTTTGTGTTTTATTTTACAAATCCTTATCATAACATAAATCCTTGGCAAAGACTTGCAAGAGGTGGTGAGATAACTCTCACTAATTGCAACACCTATGTAGCCTTGATGATGTTTAAATATCAATGTACAATATTCAAATCATAATATTAACACTAATAACATGCTTTGCCTCTCTTCATGGTGGAGTTTTTTATAATAAGGGATTCTCCATGTAAACCCCTTGTTATGTGTTGTAATAATGGCATTTGTTATATTTTAAAAAAATTGTAGTATCATAAATTATCACCCTTGACAATTTCACACTAGGTTTAACTCCCCCCTATGTGTTTGGACCTAATTCTGCTTTTAAATTGTTTGTTTTATGATAATATTCAAAAAAATCAGAATTAAATTGGGAATTAATATTTAATTTTTATTTACGACACCTAAAGCTCCAAAATAAGTCTAGACTAGGGCACTAGCACCCTTGTCCAACTTATTTTGACCGCAATTTAAATATTTTATTGTCGGTATTTCAACATTTAGAAATTTGAATTTATCAGTTGTCAATAATTAATTTGCAGGAAATTAAAGAAATGCATATAAATGTCTTTTACACCATTTGAAACCCCCTAGCAATTTGAAATCACATTGAGCATCCTAAAAATCAGTCAAGAGCAAAATTAGTAAAATTATTGCAACATTATTTCAATCAAGATTCATCTTAGCAATGCATCAAGTTCTCATGTGAGTTTATTGATGTTTTATGTTCATTTGTTTTGTGAGTACGAACACTTCTAGGACTTCAAATCAAGCATTCAATTCTCCATAAACAATACATCACACAACATTGTCTTCTTAAAGAGCAATTTTGAACTCAACGAGACATGATTGATACATATCTACCATATAGCCAAGGCCCATCCACTAATAAGTGGCAAGCATCCATTAACAATACGTCACACAACATTGTCTTCATAAAGATCAATTTTGAACTCAACAAGACATGATTGATTCATAAGCATGCTATGATCCTTTTTCAACCAAGAAATTTTATAAGGATTTGGTTTTGAAACGCAAACAAACTCTATTTTTTGCACCATTTAGGTACTCACCAAATTAGCAATGGGCTCCCCATCTATAATCACCTTGCACACTTTATCTTTACACTTCTCTTAAATACATTGTTTCTTCTCCAATCAACTATGGGAGCTTCCTCGTCTCTGGGAATGAAGGTTCTTCTCAATATCAAATTATTACATGTCTTTGCTTCCACTTCTATTAAGGTTTCTTCTCCTTCCCGGGTCACCAATGCTCTTTTTTGGTTTTGAAAGCAATTTATATCCCCTTAGGCCCCACTACAAATAAAGCATCTCAAAGGCTTCCAACCTCCAAAAGATTGTTGTCATCAAACTCTACTCTAAAGTCACCCCTCCCTTGGAAGTTCGGCTTCACATTATCCTTTGGCTCTTCATCGATCGATTTGGAGAAACTTCCTCTTCCCCTATTTGAATTGCTACCACCTCTTTTGTTGACCACTTTGCCAAACCTATTCATTTTTTCTTTTTCAAAGCTAATTGATAATCCACATTATTAACTTTGAGCGAGGCTACCACCTCTTTTGTTGACCACATTACCAAACCTATTCAATTTTTATTCTTCTTTTCAAGCTAATTGGTAATCCACATTATTCACTTTGAGCAACGCTAACTCTTTTTGGAGTTGAAATTTAAGCATGTTACTATATACGACCACTACATGATCATTTTTTATACAATTGAAATTTCAGTCTGTATATGACCACTACATGATCATTTTCTTACAAATTAGTTTTTATTTATACTTCCAAAATTCTTCAATATAGGTTAGTTACTATATATGACCACTACATGATCATTTTTGATACATTTGAAATTTAAGTCTATTACTATATATGACCACTACATGATCATTTTCTTACAAATTAGTTTTGAATTATACTTCCAAAATTCTTCAATATAGGTTGGTTACTATATATATGACCACTACATTTTTCTTACACATTAGTTTTGATTTAAACTTCCAAAGTTCTTCAATTTAGGTTGGTTAAACTTAATGTGTATGCCCACTACATGATCATTTTCTTACAAATTAGCTTTGATTTAGACTACCAAAATTCTTCAATATAGGTTGTTATGGAGTATTCCCTTTGTTTTAGATTTTGGAATTCTATTTAAAAAAATTGCTAAGACCATTAATTTAGACTTCCAATAGTTTAATATTTTAGGGCCATAGTTTGCTTCTCTTCCCTTGGTCTTCTAAAAAAGTTGGAGATACTCCCCCACCCATAGAGGAGCATGAAACTTGTATGCTGTAACTTTGAACTTTTTCAATTCTTTCCTAGTCATGGTAATTCTTGAATCTAATTCAAAGACACCTCTACATTTAATTCACCTTTAAAATTAAAGACTTACCTCTAGTTCTTTGTTTGGTTATAGTATTATTAAATCTTTCAATAAGACTATGATTGCCACTCTACCCCTTTAAACTTCTTGTTCTTCCTCAAAATCCTCAAATGGCAACCTAGAACTTCAACTACAATACCTCTCCATTAGCATTCCTCCTACCTCGTCTCTCAAAGCCACATGAGCCTCCCATGGGCCATTCTAAATTTTGCTCAGATGCCAAAAATGATGCAGTTCATACTCCAAGAACCTACAAATTAATCTAAAAATATACTCTCTTCTGCATTACCCTCACTAATAGAAACAAAAGAAAATCAACAACAGATAATCATTAAGGTGCAGATACACCCACTTGATAACCAAAAGAAAATGCATACTCAATTGTTCTTATACTATTAAATAGAAATATGCAAAATAGTTCCAACATTGAAAAGCTAGTAAAATATTGACCTGTTAACATTAAGTTTCTGTTGTTTTGAACCCCACTTTTTAGCTCAAAAATCTTTATAATGATTATTTCCCTCCAAGATTGACCTCTCAAATCCTACAACCCCTCTAAACAAACTCGACCAAAAACTAAAAATAGTAAATTATCTATCATCTGTTAAATGAAGACAAGTTAAAACAAAACTGCTGAACAGAAACTCAACATAAGTCCTAAAATGACATCGACCAACTGAATGCGGGAGGAGACTGTTCAGTACCAGTAAATGCTCATGTATTTCTCACCACATCCATGTTCAGAAAAGAGTGCAGAAACAAATGTAACTAAACTTATTAAACTTATTAGACTGTTTGATCTCATGGACATCATTAAAATCTTTCTTTAATTCATTCACATCAACAAAGAACTGGCTGCATCACATATACTAAATAATGTGCCACACATGACCTAATCCATAGTAGCACACTCTCTACACAGCTTTGTCACGTCTTCCTAATCTCTCTTCTACATCCCAATTCTAGATTATTAGATAAATTACAAGTCAGTAAATTAGAAAGGGGACACAGATTTTCGTAATTGGCAATACTATTGAACTATTTTATAACGAACAGGTAGCAATATATTCGTGTTTTAGTTAAGACCCAACTAATTTACCCAGAACACACAAACCACCGCTTAGATTATGAATTAACCATAAGATGAATGCAATGACTTAATTAAGGTTTTCCCTTTCCCCATTCAGTCTTTTTCCACAAGTATTTTGATGCAAACTCTCTTCTATAGAAGATCTCATTTTTTCTATTAATCTTTCCTTGAAAGAGGAATCTTGAAGATTTACACTTTGTTAGTGCAGGTACCCTATTACATAATCGACGACTATCCCACTAATTCAGAGAGTTGGAACAAAAGGGAGAGGATTTTCTTACGGATGTCAAACAATAATTCTGAATCTCTTGGCAAAAGTCTTACCATTCAAATTCACTCTAAAGCTTAAAACCACCACCCGTTTCTCGTACCTTTCTGTTTCTCAAATTTTAACCTTAGGTTGTGCAATAAAATACATCCAACAAATCTATGCACTTATAATACACCTGTCCCTAAAATGCTCTAAACAAAATGCATAATTTCCTATAGATTGGGCCTTCCATGCCAGCTAAAGTCTTCGGACTTACAATTCCAAATAAAAACACTTCATATCCAATCCAAGTAAACAATACAAATGCAACGTATAGTTTGTAATTATTTATTCGGCCTCCAGTACATTTCGAGTTATTCCCTGAAGAAAAAAAGCACTCTGTATTGACGGCCGTCTCCGATTTGAGGTAGAGAATTGTGTGTCCCTCAACTGTAATTTAAACGTAAGGCTAAAAAACATAATAGTCAAGGGTAGCACTACTTCGACTACTACTTTCTTCAAGCGAGAAACGAAAAGACTAGATTTAATGCCAGCCGTGGAAAATTTGCTTTCTGTAAATAAAAAATTTCAACTATAATTGCTTTCTGTAATGATAATGATATTTCAACTTAAGGTATCAATAATCTACAAAATCAAAAAAACAAATATCAAAATGCAGAGAGATACAAATGCTTGGATCAGCTAAGACTCAAACCTAGGACCTTCCGTTTGCTGCTGGAGTGCTCTACCAACTAAGCTAGTGGCTCCTCTTTAGCCCATTGTCGGTCCAGGTGTGGCTTCCAACACCCCCTTAAACCACACTGCTGATCCTTGGGGCTCCTAGCCTGGCTCTGATACCAAATGAAGGTATCAATGATTTACAAATCATACAAATATGATGATGTCCTAAATGCAGAGACACACCAAAAATAAAACTCTTTGTATTAAACAGCAAATGAAAAAGGTATATTTATACATAATGATCCAAAACTAATTTCTATCTAATCGGACATAACTGTCCTCTAACAGCAACTAAACGTAACAGTCCTCTAATCAGCAACGAACAGTGTTTATTAATCTTTACATCAAGTACATTCAGTATCTTTTATGTTAAGCAATATCACACAATGATTTAACAGTATTCTTCCCAGGTAATTCAAGCATGGAAAACTTGACAACTCTTGAAGCTCGGAAATTTGTCAATGTTAAAAAGATAAGCTTGCCAAAATCAGATTTTCTCAATTTTATTTTCCAAATTTTCAACTCCACAAAACTGGGTATTGTAACCAGAGTTGAGCCAGTTATAATTAGATTTTCCACATATCCGAGGAGAGAATTGACATGTAGCCGGTACTCTTAAATATTTAAGATATTCGATAAAAGATCTAGGGCATCAATCTGTACAATTCAAGGCTACTGATGAGAGACTCATAATTACTCTCCCCTATTATTCGAAGCTACTTCCACTTATTATATGATAATACAGTAATACTATGAAAGAACATGCCTGGGATTGGTGAGTTTTCTAAGAGATTCTGAAAAGGACCTCCCTCTAAGAGTACTCCACCTTCGTCATACTTCCTTTAAGGCTGAATTTTCAATTGGTGTAACATGCCAAATGAATTTGTAAACTTCAGTAAGGTTTTAACAGCAGCTGTTTCAACATACAGGGGAGATTAAATTAGCATTTAGTCTGTTTAGAACTTATTTTTCAATGGCAAATAGCTTCAAGAAACCGTTATTATATATTGCATTGTCCATCAATAATCGATAGTTTATTTTAGTTGAAAAAGAGAAGCATACCTGTTTGTCATTTTCCACAATCTTTTGAGTCATCCATCCACAAGCTTCATTAATCCACTCGTGCCAAATGATATTGGCAGAATTTGATTAAGAATTGTGTATGACATCTCAAAACACAAAGTACAAATAAAGAAACCAGCTTGCTTCCTCAGGTATCATCTCGCTAGCATTGGACAAAAAGACCAATTAGGTGCCAATTAGGTGCTCTTTTGGTGAGAAACACCTTGACATTTGTTATTCTCATAGTTATCTCAATCCTTGATATGGTCAATTGACTTTTTATCATTAAAAATAAAAAGAGGAATGGATCTAATGCATGATAGGCAGCTGTTCTGTTGAAATGCATTTTCTAGATGATTTGAGAAGTAACTGAGGGGGTTTGGTTGACAGTTTCATGAAGGAGTTTCAAAGACAGAAATTTTTTGTGGTACTGACAAAGACTATTAAATGTTATGAAATGTCAAAATTCTCAGACTTAATAGAGACCTAAAATAAGCTTTGAAGCACTGGACAGTGAGCAAAAACAAATCTTTATGGACATTGCATGCTTCTTCATCGACAAACAGAAGAGTATGGCCATAAGAATATGGGAGGGATCAGGATGGAGTGCTGAACATGCACTCAGATACTAAAAGATAAGTGTCTAGTTGAATTGACAAGAAATCATTTGGAGGGATTTGATTTTGATAGCAGGCTTGCTCTTTAAATATAAAACCATCTCCACAATTTAAGAAGCCAAACAAATTAGAGTAAGAAAATTAATTATGATGAAACCCTTGCTTTTACAATGAATGAGAATCTCCGCGATCTGGGAAGAGAAATAGAAGATGCACAGAACCTTCCTCGTCACCTCTAGCATCTTCAATACTTCAAAATTCCAGTAATCTTCTTCCTTGTTTAGATTTCTGTAAACATTTCAGAAATATTTGAATGTTACAAAACTTTAGAAGTACTTCTGTAAACTTATAAAAAAAACCCAACTTGAGTGCAATCTTGACATTTGATCTGTGAATGCCGAAATTAAAGGGCTTGCTAGATTTAAAACCTGGAAAATAGCATCTTGCTCTGGAAAGCAAAAGTATGTGCTGCCTATAGTCTAGATATTAGATACTGTAGTAATAATATACTTAAAAAATTAATCAACAGCTTCACAACCAAGTTTTTACATCGCAAGAAAACCTTAACACAATAAGTTATTAAGGAGGTAAAATAAATGAAAATGTTGCAAGTTCTTGCCAGTTCTCCAATTAATGGGACATTTCTTCAGAAGCACCCCTTCAATTAGCAATAATCTTGTCCACACTGGAATTACATTCTCCAACTGGGATAATATTCCTATTGAAATTATAGGGCTTCAATATAGTTTTATGAAGCAACGGTTCTTTTATATGAGACCCTGAAATTTACGAGTATTTTGTTTTAAATCGTTATTTTCTACTCTCGTAAAACGTTACCAGAAAACTACGATTCTAAAAATGCATTTTATCATAAATTATTCAAGGAGACTCGATCTTTTAAGACAATGAGAACACTATACCTGCACATATGTTTTTTCCACAACCTTTTGAAATGACCAAACTTAAACAAAGCTAACTTTGCAGAGGAATCCATGAGCGAACCAGCCTTCAATTCAAGCTCCAGCCATAAACATCTAAATTCCCCAGAAAGTATGTAATTAGAGAACTGATAGAGCAATCGTAGAAGGATGACACCTGAAACTTTGGCCACTGGCTTTGGTGAGGATGTTTTGAATTTGCTCTAGTTTCTGCATTCAAAGATGGAAAAAACTGTCTTTCACTAGAAAATAAATGCTATTAACTTCAATACTAGAGACGTGCGAAGAGATTTTTTTAAAATTGAAATTCACCAACCGGCACAAAAAATTCAGGAGCAAGAATAATACAAAAGACAGATGCCACATCCTACCAGAAAGATTGAGTGCATCTGCTATTTCTCTTCTCAGCCACGGAGGTTGTCATTCATTCTAAAAGCAGGAGTGTCACCATTCTTGAATTTCCCACTGTAATGAGTTTGGATTCTCAAATTCAGGAGATGCCCATATTTTCTAAAAGCAAGGCGGCTATCGTATAGCTCCAAATATTTTCATCTGAATTCAACAAGACACGTATTGCTTAGGATTTGAGTGCTTGTTCAGAACTCCATCGCGATCCCTTCCATATTCCTATGATCATATTCTTCTGTTTGTTGATGAAGAAACATGTAATGTCCACCAAGATATATTTTTGCACACTGTCCACTGCTTCAAAGCTTATTTTCAGTCTTTTTTATGTCAATACAACACAAAATTTGAAAACCCCGTGTTCATTCACAAACTCTTTCCTAAATCTTGCTATTCATTTTGCAGGTCGGTCTACCCAATGTATTTCTCAAGGAAATTTGTCTCATATGCTCTTGGTGATTTTTTTCCTTCTAGCAATCATCAAGGTGCCAGGCTACAAGAACTCAAGGTATGTCTGATCAAAAAAAGAACTGACTAGTCCACTAAATCAATACCATCTAGAACACCAGCGATTGCTGGGTTCAAAAGTATTGAAGATCACAGGTGATTGCTGGACTCCTCAACTACATTCTAAAATTGTGGATCACATGCTTCAGACCTTTAGCTTGCAAAGAAATCATTTCTTGAAACAAAAACGCATAAACCACTTTATTCTTAACTCTTCTTGTTGGACAGATTTCTGACACAGTTCTTTTTATCCAGATCCTACCTTTCCAGAGATGAAATCAATGTGCGTCCCCACCTCTTTCACTGCACCTCTTTCACTGCACTGCATTTCAAAATCTTCCACAGATCTACAGCCCCTCTCAGGGTTTTATTTCTATATGCTTTTGCACAGCAGATTCTATGTTCTTCCACATAACCTGACCACTGAAAACTAACAAAAGCCCAAATAAGAATTTCATCAAAGCTAAAACATAAAATAACGAACTTTGAGGAAACCCAGATTTATCAAAAGTACAACAATAAGTCATAAATCCAGACCACGATGGCAAAAGAAGCCTTACTGATTAAGTCCGCCGAATTAGTAATCCCAAAAGAACTTAGTTCCAGTCAAGCTTGTTGGAGTAGAGATGACCAGCTAAACTGTTTTAAATAAACTACATGGATCTTGGGGAGGAGATGGCCCAAAGATCTCGAGGAGGAGATAGAGCCATCTCCTCCCCTGTGAGGATAGCCAGTGGGTTACCTCCTCCCCCTCTGAGAACAATGGAACGGAAGTCTACGCTACAGAGCTCCGAATGGAGAGAAGAAGATGTGTGGATGTTAAAAACGTGAAGCCCTAGGGTTGATCCAACCGAAGTTATGTCAGATTAGGGTTTATTTAACCTAACCAAAGCATACATTATAGAAAAGGAGTGGTTGGATGAGTCGCGTGACTGGTGACAGAGTGAGGACCGATGGATGGAAATTCGTCCACATCGTGAAGTCAAAAGCATGTGAGCTGTCTGCCATAGCAGTATATTTTCAAGCATATTTTGTCCTCCAGAGGTGGTACATTGTATCTGGACAAATCTAGTGCTCCACTTTCAAAATATTGCCTTTCTGAAAAGAATCGTTTTATGAATATCTGTTAGTCTACCTAGAGGGTAAATAGTTATAGTTTGAATATGTTAAATGTTATTTAAACTTTTTGAGATGAAGATAGTACTAACTAAAATTACATAGGTAGTTAAACCCACTTCATTGTAGTTGAATGAAAGTGACTTTTCAAATATTATTTTCAATATGAAATTAAGAAGTGATTTGTGTAGTGTAGAAAAATTGATTTTTATAAAGGAATAAGATTTTTTTAAAAAGCAATAGTGCAAAGCGTGCTTCTGTCATAAATTTTTTGAGATGATTATGACGGAAGCACGCTTTGCACTAGTGCTCATGACGAAGCAAAGATCACACGACACCAGAGAGAAAATATGCTAGTTGACAGTACCTATTTATCGATCAAGAATATGTAAATTTTTACAACATAATTCGTGTGACTAACAATTGAAGAGTTGGTAGCAATTAACTCCACTAATTATGTTAATTGTTACAACACATAATTTGTGTGACTAACAATTGTAGTCCATGTCAGCATTGAAAGGAATCATAATTAGTTGCTTCATAATAAGATAATTATTACGACACAATTTGTGTGATACACTAACAATTGAAGAGTTGGCACTCACACTTATGGTGTCTAATCATTGCTTCATAATAACATAATGGTTTTTTAATCAAATTAATAAGAAATTAATATTTTATAAAATAATTGTAATGTTTCTAATTAAAAATAATTAAATAAATCAGATACTTGGTTAAAAGGATCATTGTTGCAAATAACAATTGAAGAGTTGGCAGCAATTAACTGTTGAAGCTAAGGATGTTGATCTTATGGACATGTTAGAAATATGCAAAGGAAAGCAACCCATCTTATCATAGTCATCTTAGAAATATTTCATGGTATTAATGGTTGATCCTTTGATGTACCATTTTTTTCAAAATCAATAGAATCATCTGTTTATGAAGCAAAAAATAATAACTTCTATGAAATATTGTTATATCTCCTCTTACAAGTTGTTCTTCGATGTGTAGATGATAGTTTTAATGTGCTCTTCAAGGTGTGTACCCAACACTCGCACACATATATTTGTAGCTTGTGCTGCATAGTACTCTACACCTGATCCTACACAACTAGCCTAATGCTTTGACCCTTCTATCTGTTGGGCCACCATGGTAAGGGCTAGAAAGTCCCCTGACACGGTGCTTACAACGACCTTCAATATTTCATCCCTAGACAAAATGGGTCCACAAGAGTCTTGGGAAATAATTTATCTAACTCCATTTTGACCCAATATGCATACCTCCTGGCATAGGTTTCCTCTAGTGCGTCATGGTGCAAAGCGTCAAATTGTGCATTCAAGCTTTTTAGAGCAGTGTTGAGAGACACGCAAGCAACTTAATCCTCTGTGGGAAATTCTTGTCCTGCAAACCTCACAGCGCTAGTTCCCTCTGGTGCATCGTGGTGCAAAGCGTCAAACTATGCATTCAAGCTCTCCAGAGCAGTGTTGAGAGACTTCTCCAGAACATAATGTTTGCAGTTGCACTTGAAACAAATCCATAGCCAACAATGAAAAGTGAACTTGAATAGAACCATCGTCGAGCTCATAAATCTACTAAAGCAGTTTTTGAGATTTTTTGGCAGCATTGAAAATGATGGCTACAAGATCTTCATGCAAAGAGGTCTTTATTTTGTGGCTTTGATCAATCTAGAGATGCCTAACCAGATGATTAACAATGACAACTATGTTGCTCACTAATATCAGCTCACCGATGCCAGCGCCTTTCGTTGTGAAGAGCCCATGACCCCTGTGGCCTCTAGTCTTCCTGATCTCCACATCCCCGATGAAGTTGTACTTGTCAACCTCTGGAGCCACTTGCATTCTGAGCAAGAAGTCTAAAATGTCATACTCAAATCTTATCCATGCAACAGAGTTGTATTTATTTCCCACTAGTAGTTTACCTAGCACTACAACATTTTGCAGAAGGTAATACATCGAGGCTTTATAAAGATTCTTTTCAACAATAAAATTGGAAGACAACTTTTATATACAATACACATAAAACATCTAATAAATTAGAATACAAAGTTTTTATACACACGGAAAAATGTGATTGTAGTGGTACGCCTCTCCACATAATAACATAAATTAGTCTTGTATACATCTAAAAATGGTCACAATTAATCAAGCCTGTTAATTAATTAAATATGAATTATTTAATTAATCTTCTAAAGTCATCTACATATAAATAAATCTAATTATTTATTTATATCGTTCACTTTCTAATTCTTCTAATCTAATTAAATAAATAGATTTATAATTTATTTATATTAATTATCGTAAGTTTGAATTTTAAATTCAAATGATATTCCTCTAAATTCATTTTCCACATTTAATTAAATATTCTAATATTTAATTAAGCACTTTCTTCTCTTCATACACTTAAATATTCTAAAATATTTAATTAGAAACTTTCTTCTCTTCATATAATTAAATATTCTAAAATATTTAATTAGAAACTTTCTTCACTTCATGTTTAATTAAGTATTTTATATATTTAATTAAATGCTTTTCTATCATCTTCTCACATATAATTAAATATTTAATTATGAAAACTTCTAAATTCATTGTCACATGTAATTAAATAAATATATTTAATTAATTAAATGGGATTTATCTTCAACTATCAACTAACTCCTCAAATGGAAACTTTCCTTCAATTTTGAGTGGAAAAGATTGTGTAGGAGGAAACATCTTCCATTATTCTCTCAACCTTCCATCTTTTTCTCAACTTCCAAAATCTCTCACTGTTCATCTTGACAAGCTTATTTTTGACCGTTGATCTTTGCCAACTAGATTCTTGCCTCCAAAAACCTATAAATATAGCCTCTTGGTGAGTTGAAAATAATCCTAGATTTTTTGAATTCAGTGCTATTACTATAGTTACATTCTAATCAACATTTATCAATCTTTTCAAGTATTTTTATTTCAAGTTCATAGCATCTTAGTTTTCATATCATAGCTTAAATCATTTAGAAAATAGACATGCATTTTGCATAAGCTTGTTCTCCGAAGTTGCCATTCTAACAAGTTGCTACTTACACCAACTGAGGGCCAGTACTTGCAATGAATCCTTGGAGATAGAGCACAATAAGATGCTTTCGAAGGAGTTGTTGTTTTAAGAGTTTGCTTTACTTTTTGATTATTTTCCTTTGATTTAATGTCTTATTGGTGTGTTGGTTTATATTTCTTTAGTTAGCTCACACATATTTCATAGCACACATTTTTGGTGTCCACCGTGGGGCATTTGCCCCATTTTTAACATCTATTTGCAATTTTTTTTGACAGAGTTTCATGTTCTAGAGTTTGGCTTTCTGGAAAAATTTGCATTTTAGCACATCTATGGGTTTCCTTAGCGCATCTAGGGCTTCTTTCAGCACGTATGCAGGTCTTCAACGCATTCAGGAGTTGTTTCAGCACATCTGACAATTTCTTTAACACATGTAGGGAACAGAATAGCGCATCCATTTAGCTCACTTCATTTAAAATTGTCTTAAAAAAAAATTGCATTCTTATATTAGCACGTTTAGGATTTCTTTTAGCGCATTTAAGGTTTTTGTAATGCTTGGGTGCTGTCATAATAGTGGTTTACAATTCCTGAGAGGAACGAATTTTAGCTGAAATCACATATTTTTAGAAAATATAATGATTTAAGTCTTAAAAAGTTCCATTTTAAGGATTCCAATTGAAGAGGGTTTGATCAAATCACCTTAGATCAAACCCCCTTGGATAGAACCTCGCTAGTTTTAAACCATACCTATAAATCGTCTCCTTTACACCTATCAAAATCTTTATAAAAATCACTTTTGATTTAGATTTTGGGGGATCAAATGAATTCATTTAAAATTTATTTCAAATGATTATGGTATTCCTCGGAACAAGCTATCCAATGAATATAATTTTAATATGTTTTGGCTTTGTTATGTATTTGTTTTTTAAGTTTTATTAAACATAGGTTTTTCATCGAAAATGATTTTCTTTGTTCTTCACATGTGGAAAAATAGAAGATTATCAAAAAAATTTTGAAAAATATGAGTGCACCAGATATTGAAGTCCTTGATCCAACAAATAAAATAAAATAAAATTTTGACATATACAAAAAGTTACGCGTTATCTGCGTTGTGTGTGAATTGTAATTTGTTTGAATTTGAAACTTGATTAAGGAAAAATATTCAATAAAAACTATCTAACCAAGTGGAAGCACTAGATATCACAGTTAAATCTAAATTTGAAAGAATTATAATTTTATCCTTCATGGAAAAAAAGTTATCGTTATACGGTGTGCGTCACTTTTTAAAAATGTTGTTTTCTAAAAAAAATCTATTTTCGTGGGAGATGGAAAAAGAAGTGCAATTTCATTCCAAAATTTTGAAAAAATATTTTTAGAATCTACAGAAAAAATTTGATGAGACTCTAGTTTGCACCATCTTCAAATTCCTCACAGTTTAGCCGCTATAGGTGCCTGAATGTGAAGATTTAGTTAAAAATAATAATTTCAGTGTCCAGTTTGGCCAAAAATTGTAAACCACTATTATGGGATCACCCGCTTATGAGGTCTATTTTAGCACATTGACTAGTTGTTTTAGCACATGCAGGTTGTAACTAAACAAGGTTCTGAGTCTAACTCCTTGTGCAGACAAGACCTTTTCTAGCTTAAAAAGGACCAATCTAGGATAGTCACATCTAGTTTTAAAAAGAAGCAACCCTAGGATAGACATAGATTAAAATGAAGCAATCTAGGATGGTCACCACACAATTATTTTTGCAGTTAAAATGAACAACTTGTTTTCGTGAAGCAATTATCTTCACATAGTTTAGATCATTGTGATTTGGGCTCTAAAAAGAACACTATTTGCTTTGTCTATGACAATAGGTCTATGCTCTCCCCTTAACTGGGTGATCAAAATACCAGAATTTCCTTTTTAATTCATGTAATTTTAATGCTTTATTACATCCTTTAGAGGGCCTGCTCTTGTGGGAAAAAGTACTCACCCAAGAGGAACGACCTAAGTGGGTTCAAGCCAAAGCCAGGTTATTCCACCCCACTATAAAATTTAAAGCAAATATGCAGAAACCTAGTTTTTTCGATAATGTACAAGATAACCATCCCCAAAGCCTTTGTTTTAAAGGTTAGGAGGTCTCTTGAGGGAGTCTATTATTGCCACACTGAATAGAAACCCTTACTATGAACCTAGTGTAGTAGCCAACCGTGTCAGTTTATGAACATCCTAATAATCACAATGCAAGGGGAGGGAAGAATCTTCCCCCAAGATACTCACCATATAACTACTAAGGATCGTTTGCTTAGGGGATGCAGTATCCACTTTTGTCACTCTCAGTACACACCTGGAAAAGACAAAAACACAGGCGCCCTTTCGAGGGTGACACGACTGTGTGAGTCAACGCAGTTCTAAGATGTGGGTTGTGGTTATTATGATGACCTACTTGAGCACTAAGAGTGAGTTTGTCTAAAGTGTTTGTTTTGTTCAAAACCCATGAAAATCTCAAGAACATACACTCATTGTTTAGAGTCTAAAACTTTAAGAACAATTGTCTTCCTATTGCATGCTTTGTTTTCAAAACATTAATTCAAATAAGATCATCCAAAAAACACAAGAAGTTGACAAATCAAATAGTGACATTTATGTTAAGGGATTGGAAATCAACAATAGAGCAAAACTTGGAAACATTAGGCTTTTGCAAATTCCTTATTTTCTCAAACTAAGATCAAAACATCGCAAAGTGCATCATCACATCCATTTCTAATTTCTAGTTTAATTCCCATAACAGGATCATCATCCTTCAATCCAGGGAATCACAAACTAAAAATTAGAAATTCCTTAGTCATATCAATAGAATCCATCATTCTATTCTAATTAAGGTATCCAACAAATTGCACTCTCCCATTTGTGATCAAAGTTAGTAAAAATTTGGTATAAGCATATGCATGTTGTCACAAAGTCCCAAAAACACAAAGAAGAAGACAAAAGAAGAGATCCACTTTACAACATGGGTGATAGGGAATAAAATCATTTTCATAGGTTTCGTACTGGGAATAGTTCAAATGATGAAATAACCGATGAAATGATTCAAGAAGTTGAACAAGATCCACAATTTCACATAATTTTGGACAAGATCTTAGAGAAAAATAAAGAAGGATACTTTCTTTTATTGGAAAACCAAGGTGCCAAATTGCCCTCTGACTACGATATGGAGAAAATTAAGGAAGACCCTGAAAAGACTGAAACTCCTTTAAATGATCTTAGTACTCTTACCCAACAAATAAGATCACTCCAAAGGAAAATGAAGGAAATACAAGGGGGCACAACTAAGAATTCCTTTGACAGAAATATGAATGTAACCTCTTCTCCTCCAAAAACAACATCATCCAAATTCAATGTTTTTGAATTTTTGCAAATGTTAAATGAGAAGCCCAAATCTAAGCCATCAAATAAAATTGACCAATCCTGTCATGTCATGCATTTATCTTCATCCCCCATAATTCAAAATGAACCTCGCAATTCTTTCACCCAAGATAACGATTCCATTCAATCACCTTCTTCTATCATATCCTCTACATCCAATGATTCATTTCAATCTATACATCTCGATCAAAACATTCTTTCCACTCCATCCCATGATACCTGTAGACATGTAAAATATATTGATTGACATTGTGCATCTGATCCTGACTTACTAACATCGTTTCTTCCTGAATCATCCCTTGGTCTAACCATTTAATCAAATTCCCCTATCTGATTAAATTCATCAATATTCGTCTCTTAATTAAATAAATCATTTTATCTAATCAAGTCATCTCTTTTGTTAATTAAATCAATTCATCTGATCTAATTATCCCTATTTAATTAAATAATCAATTTATTTGATTAAATCTCCAAGGTCTGTTCATTAAATTAAATAAATTAAAACCTTATTTGATTTAAACTAACGCCATCTCTTTTAATTAAATAAATCAAAATCCTTATTTAATTAATCTCTTGTCATATTCCTCTCTTATTTGATTTAAATAAATCCATAAATTTGAGTCAAATAGGTCACATCATCTAACCTCTCTTATTAAATTAATTAACCCTTGATTAATTTAATCTCATCTCATGTCCCATCCTCTAGATAATGCAAGCTGCACATGAAAATGGATTTAATTCATTTATTAAATCTCTATTTTCCTCACAAGGCATCTTTTGGAATATTCTCTCAATTTGAATTCAAAAATTCCAAGTCAACATGTACATCTAACAAGGCAATAAATTCATCTTACATGTCCTTTGCCTTGAGCCAAGTGGCATTTATTGTATTTTCTCTTCCCTCTTACATGTCATTTCAACAAATTTGAATTTCAAATTAGGCATTTATTGGCACAAACCCCAAATCTTGCACATCCTCCATCCATTCATAGCTTGACAAGTGGCATCATACCATTGGATGAATGTTAGTCCCACATTGCTCAAATTTGGACATTCATCCATCTTGACATTCTATAAATAAAGAGCTCATATCCTCATTTCATCATCCACAATCTAGGCAAAGTTACCATGCTCAAATATCTCTTGAATTTTATCCATTATCATTGAGTCATAGCTAGGTTTTGCAGATTTTGGCTTGGAGTTCTCATTCTTCATCAACAAAGTGGATCAATCATCTTCAAAACATCAAGCTTGCATCATAGGAATTGGGAAAGGGCCAATTTTCATATCAAATTGACACCAATTCCCCCATGGGATCATGAGTTTGCACATCTAATTAGGATTTAATCTTTGTTTTATCATTTTCATTGTGTTCCTTGCTATTTTCTTTCCTAGGTTGAAGTTGTAAATGGATTTCATGGGGAATCCTTGTTTTGGTTTGCAATCTCTTGTCTAACTTGTTTATTCTTGTTGTTTTGCAGGTACCAAGGCTGGGGTTCACACAATATGAAAATTCTACAAACCTTTCCTATCTTTGATCATGATCCCATCTCTCAAGAACCATATGATGATCCCCTCCTTTCATTATTCACCCATGATAATCCTCTTCCATCTCAAGAACAAAATGTTCTTCCAATTTCTTCGTCCACCCCATTCAATGAATCCATACTCTCTTATGATTCCATCACATCCCAGAAGTAGAACAATTCTTCCATCCTATCCAAAGATTCCCTTCTATCTGATGACCAAGCTACTCCATCTCCTTCATCTAACGATTCTTTTCCTACTCAAGATCAAAATATCCCATCATCCTCATGTCAAGAGCCTCTCACACCTCTTCAAGCTATCCATGAACCCCGCACCTATAAATTGGGATCCTCCACCTTTATCCACTCTAGTTTACTTCCAACACCTATCCTTTCATCCATATCATATCCTCCTCAAAATGGGCTCACATCTTGTGTTCACAAACAATGCATATCCCATGGGTAAATGAATGTGCGAAATTATGTATTACAAAGGCAAAGGCTTAGGCCTTCATGAGCAAGGTATCCTAGAACCCCTTTTTTCTCCAAGCACATCCATATTCTCATGGCCTTAGTTATACACCTCATGCTCAACCTAGGTATCCTAGTCCATCAAACTCTCCATCCATCCTAGGTCCTTATCTTAGTCCATCAAGCTCTCCATACATCCTAGGTCCTTATCCTATTCCATCAAACACTCCATCTATCCTAGGTCCTTATCCTAGTTCATCAAACTTTCCATCTATCCTTGGTTCTTATCATCCCAACCCTAGCTCATCAACCCTTCCATCCATATTGGGGTCCCGCATTTCTCCATCTCCTATTCTTCAAGAAAAACAAAGGCACACATCCTTGATCCACTTTCAAAATTCTTCCTACATTAACTCATCCATCATACCTCCATATCGGTCATCTCAATACACTCCTCCCATTGCTCTTGGAAGCAATATAAAAATCCACATGTATCAAAGGATCAACATGTCTCCTCGAAGAGTCATGCAAAAATAAAAGAAAAATTGATCCAAAAATCAAAAGAAAATTCAAAAGGCCATAAAGGCCCATCAAAGCAAAAGAAAAATTCAAAAGGCCACAAAGGCTCATCAATTCAAAAGAAATTTTTCAAAGACCGCAAAGGTCCATAAATCAAAGAGAAAAATCTCAAAGGCCACAAAGGCCCATAAAGCAAATATCAAAATCAAAAGTCATGTGGATTCCTAAAAGTCTCATAGAAGCAATAAAATCAAAATTGGCATCCAAATTTGCTAATCTGAAAGCTTCTCGCTATCTCCCATCTAAAATCATATCACCTTCCAAAACCATTTTTCCTCCATCACTCCATCACCTTTCAAGGTGTGTTCCAATTTTAATCTTGCCATCCTTTTCATCTATCCATCACCAAGCCTTCCAACCTCCTATCCATTATCCAACATCCAATCCCCATTCTCCTCCTTTAATTCAAAGCTTTGAATAAGTCCTTAGCATCTACTATCATGCCAACATTTATAAGGCTAGTTCCCATTCCCATGGTCTATTAGAGCATATATTTGAGGGATATTAGTCGTGAAACTTGATGCTTAAACCCTTCCTTCATCCCCCTATCATGAAAATATTATATTTCATATCCATCTCCCTATCCATATACTATCTTCCATTTTCCTCTTATCATTCATGGTCATTATCCTCATTTTCACCTTTGATCTTGGCAAGGTTAAGGATCTTCTTTAAAATCATGCATCTTATCCTATTCACTTCATCCAATTCTGCCATACCATATCATTTTTCATGCATCTTCTCTTATATTATGGGGAATCTTGTTTCTTCAATTGGTCATCCCATTCCATCTTAAATATCCTTGAAAAATCCAAAAAAAAATTAGAAAACATCAAAATCCAAAAAAATAAAAATATTTCCAAAATCCAAAAACAAATTCAATAAATCGTATGCTTTCATCAATAAAATGGTCATGTCTCATCCTAGACTGGGGGCAATATCCTGAACTCACTGGGGGCAAATTGTTTTGAGCTTAAATCAATGGACAAGCAACAACAAGACAACCTAGTGAAAACATCAATCATCCTAAACATCAAGTTGAACATCAATCGCAATCAATCAACACAACCAACCATCCAAATCAACATCAACAACAAAACAAATCAACTCTCATTGGATGATCTCTTCTGAATCATGGTTTGATCACTTCAACACTTATGTTCAATTATTTTATCTTTATTGTTGTTATCATTTCTCTGGAGTACCTCGATGATGTTTGGAACTAGAGGGGCTAGGAAGGAGAATGATATTTTCTTTATCTGCTCTTTGTGAGTTAATCAATATTACTGTGAAAATTTTCACAGGACATGCTCTACAAAGTATTATTGATGACATTTTTAATTTGCATAGAAAAATGATTAATTCTTGCTTGTTTATGCAAGAGACGCTTAGGTCAAATTGGTCTCATTATACCTACATGCTTGTGTTATCTTGCACTATCAAATCTCAACGGAAGTTGTATGGAATTTGTACTCAGGTCATCGTGGTCTACATTATACCATCGATGCTTGTACTAACTTTCAACATATCAAAAGGCTCAATGATGATAAATAAGCATAAAGTTAGGTCACAAAATGACAACGGTGTGTAGTTCATTTTGCATAGTTAAAATCTGCATGCTTAATATAGATGACATCCACATTAGTTTGTGCATGAGCATTATCATATCTATCACATCTCATCTGCATTATCTCAATCAATCCATCCAATCATTTCTTCCAATCTCATCTCAATCAATCCATCCAATCATTTCTTCCAATCTCATCTCAATCAATTCATCCAATCCTTTCTTCCAATCTCATCTAATCAATCCATTCAATCTAGCACAAATCATTTAATCATACCTTTGGTCTTGTTCCTAGCCTTACTACAAGCCTTGATCATTATCATCATCATCAAGATGTATCCTTCCCTATCCTTGTGTTGTTTTGGGATGTATCCTTCCCTCGTCAACAACACTCTCATCATCATCATCGGGATGTATCCTTCCCTATCCTCGTGTTGTTTCAGGATGTATCCTTCCCTCATCAACAACACTCTCATCATTATCATCATCATCGGGATGTATCCTTCCCTATCCTTGTGTTGTTTCAAGATGTATTCTTCCCTCATCAACAACACTCTCATCATCATCATCGAGATGTATCCTTCCCTATCCTTGTGTTGTTTCGGGACATATCCTTCCCTCATCAACAACACTATCATCATCATCATCAATCCATCTTGGCTTGTATTTTGACTGGGGGCAACATCATATTTATTTTTAAATCCATTTGTGTTTTCTTTCTTCTTATTTTTTATAAATCTCCTATTGCTTATCATCCTCTCTTTTCCAACATTTTGCATCATCTTCCCCATCTCGCCTTTCATCTAATCAATCCATCATCTATCAACCTATCATTGATCCTCACCTATCATGAGGTCAATCATCATCATCCTATCATTGAATCTCACCTATCATGAGAATCAATACTGGATTTTCAAATCATCATCGATGAATCCATCACTCATTTCAAAATATCAAAAAATTCATCCCGAGAGGGGCATGCAAGCATCAATTTTACAAAATTCACATCTGGGGCAAAAATTTTAATTCTTTGAAGCAATGCGTAAAACACATCACTTCAAAGAGGGGCAAAATGTATACATCTAAAAATGGTCACAGTTAATCAAGCCTGTTTATTAATTAAATATGAATTATTTAATTAATCTTCTAAAGTCATCTACCTATAAATGAATTTAATTATTTATTTGCATTGTTCACTTTCTAATTCTTCTAATTTAAATAAATAAATATGTTTATTTAATTATTATTCTTCTTAATTAATTAAATAGATTTTATAATTTATTTATATTAATTATTGTAAGTTATTTTAAATTCAAATGATATTCCTCTAAATTCTTTTTTCACATTTAATTAAATATTCTAATATTTATATTAATACACTTTCTTCTCTTCATATACTTAAATATTCTAAAATATTTAATGAGAAACTTTCTTCTCTTCATATAATTAAATATTCTAAAATATTTAATTAGAAACTTTCTTCACTTCATATTTAATTAAGTATTTTATCTATTTAATTAAACGCTTTTCTATCATCTTCTCACATATAATTAAATACTAAATATTTAATTATGAAAACTTCTAAATTCATTGTCACATGTAATTAAAAAAATTGTTTATTTAATTATGGGATTTATCTTCAACTATCAACTAACTCCTAAAATGACAACTTTCCTTCAATTTTGAGTGGAAAAGATTGTGTAGAAGGAAACATCTTCCATTATTCTCTCAACCTTCCATCTTTTTCTCAACTTCTAGAATCTCTCACTATTCATCTTGACAGGCTTATTTTCGACCGTTGATCTTTGCCAACTAGATTCTTGCCTCCAAAAACTATAAGTACAACCTCTTGGTGAGTTGAAAACAATCCTAGATTTTGTGAATTCAGTGCTATTACTATAGTTGCATTCTAATCAACATTTAGCAATATTTTCAAGTATTTTTATTTCAAGTTCATAGCATCTTAGTTTTCATATCATAGGTTAAATCATTTAGAAACTAGACATGCATTTTGCATAAGCTCGTTCTCCGAAGTTGTCATTCTAACAAGTTGCTCCTTACACCAACTAAGGGCCAATACTTGCAACGAATCCTTGGAGATAGAGCACAATAAGACACTTTTGAAGGTGTTGTTTTAAGATTTTGCTTTACTTTTTGATTAGTTTCCTTTGATTTAATGTCTTATTGGTGTGTTGGTTTATATTTCTTTAGTTAGTTCACACATATTTCACAACACACAAGTCTTATGTGAAGTCTTATGTTTGGATGGACTATCTACAAACTAATGGTAATTAGTGGAGTTTCTGCTCACCCATCTTTGTAGTTGTGTCTGTTATTTACAGTAGGAGTTTTACCTGGTTACCAACCCATCTCTCTCCACACAACCACAATCTGTCTTCTCCATCCTTTAATAGTTTTTCCTCATTACTCAAAGCGAAGGCATCAAGCATTCAATATCCAAGACATTTCTTATAAACAGTCATTTTGGTTGTCCTCTAAAATTAAAAAAAATATGCCCCATTTATAATAATATATAGTACTTTAAGTTATCCTTTACATGTATTTTATGATGGTTTTACATATTTCCACATATTAAGTCTATATGTTTAAGCTATGGAATACAGTTGATTGATAGCCACTTTTTAGTTTCATGGTAATGGATTGGATATAACATAAATAACATAATTGAGCATTAGACCATTTTCAATAGTATCTTTCCTCAACCACAATATTAGTCAACTCCTTCCCTCTTTACAAAGACTATGTATGGCTACTGTAGGAGATGCATTTGCTAGGAGATACAGATGAACAATGGCTTCACCTCTTAAGCTCTATTTAAATGGCAATGTTACTATATAGGATTGAATTTGCACCCTAGGTGTAATTCCCCTTTTTCCCTTTTATACACTTTAGAAAACGAAAGTTGGAGGCTTAAATTTACTTAATCCTGATGTTGGCGGTCCACATGGTGCCTATTTTGTGTGTCGGTGGAGGCGTTTCTGTCGGGGAATCCCACACAACGCGCTTACGTCCCTAGAAAATTCCTACGGCTGAGCCAGTAGAGGAGTTTCTCTTCCCATTGACATCGAAGTTGTAACACCTCCTTAGGCCAACCGACCCGAATATGGTTGTTTTCATCTTCATTCATTCATATTCACTCTTTCAATTTGCATTCCAACTCTTAATTGTTAGTGTAGGTTTTTTATTTTCCTTATGTTAGGAAATATTTATTTTTCCTACACACATTATTAAGCTTGCTTAGGTTATATTATAATGGTTAGGAGGAGGACATGTGGCATAATCCTACAATCACATGTGTCATTCACACCCACATTTGGGTGGTTGGATGTCACACCCTCTTTTGGATTTATTAGCCACCTCCCCATAACCATTTTTTTGTCTTTACCTGAGTTGGCATAACCATGTATTTGACATTTACCAAGTAGGTAAAACGTCCCACCTATTATGGGTAAAGGGGAGTTATTATTCCTCTTGGTTTTATTTGCCTCTATTTTTTTTATATAAACAAGCCCTCACCTCTCCCTATGCTAATGAGAACACTAGCTCAAATTGTGAGTCTAGTTCAATGCTAGAAGAGTGTTGAGTTTTGTTCACCTCTGGGTTCTTGTCTTGCTTTCCTTTAGTCACTTTGATCTTGGGTGGTTTCACAACCAAATCTAACATGGTATCAGAGCTGGTTGGGAGTTGTAGGTTCGCAGTTTGTTCAATCCATTCTTGAAAGCAAAGTATGCTCTTCTCTTGCATCCAATGATGACCTAGAGAAGCAAAAACGCTTGATAGAGATCTCAGTTTCTAGGGGGGCTCTTTTCTATTGCATTTTATTGCAGGTATTTAGGAGCTTCTTGGAGACATTTTGAGCTCACAATTGAGTTCAGAGCAGCCAGAAAAGTCAGAATTCACTTTTATTTCATCCAAATCGGACATCGGGTGCGAGATCTGTGAAGGATTGAAGTAGAGGTTTTTAGGGAGGTTCCTAAAGGTAACTGATCTTTCAGAGCATTTTCAGCCCAAACGGACCTTGCCATCATGCTCAAAAGGTGTCAAAACCTAAGGATTGATTGTCAATTCATCAATTTTGGAGAAAGTCATTTTTGGGGCAAATTTTTTTTGGAGGCGAGCCATACGACCCACCTGCACAAAGTACGGCATGAGAATATTTTTTAATTATTTTTCTGCGTCATCAAAAAAAATTATTATTTCAAAAAGAATTAAAATGTAGTTTTTTTAATTTCAAAAAAAAATATTGAGAAAAAAAAATCTTTTGAGGAAAAAAAAAAGGAAGTCAATTTTTTTTTGAAAAAGAAATCATAAAAGACACTGTGCATGCCCATACTTGCAAGGTACGCAGGTACCCTGCTGGGCCCGTGCTCTTGCTGCAACAATTTCTTTTATTTAAAAATTCATTTTTTTTAATATTTTTATTTTTAAAAGAGTTTTTTAATTTATCAAAAATTTCAAAAGAAAAAAAAATAGCAATTTAAAATTCAGATCTGCTATACTTCGTACCTACCCATGTATAATGTTGATATCAGCATTTTGACTTTCTTGTAATTTGGTGGTCCTACTAAGTTTAGCAATAAATTTGGTAATCCCTCCAATTTGGTAGAGACTTACTTTAGCAGGTGACCTTCTAAATATAGAAGACTTTTAATTTTAATTGGTAGTGCAGACAAAGTTGGAGGTTCGCCATTTTCAGTAGAATTTTACCAAATTTGGCAGATATGATTTTTTTAAAAAATGGACCTCTTCACCATTGAAGTTTTCAATTTTGCACCTAAACTTCAGAGGGCTCGTTCTCAGTCATACGGAGGTGTTTTTCAATGCAATTTTTTTATATTTGGGGTAAAATTTCGTGCTCTTTACAGTGGTGTGATTTATTTTTTCTCAAGTGATTCCAATTTTCCAGAAATTCAGTTTTTCCATCAGATCTAAAGCACAGTCATCATTTTTTTGAACTTTAAATGGATGTAACTTTCACGTACGACCTTGTATTGAGGCAATTATTTTTTTGAAAGTGAATATTTTTCTAAGAACTACACATTGGTGCTATTTTGAGGTTCTCATTCTGAGATTTGATTGTACTTTCAATATTTGAGTCTATTTTAGACATTTGTAAAACTCTGGAAAAAAAATCCAACATTGTAAACGCACTGATTTATAAAGTTCCAAATCATTTTTTGTTGGGGGGATTCTTAATTAAGTGAAAAAGGGGGGGGTCTCTCTTTGTGTGTGTGTATTTTTGATCTGTTCACTTGTGCTTTTCTTTTCCTTCACACATGGATCATTCTAAGGTTCCTTTGCTAACACCTTATAATTATGCAACATGGCATCAAAATGCATGGAATACCTTAATGCAACTTGGGTATACTCCATATGTTGAAAATAAGGTAGCTGAACCTAAAGATGATAAGGAAAAGATAAAATGGATGCTTGAACATACAAAAGCTCTTGGATGTCTTCATAGTTTTGTTTCCCTAGATCTTATGTTTTAGATTTAAGCTTTTAAAAATTCACATGATGCTTGGGAAAAGTTAACATCTTTGTATGGCACAATAGATGAAGTCAAAGGTTATCAGATTGAAAATGAATTGATGAGCCTTGATCCAAAGAATTTTGGCAACATCCAGGATTATATTACTAAGGTCAATGATCTAAGAGCACAATGTAAAGCTTATGGTATTGATAAAAAGGACATTCGGTTAATCTATAATACACTGAATAAACTTGGTTATGAATTTGCAGCTTTTGTTTCTAGCTTTCATACTCATAGACTGACTATGGGATTTGCATATACTATGCCTTCATTTGCATCTTTTTCTAAGATGTTAATGCATGAGCAATAGAAGCTTCTTTCTATGGGTCTCATAAAGTCATCACAGACTCAAGCCTTGTTGGCTAGTTAGCCTAAGGGACAGAAAGAGTCAGGACAATCTGACAAGAAACAAAAGAAATCTAAGAAAAATCCACAAACAAATCAAGCACAACACAAATCCTCTTCCAAAGAGGAATCATCTAAGAAGGAGAAGACTACTTGTTCATACTGCAAGAGGACTGGACATGAAGAACATTTTTGTTATAAGAAGGATATTGATGAACTGAAACATCTTCTTAAAAAGAACAGCATTGATCTACCTTCTAGAATGTCTGAGTCTACTTCTTCACATTCCAAACAATCAGGATCTAGTAAGGATAAAGGTCATGTAGGATTTGCTTCTGAGTCTAAGAAAAATAAAGGTAAAGCTCTTTGTGCTTCTACAAGTCATGAATTAGGGAAATGGCTCCTAGATTCTGGAGCTTCTTATCATATGGCTTCTTCACAATCTATGTTCTCTTCTTTTGAGCCTTGTGTTATGCCACCTATTCTGATGGACAACAACACTTACATCAGTATAATTGGGAAGGGTTATGTTGATATTGGGGATGGCACCTTCAATGATGTTTTTGGTGTACCTCACTTGACAAACAATCTTCTTTCCATCTATCAGATCATTCATGGTGGAGTAGGGAAGACTGTGGAATTCACACTTGATCAGTTATCATTAGAGACTTGGAGAGTAGAGAGATAATTGCTACTAGGATAGTTGATCATGAATCTCAATTGTATACCTTTTCAAACTTTGCACCTGATGATGGTTTTGATCCTTTAGTTGTTGATCACACTCCTTGTGTGACATTTGATTTTGAGGAGAATTTTGGCTATTTGAATCTTGGTATTCTCACATCAGATCCAATTATTGAGCCTTGCATTCCTTCTCCTCTATCTATTGTTGCTTCAGAGGATACTTGTGTTACATTCATGGCTACTTGTGATTCAATGCAACATGATTGACATTGATCTTGGTATTCTCACATCAGATCCAGTTATTGAGCCTTGCATTCCTTCTCCTCTATCTATTGTTTCTTTAGAGGATACTTGTGTTACATTCATGGCTAGTTGTGATTCAATGCAACATGATCGACATTGTCTTCCAAATATAGTTGCTTGGGATGACTACTTGACAGACAGTGTAGGTTTGTTCATAGAGTCTCATATTTCAGACTTGGGAGACACTATTCATGACATCAATCTTCTCTTTGATGAAGTTGTTTCTTCTTCATTTGTTATGGAGGAACCTTTGGATCCTCTTGTTCATCCTCCACATGATCATTCATCACAGTTTGACATGAGTGTGGATACTTTTGAGCAACATTTGGAGGAGGAATCTGTCTTCAGAGGAGGTAGTTGAGTCTTTGGATTTTGTTTTACACACATCTCTACTAGGCTTTGGATTGTCATCTTCATCAGTGTGGCCTAGAACACCTGATTTGGTGGTGGCAGCTTTCAGCATTGACATGGAGACAAATGAGCAGTTTTCAGAGACTTCATACTTTTTGAGCTTTCTTCCCTCATATTCATTTCAGGAATGGGAAGCCATTCTTCATACACCTTTGGTTTTGTTTCTTCTTAAGGGGAGGAACATTGTTCAACGATCGTGGACCATGTTCTACATTCAGTTTTGAGCTTCAACCATTGGCATAGTTGACTACTTTAGGGAAGGCTACATGGTCTTTCCTATCCTTTCTATTTTGGAGGGGACTTCTTCCTTGCATGGGATTCTTCTTGTGTTGGGAAACTTATTTTCTTTTCTCTCTTTTGGAAAGGAGTTTTGTCCCACTAGGTTTTCTCCTTTACTCCATTTGTGAGAGAGTATTTTGTACATGGGTGCAAGTAACATGGCCTAGTAGCCGGGACCCATATTTGGATCTTTGTGTCTCTTCACCCACCTAAGCTATGCTTAAGGGGAGGTGTTAGTGTAGGTTTTTTATTTTCCTTATGTTAGGGAATATTTATTTTTCCTACACACATTATTAAGCTTACTTGGGTTATATTATAATGGTTACGAGGAGGACATGTGGCATAATCCTACAATCACATGTGTCATTCACACCCACATTTGGGTGGTTGGATGTCACACCCTCTTTTGGATGTATTAGCCACCTCCCCATAACCATTTCTTTGTCTTTACCTAAGTTGGCATAACCATGTATTTGGCATTTACCAAGTAGGTAAAACATCCCACCTATTATGGGTAAAGGGGAGTTATTATTCCTCTTGGTTTTATTTGACTCTATTTATCTATATAAACAAGCCCTCACCTCTCCCTATGCTAATGAGAACACTAGCTCAAATTGTGAGTCTAGTTCAATGCTAGGAGAGTGTTGAGTTTTGTTCATCTCTGGGTTCTTGTCTTGCTTTCCTTCAGTCACTTTGATCTTGGGTGGTTTCACAACCAAATCTAACATTCATAACTCTTCACAACCTCACTTGAACTCTTGAGCACACTTCAAGATTCCATACTCACACTTTAGCATCCATTTTCACTCACTTCCAACCAGTCCAAGAATTCCATTGCAGCAACATCACACTCCATCAACTCAATAGAGCACATTTGGGACCACGCCATTTGCAGTAGAGGCTTGAGTTCCTCTCTTTTCTCCCCTAACCAGCCTTGAGTGCTCTTGGTGAAGGTGGTAAGCTTCCCTCTCCTCTCTTCTATCATTTGGTTAGTAGCATAGTACTGCATTGTAGTGTTTGTGTTTTCATTACATTGCTTCTTTATCTCTCTCCTTTGGTTGTCTGTGGCAGTGGAAACACCTAAACGGGGGTCTAACTAAGGTAGGCCCCTATACAACCCCCCCAACATTTTCTCTCTTGTTGTGTGTAGGTGGATGCACTTTGTGGAGGTAGCTAGTGAATAGGCTCTTCTACAAGATCGTCTTCATCACCTTAGCTTTGGTATATCTACTTTATCACCTCTGTTTGTACTTCTCATATTTTATAGTGTTGTTTTGTTCTCTTAGAAGTTGTTAAGCTAGGCTGTTAGTCATTTTAGCAAGTCCAACCTTGTCTTTGCTGTAATCTGACTGTATAGACTACAACACATTTCTGAGATGCTAGTGTGTCGCGCTATCATCCGAAGTTTGTGTTGACGTCCTCAGGAAAAGAGTTTCCTAAGGTGCAGAGTTGGACTCAAAAAATTACCTGCCTAGCCCCACCTTAAAACTTAGGATTGAAGAATGATTATAGGATCTCAAAATCCTCATCATTCTCACCCTCATACCCTAAACAATACACTTAGCTGAGGTAAGTTAGGGCATCCTCTTATATCTTGACCCTCCATGACTTGGGGTCTTGCACACGATGGTCCCCCTCTCTTACATTTTTGGCAAACCCGACGTGAACCATTTTGGTTCTGTTCTTGCAATACTAGAAATCCCTTTCCTCGTACTCTAGGAGTGCTATAGGTGTGAGTGTTGTAAGGTTGTCGCCTTACAACCTGGGCTACGACCCCTAGGTGGTGTAGTTGGAAGGTTCCAAAGGTATTGCACGACAAAACCTTAATTAGGTCACCATCTTATCCAATAACCTTTGGGGATTCTGTGAAGGCATTGTCTAGTGTGTGTAATGGCCTCCTTTCTGCATCAACCCATCCCCTCTGCGTATCATGTGGATAGTAGTGTTGGCATAACCTTTACTTCACAGGACCTATCGATGGGCTTTAATAGGGAACCATCTCTTTACATTCCCACACAGATTAATGGGAACATCGTAGCAGGTGTTCTCGTTGACCTGACATCACAAGTAAATATAATAACAAAGGAGATCATGCTAATTAAATTTTTACATAAGGATGGATATGATGCTCCCGTGAGTTTCATTTGCACACATGATGGGCTTTATGTACCCCCCTTGGGTAGCATTGTCCTATCGGTCTTAGTCAGGCCTAAGTTCATAAACCTCTTGTTTGATATCATCCCTGGGTCCAAACTCTTCTGTGTAAAGTTGGGTATCCCTTGGTTGGTAGCGATGAATGTGATTCCCTCTGTCATGCATAAATTTTTGAAATTTATCCATGGAGGTTTTGTGCATGTGATCCACGACACTGGTTATCGACTGTCAGTTGCACGTGGTAGCTACTCCTTGGATCTCTTGTGGCCTGTGCTTATGGGTCCCCTTCCACCTAGGATGAACCTTTTACATATAAGACATATCAAAACTATAAGAAATGACATCTAAGGCCAAAGGTAAGGTATCCTCCCTCACCCTATGCTATCTCACATAGGGCTTGCTTGAAGGTTGATAGCGATGTCGCTAAGGCTTGAAAGAGAAAAGAAGAAAAGTGGTCTTGTGATCCTCCTTCTTCCTCTTCCACTGCCCAGTTAGATGCTTCCCCTCGCTCAGTTGCAATACCTTCAGGATCCTCTCCTCGTTTACAGGAGAACCCTTCGGTTCCTGCTTGGTGAAAGCCTAAGTGTCCCACATTTGAGCTTCCTATTTTGCTGACAAAACCTGGACCCATTCAATATGAGAGGAAGAAGATCCTTTAAGGAGAATCCTCCTTGTCTTGATCATCGCGGCCTCCTACTATTCTTGCTCCCAAGGCGGTGGGTGGAAAGAGGCCCGCTACCAAGGCTCTCGAGTCAACTCCTCCCATTGCCTCTCAGCCTACTCCCCCTACTCCTATACAAGAACCCGTTCCTCTGCCTGAAACGGTTGTAGCGAATGTTCCTATGGTCAAGCAGGATCCTCTTGTCCCTTCGCAAGCTCTGGATTCTAACTTGAAGAGTTGTAGAAACTGCCTTTCATGTGAGCGCAAGTGCCATCGAAAGGCTCTCATGGCCGAGCAGGCCGCATCATAATAGAAGGAGGAAGGAGCAACTACACTCCTATTTCAGAACCTCCTACAATGTCTTCTTCCTTCCTTCCTTCCATTTCTCTTCAATCTGATCCTCCCTTGGCTTTCATTGTGAGCTCAAATGCACCTAACCCTAAATGGGTACAGGTGTTTATCGCTCCTTCGGTGAAGCCACCTTTGTTGATGTTTGTTCTAGATATTCAGCCCTTCCCAAAGCTTGTGGATATGGTTAATACTCTAGTCGTATCTATTGCAGTTATTTCTTCCTCTTCCTCAGATGCACCCCTAGCCTTGTTTGTGGGGAGTTCATCTCCTCCCACGAAGAAAGAGGTGGAGGTTGGTCCTTCTAGTGACGAAGGATGTAAGAGGAGTCCACCTTCTTTGTAAGGTGGTATTGTGATGACTTGTTTTGTCCTTGTGATAGAACCAGTCCCAACTTCCCCTGAGTTTGTCACCACTCTCGAGTTATTCGGCGAGCCTAGTGGTGGACCTCAAGCACAACTTGCGCCATCCGCTGAGGATAAGCATGATGTTCCTACGAGATACATGTTCAATTCCGTGGATGAAGTCCCCACCCTATCAGTGATCTTCGTGAAATCACTAACTTTGACTCCACAAGAGCTCGGTGGAGAGGATCTTGAGGGGACCTCTTCCTTGGCCCTTATTGTGGGAGGCCCTAACACCCCTCCTCTTAACATGCCACCTTTGTAGGCTCATCCTCCTTCCCCTTATGAGGATCTAGATTGGGAAGTAGATGACCTCTTGGATGATCAGTGTTTGGAGGAGGTCCCTTTTTTCTTGATCTTGTGTGTGTGTGTTTTGTGATGTGTTCCCCTGTACTCATGCTATGTGTGCCTGGATGACCCTTGTCACCCTTATTGGTGCTTGGATACATGCATGGTTTTTGTGTCATAAACCTTTTTCTATTTGTACCTTCATTCTTCTATGTTTGTGCTTGATTTTTGATAAATTGGGGATGATGTAAAGCATTGGGGAATTTAGGCTTCCCTGAACTATGTTGACCCAATTTTTTTTTTTTACTTTGTTTTTCATGCATTCTTCTTGATTTGGTTGGGGATTGATGATCTTTCACCTTGCATTGCGGTTACCTATTATTATATGAGCTCGAACAAATTTGACCCCACTAAACCAGATCCCCTTGTGTCCTTTGTTTGAATTTTTCTTTTCTCTTTTGATTTATCTTTATCTTTCTCTCTTCTTTGCTTGAGTTGTCCCTCCTACGTGTGACAAAACTCCCCTTTAACACTTCAATTTTCAGAAAATGATTTCATTGCCAACAAATCTTTTCTTGAAAGTCTTCATAATAATTTTTTCCTTAGATTTGTATTCTCAACTTGGAACCCTAATGGAACATGTTTCCTTCATCACAGGTTCATAAAGAAAGGGCTTGAAGACCTTCCTCCGAAGTGGGAATAGCTTTAACTTCCCCTCATGTGGGGGCATGTACTTCCTTTCGAATTCCTTGATGAAGTGAACATCTTTCGAAAGGATCCCTTGATGACGAATCATTCTAAGAGAACAGTTGCTTTTGAATTGTGTCCCTTGGGCGAACCCCCTTTCTCCTTCACGACGGGTTCCTTAGGGACCATTTCTTCAAAAGCCTTTGTAACAAATGGAATTTTCCATGTCTAGCCTGGGGGCAGCCTGACTAGACATTACCTTTCAAACAACATGTCCCTTGAGTGGACCCCTCTCCTTTTGAAGGGTTCTTGAGGGACCCCTTTGAAATTTTTTTGATCTTTGTGATCGACTACTTTTAGACATGTTCTATCTGCAGGTAGATGTGTTTCCATTTTAGACACACTCTATCTATGGGTAGACGTGTCACCGCTTTAGACACGTTCTATCTGCAGGTAGATGTGTCATTGCTTTAGACATGTTCTATCTGCAGATAGACATGTCACTGCTTTAGACACACTCTATCTACAGGTAGATGTGCTGCTACTTTAGACACGCTCTATTTGTAGGTAGATGTGTCACTGCTCTTGACATGATCTATCCAGGGGGTAGACGTGTCACCGCTTTAGATGCGCTTTATCTATGGGTAGATGTGTCACCGCCCTTGACATGCTCTATCTGCGGGTAGATGTGTTGCCCCTTCTTAACTCTACAGAGTTTGGTTCCTTGGGGCTTCCTCCATGCGAGAGATCTTGGGGGTTGCCTCCTTGCAGGTCTGCGGGCCTGTAAGATGCTTTGTTCCAACTAGTTTTGAGCAGCTATGGAGTCCTTCGCATCTCCTACACCTTTAGGTATGCTAGACGGATTACTGCTTCCTCGATGGTTCAAGTATACTTTTCTAACCCTACTCTCTTCTTGATTTACTTTACCGAGCACTCATCAATACTCGTGCTCGCTAAAGTGGGGGAAAAATGTATAAGAGCGAATTTGCACCCTAGGCACAATTCCCCCTTTTGCCTTTATACACTTTAGAAAACCAAAGTCAGAGGCTTAAATTTACTTAAGCCCACTATTGGCGGTCCATGTGGTGCCTATTTTGTGTGTCGGTGGAGGCATTTTTATTGAGGATGCCTGCGCAACACGCAGACGTTCACACGATGCGCTTACATCCCTAGTAGATTCTTACTGTTGAGCCAGCAGAGGCATTACTCTTCCTATTGGTAGCGAAGTTGTAATGCCTCCTTCAGCCAACCGACCCAAATATGGCCATTTTCATCTTCATTCCTTCATATTCACTCTTTCAATTTGTATTCCAACTCTTCAAAACTCTGCACAACCTCACTTGAACTCTTGATCACACTTCAAGCTTCCATACTCACACTTTAGCATCCATTTTCACTCACTTCCAAGTAGTCCAAGCATTCCATTGTAGCAACATCACACTCCATCAAATTGGTAGAGCACGGTTGGGACCACGCCATTTGTAGCAGAGGCTTGAGTTTCTCTCATTTCTCCCCCAAGTAGCCTTGAGTGCTCTTGGTGGAGGTGGTAAGCTTCCCTCTCCTCTCCTCTATCATTTGGTGAGTAGCATAGTACTGGATTGTAGTGTTTGTGTTTTCATTACATTACTTCTTTATCTCTCTTGTTTGGTTGTCTATGGTAGTGGAAACACCTAAACATGGGTCTAACTAAGGTAGGCCCCTATATAACCCCCCCAACATTTTCTCTCTTGTTGTGTGTAGGTGGACACACTTTGTGGAGGTAGCTGGCAAATAGGCTCTTCTACGAGATTGTCTTCGTCACCTTAGCTTTGGTATATCTACTTTATCAGCTCCATTTGTACTTCTCATATTTTATAGTGTTATTTTGTTCTCTTAGAAGTTGTTAAGCTAGGTTGTCACTTGTTTTAGTGAGTTCGACCTTGTCTCTACTGTAATCTAACTGTACGGACTACAACACATTTATGAGATGCCAGCGCGTCACGATGTCATCCAAAGTTTGCCCTAACATCCTCAGGCAGAGAGCTTCCTAAGGCGCAGAGTTGGACCCAAAAAATGACTCACCTAGCCCCACCTTAAAACTCAAGATTGAAGAGTGATTGTAGGATCTCAAAATCCTCATCATTCTCACCCGCATACCCTAAACAATACACTTAGCTGAGGTAAGTGAGGGAAGCCTCTCGCATCTTGACCCTCTGTGACCTGGGTTCTTGCACTCAATGGTCTCCCTCTCTTACAGTTACTTTCTGATGTAAACATTCTGCCTTGATCTTTAATTTTTACCTCTTAAGTTTTGTTTGGATGATTAGATAACTTTAAATATTCAAACCTTAGAATATTGCTTACCTCTGGTGCATCTCATAGCCAAAATTAGTTTCTTTATTTAAACCAAATGCTTCTCACTCCTCTGCATAATTTTATAGAAATACTTTTTGCTAACTTGTTCATAGGTTGTGAAGCTGATTTTTTGTTTCAATTCATGAGGGATAAAATACAAATATCACATATTTGAAATTGAGGTTTTATCTATGTAACATTTTGGCATTTAATTTTAATCTTCCCTAATTTTTATCGATGTAGGTTTAGTCCTCATTTGCATGGATAATGCAAAAATTTAGGCTATGTATCAAACACCACAACCATGCCAATGTGAGAAAACGAAAAAAGTAAATCTACTATCATTGATGTGTTTGTGGGCTCATTTGCTAGAACTTGGAGATATTGTAGAGGCATTTTCCTTGGCATTGCAACCACTACGAAAACTACAAAATTATGCTTAATATTTCATATCCAAATTGGATTTAGAAAATTTTCATTTTCTTTGTTTTTCTTTGGAGATCAAACTTTTAAAATTTTGGAGTACCTAATTTGATAAAAACAAAATCTAGAAATTAACATAGATAGACATTCTCATGTGCCAACCAACATTGGTAGATGTAGGAAATTAAAATAAAAAATAGAGTTATCCATAGATAAAGGTTGAATCAGGCTGAATAACCATGAAGACCCTTCACTTTCTTAGTAGGAAAGAATCAAATAGGCTATAAACCACAACTCCACTCTATAATAATTGACCCTTGTAGTTAGCACACCTAATTCATATCCATTCCTATCCAAGCCCCTAACATCCTAGCCATGCAATAAGCCTCTTATTACAACATATATCTCAAATCAGTTTTGAAGCTACAATGACACATTGTAAAATACTACCCCCTCTAACATGCACAATACTTATCTCATGTGGAACCGTGTTTGAGCCCCCAACCACCTAGCTATGGAACTAAGTTTTCTATGACAATATTAAGCCACATTTACTATGTTTCTATTGGTTTGAAAACCTCGAGAAATAATCTTATTGCAATGATCATGTGGAAGTCATAGGAGAATTCACTTTCATTCAAGCCTTCTTAATCTCTTTTCCACTAAATTGATCCTTTGATTGTGGTCTTCACCTTCTATCATACCTAATCCACATTCTTAAACACTATTATGAATGCATATATTGCTTATTATTTTTCCCTTTAAATCCTTATAGATTCTCCAATAGTTAGACACCATGACACTCTTACCTGATATAGTTGAATTCTTGTTTAAAAAAAAAAAATACAATATATAACATTTTCAATGAGCATTTTTTTGTTATGGTTGTAGGTTTATGTTTTTTTTTTTTTTTTTTAATTTCATTATAATTGATTGGATTAATAGGATGCAAAAACTCATTCCAATTTTGCATCAAAATATGTAGAGCTATTTTTGAGTGAAGAATATCAAGGAAATTTTCATTTTATTAAGCTAAAACATAAAATACATATTCATAAATTCAACAACAATTTATACAAATTCCCTACAAAAATGCATTCCCAAACAATTGATATGATATGTATATTTCAAATCAACTCTTACTCTAGCTATTGTTAGCACAAGTATGACTCATATATGTAGATCTTATAGAATATACACTGGCACTTTAGTGCTTAGCTTCCATGTAACTGTTTTCCTCCATTGTGTTTACTTGTTTATCTTACAAACTTCAATTTTAGCTTTCTTCGATGTCCAATGTCCAGTGTACAATGTTTTAACCTTTTCGATTACTACAAGTATATTCTGAGACCTGTGATGTCCAATGTAATATGTTTTTCTTAATTTTATTTCTAAAAACAAAAATATTTTTATATAGTTTTTATACAACATCTTTGTTGGGAGAATGGGAAAGAATGAAAGATTACATGGTATCTCTTGTAATATTTTCAAATCATAATTATTGTTAAGATGATGAATCATAGGTTTTACTATGATTATTGACTTGACTACATGGAAATATTTATTTCATTGATCTAATTAATTGTAGTGCTTCCCTTTAAGTTTATTTGCATTCTTCAATTATGTATCTTGAATTTAATTCATCTATGAAATCATCTAAAAATAGGCTCAAAACTTAGAACATTCTATTTATATAATAAACCAAGCACATTATCAAATTTTCTTTTGAATTAAGAGAAAGGAAATTATTTTTCCATTAATCCTATGTATTTACTTGATTGATTGTATAGACTTAATATGTGGAAATATATAAAACCATCATAAAATACATGTAAAGGATAACTTAAAGTACTAAATATTATTATAGATGGGGCATATTTTTTTATTTTAGAGAGGGACAACCAAAATGACTGTTTATAAGAAATATCCTAGATATTGAATGCTTGATGCCTTCGCTTTGAGTAATGAGGAAAAACTATTAAAGGATAGAGAAGACATATTGTGGTTGTGTGGAAAGAGATGGGTTGGTAACCAGGCAAAACTCCTGTTGTAAATAGCAAACACAACTACAAAGATGGGTGAGCAGAAACTCCACTAATTACCATTAGTTTGTAGATAGTCCATCCAAACATAAGACTTCACATAAAAACTCTGTATTCTAATTTTATTAGATGTTTTCTGTGAATTGTATATAAAAATTGTTTTCCAATTTTATTGCCGAAAAGAATCTATATAAAGCCTCGTGTGTATTATGTTCTACAAAACGTTGTAGTGCTAGGCAAACTAATGGTGGGAAATAAATACAACTTTGTTGCATGGATAAGATTTGAGTATGACATTTCAGACTTCTTGCTCAAAATACAGGCGGCTCCAGAGGTTGACAAGTACAACTTCATTGGGGATGTGGAGATCTGGAAGACCAGAGGCCACAGGGTTCATGGGCTCTTCACAACGAAAGACATTGGCATTGGTGAGCTGATATTAGTGAGCAACATAACTGTCATTGTTAATCATGTGGTTAGGCGTCTCTAGATTGATCAAAGCCACAAAATAAAGACCTCTGCTCATGAAGATCTTGTAGCCATCGATTTCAATGTTGCCAAAAAATCTCAAAAACTGCTTCAGTAGATTTATGAGCTTAATGATGGTTCTATTCAAGTTCACTTTTCATTGTTGGCCTTGGATTTGTTTCAAGTGCAACTGCAAACGTTGTGTTCTGGATAAGTCTCTCAACACTGCTTTGGAGAGCTTGAATGCATAGTTTGACGCTTTGCACCACGACGCACCAGAGGGAACCAACGCTGTGAGGTCTGCAGGACAAGACTTTCCCACAGAGGATTAAGTTGCTTGTGCGTCTCTCAACACTGCCCTAGAAAGCTTGAATGCACAAATTGAGGCTTTGCACCATGACGCACTAGAGGAAACCTATGCTAGGAGGTATGCATATTGGGTCAGAATGGAGTCAGATAAGTTATTTCCCAAGACTCTCGTGGACCCATTTTGTCCAGGGATGAAATATTGAAGGTCGTTTTGAGCACCGTGTCAGGGGACTTTCGAGCCCTTACCATGGTGGCCTAGTAGATAGAAGGGTCAAAGCATTAGGTTGGTAGTGTAGGATCGGGTGTAGAGTATTATGCAACACAAGATACAGATATATGTGTGTGAGTGTTTGGTACACACCTTGAAGAGCACATTAAAATTATCATCTACACACCGAAGAACAACTTGTAAGAGGAGATATAACCATATTTCATAGAAGTTTTTTTTTTTTCCTTCGTAAATAGATGGTTCTATTGATTTTGAAAAAAAGGGTACATCAACTGTTAATACCATGAAATATTTCTAAGATGACTATGATAAGATGGGTTGCTTTCTTTTGCATATTTCTAACATGTCCATAAGATCAACATCCTTAGTTTCAATAGTTAATGGCTGCCAACTCTTCAATTGTCATTCGTGGCAATAATCCTTTTAACCAAGTATCTGATTTATTTAATTATTTTTAATTAGAAACATTACAATTATTTTAGAATTTAATATTAATTTCTATTAATTTGATTAAAAAACCGTTATGTTATTATGAAGCAATGATTAGACACCATAAGTGTGAGTGCCAACTCTTCAATTGTTAGTGTATCACACAAATTGTGTTGTAATAATTATTTCCATTAAAAAATAATTATCTTATTATGAAGCAACTAATTATGATTCCTTTCAATGCTGACATGGACTACAATTGTTAGTCACACAAATTATGTGTTGTAAAAATTAACATAATTAGTGGAGTTAATGATTGCCAACTCTTCAATTGTTAGTCACACAACACACAAATTATATTGTAACAATTTACATATTCTTCATTGATAAATAGGTACTGTTAGCTAGCATATTTTCTCGTCTATGTTGTCGTGTGATCTTTGCTTCATCATGAGCACTATTGCTAAGCGTGCTTCCATCATAGTCTCTATTTTTTATGAAATGTTTATAAGTGAAAGAAAATTAAATGTTCAATTTACAATATAACATGAATATGCTTAGTTATAATAGACTAGCAAAAATATTAATTTGTGTAATAATAATGATAAGCGAATATCAACAAATATGAAATATACATGCTTCAAAGATAATTTTATACCTCTTTTAGAGCCTCAACCATGGATTGAAGTGTGTAGTGCAAACATGCCCACGTCATGCTATCATCCACCACAAATGCAAAAACAAAAGTTTAGATTGTCATGTAATGGGTGCCTACATGCACAAAATAAATATTACACGGTCACTATGTATGAGAAATACACGAACAATTGAATGACAAAGGAAATGCAATTTAAAGTCTAAACCACAACAATTCAATGAAAGGGTGTAAAGAGGCAAATATCTATTAGCAAGAAAGTCCTTCCTTTTTAACTTGTAAGACCTGCACATAGAGAGAAAGTGAAAATGTTTGGGTTGGGTTGTTTAGGGGCTTGCCTCAGTCAAACCCCCATTTTGGTCTTTCGGTCATCATGGACAACTATGATTTTGATGATATTGATAGATAAAATGAAAGAGATTATTGTAAATCAAAGTATTATGCCAAAGATATAAGATAATCTTAGTTGTATTATATTAACACCTAGTATATCCAAATGCTAATATAGAGAAATTGTATGTAGTGAGAAAGAAGTGACATAATAGATTTTTATCACTTGAAAGTTTCTAAGAACCCCCAAGAGAAATGTGAAAGCTTCCACAATGTTACTCGACTCAATCCCACTTCGAAAAAGTCACATGCAATACCTAGAGAGCTAGTTGTTCGTGAAAACTTTAAAGCTTGAAATTGCAAAGTTTGATAATAGAAACCAAAGTGTGAGTGTATGAAAGCATATGTGTGTAAAATCAAAGCTTTCTTTCTTTTGAAATTTCAAACTTTCACTTGTTGTGTTCAACATGACAATCACACAAAGGAATTACTTCCAAAATATTTGTGGGAAGTTAATGCTCCAATGGTCACTAATATTTGTGAGACCCTAGTGCACTACACAAACATTTATGTGTTACGCTCCTATTCGGGAAAAATACATTCAAAAAGCTTGAATTATTACAACAATGTTATGTAAAATACATTTTGGTGCTAACACTTTACATTTATATAAATGTTATATCATGAGCTACAAGGGGGGAACATTTTATAGTGTGAAATTGCAAGGGTATGCAATTTACAACACTACATTTTTCCCCCACTTCACTAGGCATATAAACTATACTAAAGTAGAAATAACATAACAAATATTACCAAAGGATACCATAAAGGAAATAGAATCTCTAATCCACATGGATATGCTATGTAGAAATTGATACACAAAATAGATATGCTATGTAGAAATTGATACAAATGATTTATTAGCTTAATACAACATATATTACATGAAAAAAAAAACACAAAATAAACATTCATATGTGTTGAAGAACGCCAAGATCAAAGAGCATGAAATAACCTTCCACATGTGAACAAAATATGAGCGCAATAGAATGTATATCAATATATAAATGAAAGTGTAAATATACAATGAAAAGCCCAATCAGTTTAAGCTTTTATTGTTTTTTTTTGTGAGTTTGTTGTTAAATAGGTAGATTTAATATGTTTTTGATGTTAATTTCTTTAATTTTTACTAGTTAAAAATCCACCTGATTCTCTTCCTCAATATCCTTCTCCTCCTCATGAACAACATCACCAACAAACTCCTCCAGCAATTCCTCAACATCCTCCAGGAACTCAACAAAATTTAATGGGAGAAATTGAAAACAACAAAAAAAAAATTAAGTAGTTAATTGCGAGGTTGAATGATCCTATAAGTTCAACCTCAGAAAGAATCATGCTTGCAAATTTACTTCAAGCTATGTTAACACATGTAGATGCAATTAACAAGCAATTAAGTGGTTGGGCGGATAAGAGGCAAGAGTACAAAGATTTTTATGCAAATAAATTATCCTACAAACAAGTAAAAAATTACAAAATTATAAAATATGACTTATGTTCAATATTCACTAACCCACATACAAATCAAGCTCTTGACCTTACAAGTAAGAGGTATCCTATCCATTGGTGCAACCACCAAGGTATAAAGGATAATTTTTGGAAGAGGTGGTGGATGGTTTTTAACCATACTCCTTGCAACAATAATGAGGTACCCAAATATTTCTTGAGGAAACTCTACGGTGAGTTTGTCCTCAATAAAATTCCCAACTATTTTGATATGTGAGACTTTCAAGGGAGAGGTGGTGGGTTAGCATAGGATATACTAGGTACACATCTTGATCCTCAGTGACCAGCACAACGAGCACTCACTAGATTGACTTATGAGCATGTTGCTATCTTTTCCATCATGAAGGAGAGTGTTGAGGTGGATACTCTACAGTCTATTAGTTCTCTGACCTAGAGTATCATCTAACGTGTGAGTCCTGCAGTATAACATGAGCCAAGGGAGACTTTGAGGGGTAGGGTTCCACCTTATATTTTTCAGACTTGTGGACCTCCACCAATACATATGACCCCACAAATAGTAAGGAGGCTAGTGCATAGGATACGTCTGCAACTGACCAGTTGGTGATGATAGATGCCATTTTGAATGAGGCTTTTGGACACGATACTCAGGTAAATATTAGCATGCTTATTGAATTTAATTTATTAAAATTTATTTTTTAAATGTAAGATTAACTAATTAGTTTAAAGATTGTAATAAAATTTTAGGGTCATAATGTTCATACTATTTTCACTAGCTCTCCACCTACTTTTTACTCCACTACATCTACTTCTGAGGTATGTAACTAGTAAACAATTATAAATATTACATGTGAATAGCATTGTTATATGAATGGTATTCTAATATTTGATTTTGGATGTTGAATAAGTTAATATTGGAGATTTCATGACAACATCTCCTAGTGGCGGTGGGGTTCAAACCTTCACTTAAGTAATAGAATAAGAGTTTAACTAATGAATTGTACGTAATAGATTTGTATAGTTTATATTCATATCATTGATTGCATTGCATTTCACATCTTTCAAACTCAAAGAATTACTTCACATCTCATGACTAATAACTAGATGTCGACAGAGGACAAAATTTTGATTACCATATAGTTTTTTAGAAGTCAACATAAGCAGTGATGCAATTACTTCACATAGCATAACTGCTAACTAGGAGTAGCTGCCAATTTGCATTTGCTTGTCATGGCATTCCATGAGACCACATTTTATTGAGGAATTTTTTCAAATAGTTCATTTCCTTGTCTATGCTATGGATGCTTGGAAAACATATATCAAAGCATAATAGTAAGTAATAGCATAGACAAAGAAATGAGCTATTTGAAAAAATACCTCAAAGAAATGTGGTCTCATGGTGATGTCCATCACCATGAGACCACATTTATTTGAGGCATTTTTTCAAACAGCTCACCTCCTTACCTATGCTACCACATTTTCCATACATATATACCAAATGATTTTATCAAATAGTTCACTTCCTTGCCACTATGTTTAAAAGCCTAAAACAAGTGCTTTCCAACAAACTATGGATGCTTGGAAAAATCGATCAAAGCATAATAGTAATCAATAGCATAGACAAGGTAGTGAGTTGTTTGAAAATATGCCTCGAAGAAATGTGGTCTCATGGTGATGGAATGCCATTCCATCACCATGAGACCACAATTCTTTGAGGCATTTTTTCAAACAACTCATTGCCTTAAGAATAGATAATCCTCTTTAATCAAATCAAATCATTTTAAGGTCTTGGATTTGATCCCTAAATCTAATCCCATCCTCCATATTCATCCTTAGATCCTATTCTTCCAATCCCCAAGTTGATTTCTAATCTATCATCTTATTTCCATCCTCATCCAAAATCAATACCAATCTTTCTTCCATTCAATCCTCTGCAATGTCTAACTATCTAATCTATCCTCCATCCAACCTAATCTATTCTAATCTAACTTCATCCATTCCAACCAACCCTAACCATATCGATGATGATGAGGATAGCCTTTTTGACCAACCCAAATATAATCCCAATGATGAGAATGAGTGCATCATGGATCACCTTGAATCCATTTTCAATAGAATGCTCCAATTTTCTACCAATCCCCCATCCAAAGCTCCCCTCAAGTCACATCCATATCATTCCCATCTACCACCACTAATTTTATCCTCACCTACTACTTCCATAATTATAAGGATGTCACGCTTAGATGTCTCCTTGGCATCGATGCTATGCTTCCATTCTCCCTACCTTCATCCAATCCCAATCCATCTCCTCTTGCTTATCCTTCCCCTTCCTTTGATAATAGAAACCAATCCTTTAGCCAAAATTCTCCTCCTTAAAATCCACATCACCCCACTATTACTAAGAAAATTCATTCCATGTCTCTCATAATAACTTCCTCCAAGGACAATTTTCAAAGGTTGTTGTTTCCCCATGCAAAAACAAAGTGGTGTAATATTCTCATATCATGCATCCACCCATCATCAAAGAAATAATGATCTCTTGCTTGATCCATTCCATAAATGAATTACCAAATTTCTACTATGAATATTTAAAATGTAATATTAAACTATATGCTCTAAAACTAAGATGCTTATAAAATCAAACTAATGTGTAATCTCAAATGATAAAATTCTGTTAAGCCAAAATTCTCCTCCTTAGGCAAATTCCAAATCATCACCATCCACTCATTACTGAAGAAGAATGTCATTAAATAGCATCATTTTATTTAAGTCTAACTCTTTTGATTAAATAAAATTAATAATTAACTTCCTCCAGTTGATGTTGACAAATTAAATAAATCAAAGTCTAGGTTGTTGTTTCCCCATGCAAAAACAAAGTGGTGTAATATTCTCATATCATGCATCCACCTCCCTCACTCCCACATCAAGATAAACCCTAATACCTTAAATCTTAAATGAATCCCCTATAAATCCATCTATCCAATTTGAATAGTCTATAAAACCTTCCTCCCTCATCACACCATCCATATCAAATGAACTATGTCCATCTCCTAATCCAAAGCATGCTAACATAGATTCCCCTCCATATAAAGATTGAGGAAACCCTTAGACTCCTCCATCATATGATCTAATTTCCAATCAAGAATAACATGTATCCCTTCCATTTCATCTAATGATATCTTTCCATCTCAAGAGAAAGATATCCTTTCATCCCCCTCTCACAATCCCCTCTCCCCTACTTCATCTAATGGCATCCTTTTGTGTTTAGATCAAAGTGCCTCTTCCACTCCATTGTATGATCACTCTTGAAATGTGATCTCAAAGTACACCTTCCACCCCATCTAATGATCCTCTTCCCCTCATGATCAAAAACCCCTCCCTCTTCATGCCATGATCCCCCTCCATCTCATAACTAAGACCACACTATACCATCCACCCCATCCTAGCATAATAGCATAGAGTAGGCAATGAATTGTTTGAATAAAATGCCTCAAAGAAATGTGGTCTCATGGTGATGGAATGCCATGACAAATTTGTTTGTTATGGCATTCCATCACCATGAGACCGCATTTCTTTGAGGCATTTTTTTGAATAGTTCACTACCTTCTCTATGCTACCACATTTTTCGTACATGTTTACCAAAGCATTTTATCAAATAGTTCACTACCTTGCTACTATGGATAAAAGCCTAAAATAGGTGCTTTCAAACAAGCTATGGATAGTGAAAATAGTAAGCATAATAGTAAGAAATATATAGTTCCATAAGTACTAAATTTTTTGTTGATTATCTCATACATTATAAGCCATGACCTACATCACTATTGTGCTTTTTGTGATTGGATAATTTGTTGTTTTATTTTTAGATGATGGAAGTGGAAATGCCTCCAAATGTTGATAGGGTAATGGAGCTAGGTGTATCTTTTTCAATAGATAGCTCGATGCCTCTCATGAGGGTATGAGGCTGATTAGTAAATTTCTTGAAAATCACATTTGTTGTTATAGTTGTTAGTTAGTAAAAAATTAAACGATTATTGATTCATAGTTTAATTTTTATTTAGATGGTTTCTATAGGACATGGGCACACTACAACATGAGCATGCGAATCCTTCACTTGAGGAGAGAGATCGTCTAGTGGCAGTAAGTGACTATTTTGTTAAATATATCATTTTTTATAATGTAATTTCTATATATTAATGTCTTTACTTTTTATTTTAACATATAGAGCTTGATGAGTAACTAAACCCTAGGAGGAATAGCCCTCAAGTTTAGAGTAAACAAGTGTCATATGCATTGCCATCCACGCGACCAACAAAGGCCACTTGCTTATTTCATTCACCTGGAGGGCAATGAATTTTGATTGGGGTCCTTTTTTGTATACCTATATGGCATTTTTGGACATATTTTGTATTGCATATATTTGACATTGTATGCCTATATGGCATTCTTGTAAGCATGTATGGCTATTTTGTATATATTTTATACTTATATTGACATATATTGATGTATGCCTACATGGCTATTTGGCTAATACAAATATTTTTTATTGATGGTGTCCATATTTGCATTATAAATCCATGCTTCAATAGATATTTGTAGATGGTTTAATTAAAATATTTAAAATCCAAGTGTTTTCCATGCACTCTTCTTTTCTATAATTGTAAATATATAATAACGTTTGAAAATTATTCTCCTATAAGATTATTGAACATGAAATCAATCATATGAATATTGTAATGCTTCATGCTTCATGCTTCTTGTGCTTCATGGAGGAAATTCATGTGTATGCTTCATGCTTCATGCTTCATTTGTATGCTTCATGCTTTATATCATTGAGGAAGACATCTACCATTCCACTTGTATGCTTCATGCTACCATTCACTTATATGCTTCATGCTTCATGTATTATGTAGATAAAAAAACACTATAATACTATTGACAAAAGAAAATAGAAAGTAACAACTAAATCTCACAAACAAAAACTCAAGGCATGCAAATCTTATTAAAGATCATAATGACATGGGATTATTCAAGATTAAGAGACCACAAATCAACCTTCCCAATAGCAAACTTCATAGATAAATTCATCCTATTTCTAAACATGAATTTGAAGCCAATAATCAAAAGAATGCAACTTTAAAATTTAGAATTGCATGCTTACAATAGTCAATAAATAGCTTCAAGAGATGTGCATGACAAAAATAGTTCACCAACTAAAAGTTCAAAAATTGTCTTTTCCCCAAGCATATTTGAAAAGTTGCAAATAAATCAATTTAGGTTCTCACGAATAGTGATGATATGAATTTGGTTGTGACTTTTCAAAGGTGAAAAGTTGTGACCCTTTGAATAGGAAAGACTACGAACCTTTTATAATGAAGCACAATGACCATGCCTAGTGTAGATGTGCCCACCTAGATTTGTTGACACTAATTTTTTGGCCCCACAAAGAACAAAAAAGTAACCTACCTTGCAACTTTACACTACATGCAACTGACCTATTTTCCATCAATTGAAATCTATTCACTACGGGAAAATGACTTGGAACTATCAAAAATTGAGAGAGGTTATTGTAGAGGGGCCATACATGATTGTGTAGCCTCACACGAAGTGTTTCCAAGTGCCATATTTTTGAGTAATCGCTTGTCGAAGTTTGCTTCCTTTTTGCTCTTTGGTCTCTTAAGAGACTTCTCTAGTAGAATGTGGTTAGGACTGTTTGGGCATGTTTGGATGAAAAAGAGGACCTTTTGTAGCATAAACCCACCCATACAAATGTGTTGGAATAGTCGGTTTGGTTGTATGATGAACAAAGAAAAGTTACATACAACTGACCTATTTCCATCAACTGAAATCTATTCACCACAAGAAAATGACTTGGATCTATCAAAAACTAAGAGATGTTGTTGTAGAGGGGCCCTATGTGATCCTGTATCCTTAGATGAAATATTTCCAACTGCCACGATTTATGAGTAATCGCTCATCAAAGTTTGTTGCACCCTTTTACACTTTGGTCTCTTAAGAGACTTCATCGGTAGAATATGGCTTGTACCATTTTGGAATGTTTGGGTGTAAAAGAGGACCTTGCCTAGTATAAAACCACCCATATAGATGTGTTGGAATGATCAATTTGATCGTATGATGAATAGAACAAAAGTTACAACACTTTCCAACTTTATACTACATGCAACTGACCTGTTTTCCATCAACTGAAATCTATTCACCATAGGCAAACAACTTGGAGCTATCAAAAACTAAGAGAGGTTATTGTAGAGGGGCCCTACATGATCCCATAGACTTAGAAATAGGTCTTCCAAGTGCCATGATTTCTGAGTAATAGCTCATCAAAGTTTGATGCCCTTTTGCACTTTGGTCTCCTATGAGACTTTGTCGATAAAATGTGGCTTGAACTATTTTGGCATGTTTGGGTGTGAATGAGGACCTTTCCTAGCATAAAACCACCCATGTGGACCTATTGGAACACTCATTTTAGTCTTATGAAAAATAGAACGACAATTACACCACTTTCAAACTTTATAGTACATGCAATTGACGCATTTTCCATCAACTAAAATCTATTCACCATGGGAAAATGACTTGGAGATATCAAAAATTGAGATAGACTATTTCATAGGGGCCCTACATGGTCTCATAGCCTTAGATGAAGTGTTTCCAAGTGCTACAATTTCTGAGTAATTGCTCATCGAAGTTTGCTTCCCTTTTGCACTTTGGTCTCTTAAGAAACTTCATTGATAGAATGTGGCTTAGACTATTTTGACGTGTTTGGGTGGGAAAGAGGACCTTTCCTAACATAAACCAACCCATACAGATGTGTTGGAACAATCAATTGAGTCGTATGACAAATAGAATGAAAGTTACACCACTTTCCAACTTTACACTACATGCAACTGACCTGTTTCTATCAACTAAAATATGTTCACCACTGGAAAATGACTTGGAGCTATAAAAAACTAAGAGAGGTTGTTGTAGAGGGGCTCTACATGATCTCATAGACTCAGATAAAGTGTTTTCAAGTGCTAAGGTTTCTGAGTAATCGCTCATCAAATTTTGTTTCCCTTTTGCACTTTGGTCTCTTAAGAGACTTTGCCTATAAAATGTGGCTCAAACTATTTCAATGTGTTTGGGTGTGAAAGAGGACCTTTCCTAGCATAAACCCACCCATACGATCATGTTAGAATAGTCATTTTGGTCATATGATGAACAGAGAAGAATCTACACACACACCTTCCTCAATTTCTTAAGAGTAGGAAGAATCTCTTCATTTAATACATTATGTATCTCATTCTATTTCGTTTTCTTCCTTTTCAAGTGTTTGTAGAGTAGGCTAGTAACCTCCTTTTTGTTGAAGATAAAATATTGTTCTTGTCTTTTAATTCCTTTTCTAAGTGGTTAATTATAGTCTTCAGTTGTTTTGCTTCAATTTCAACACTTCCAACTATTTCTTTGCATCTGCAACTATTGTTATCAGCTTTGGAAGTGTCTTTCTGATTACATAATGCAAATGTTTCTTTTAATAGGTTATTTATAGAACTTCTCTACCTTTATAGATAATACTTTGAGGTGTCCATCACACTGATTCTCCTTTTTTTCACTTATATTTCATATTGCTTCTTTCTTATCATCTATTTCTAGTTGTATTTTCTCCACCAAAGTCTTAAGTTCAAGAATCTTTGACTTCATTTATTCATTTGTCAATTTTCCCATAAAGATTGGAATGATTGTAGGATATGCCCAAAATGGAAAATGTATGGAAAATGTGGTAGCATAGACAAGGCAATTTTTTGTTTCAAAAAATGCCCCAAAGAAATGTGGATTTCTTTTGAGGATTTTTTTCAAAAAACTCAATACCTTGTCTATGCCTTTGCTTACTATTATGCTTTGATAGATTTTTTCTATGTATCCATAGTTTTTTCGAAAGCACATGTTTTAGGCTTTTAGTCATAGCAACAATGGGACCTTGGAATGGGGTATGACATCTATCAAAACATAAAAGGAGGAATTTTCATGAGTGTTATGGTTACAATTGCCTTAGTAGATACATGCAAAATGTGGATGCATAGTGAAGGCACATGAACTATTTGACAAAATGCCTCAATTAGAGATGTCCTCATTGTCAATGTGGATGCATTGACAAGGTAGTGAGCATTGTAAGAAAAAATACCTCAAATAAATGGGGTCTCATGGTGATGCACTCCCTCTCTCTCCCTATCTCTTAGGTCTCTCCCTCTAACAACCTACCTAAATAACTCTCTCTCTTTCTCTCTCCCTCTATCCCTCCCACCCTACCTAGATAAGTCCGTCTCACTCCAACCCCCTCTCTCCCACTCCTTCTATCTCTCCCTATCTCTCAAGTCTCTCCCTCCCACACCCTCCCTCTCTTTGGTCTCTCCCTCCCACACCCTCTCTCTGGTCTCTCCCTCCCACACCCACACCCTCTCTCTCTCTCTCACACACACACACACTCCCTCTATCTCTCTCCCACTCACTGACTCTCTCTCTCTCTCTCTCCCTATCTATCAAGTCTCTCCCTCCCACCCCCTTTCTCTCTCAAGTCTCTCCCTTTGTCACCCTACCTAGATAACCCTCTCTCTCCCTCTATCCCTCCCACCCTACCTAGATAAGTCCCTCTCACTCCCTCTCTCCAACTCCCTCTCTTTGACTCCCTCTCTATCACACTCCCTCTCTCTCTCTCCCTATATCCCAAGTCTCTCCCTCTAATAACCTACATAGATAACTCTCTCACTCCCTCTATCTCTCTCCCACTATCTCTCACTCCCTATCTCTCCCACTCCCTCTCTTGCACTCCCTCTCTCCCTCTCTCTCCCTATCTCTCAGTTATCTCTCTCTCTGTCTCACTATCTATCTATCTCTCTCCCACTCCCTCTCTCTCCCACTCCCTCTCTATCACACTCCCTCTCTCTCCTTATTTCTTAGGTCTCTCCCTCTAGCACCCTACCTAATTCTCTTTCTCACTCCCTCTATCTCTCTCCCACTCCCTCTCTCTCACTCCCTATCTCTGCACTCCCTCTCTCTCTCACTCTCTCTCTCTCTCTCTCTCCTTATCTCTTAGTCATCTCCCTTTGGCACCCTGCCTAGATAATTCTCTCTCTAGTCTTTCTATCCCTCTATCCCTCCCACCCTACCTAGGCAAGTCCCTATCACTCCAACCCCCTCTCTTCCACTCCCTCTCTCTCCCACCCTCTCTCTCAGGTCTCTCACTCCCACCCCCTCTCCCTCTCAGGGCTCTCTCTCTCACTCCCTCTATCCCCCACTCCCTCTTTCTCCCTCTCTTAATTATCAATAAAGATAGAATGGAAAATACATAGTATCAAATAGAGTGAAAAGATAGCTTGAATGCTACTCTATAAGACACAATGATGCAAGTAAATCAATAAAGATAGAATGGAAAAGACACTATCAAATAGAGTGTAAAGATAGCTTGAATGGTACTCTATAAGACACAATGATGCAAGTAAATAAGAAGAGAAATATCACCTTTCCTTTTGCTAGCACTTAAGGTTGAGTGAGGAATATGATGAGAGATGACACCACACTAAGACAATGGAGCTTTGTAAACCTACAAAACAATGGTTTTATAGTAAAAGAACACTTTCAAAGCCAAGTAGAGAGATTGCAACAACAAGGAGGAGAGAAAAGAAATAATGATCAAGAAGTGATCAAGAATGAGCTTGAGAGAGTGAGAATGAGCATGAGAGATCGAGAGAGAGTGAGCGAATGAGCATGAAGGAGTGAAAGAATGAGTTTGAATGAACAAAATGGAAGAAAAAGGATGCTTTGCATTGATCAAGGGTTGACAAAGAACGTTACCTTCATGACCAACTAGAGAATGTAACAGTTCTATAGATTTTAGGGGCAAGAATCTTGTTAGGATGACAACACGATGAGTGGAAATCTACACAGTGTGCACACATATTTGATATAAACTCCTCCATTGATGCAAAAATACAAGGTTACATGGAAGAACAGGATGATGGTGGTGGGTTTTGCATCATCTGACTTATAGATTCTAAAGTAAGGGTAAATAAATGGGAAATTTTCCTAAGGTGCAAATTTATGCAATTAAAACAATGCATACCTCAACCTAGGCACATGGAAGATCCTATATTGACAACAAACATTATGATTCCATACCACCCACTGATCCTTCATCTTATGAAAAACAATTCAATGACACATCTATTAGTTTATAACAATGTTATAACCTAGGCTTTAGGATCTTGACAAAATAGGGATGTGATATAAATAATGAACATAAAATCCATTCCCTTTTGGAAAAAAACACCATCTGAAGACACTAAAGGTATAGGATATCAAGGTCCTTCACCTTTACATCAAACATTTTCTCCACCAACCAAACCACTCAAGACTCATGGTCCTATTAGGAAAGGTGTGTTACTTGCTCCACATCCCTTAGTTAAGACCGAGTGTACTTAAATACACTTTTATAATTGGGATTCATTACATTATCACCCATCCATGAAAGAATAGATACTAAATGGAAGAACAAAAACAAATCATATTGAGCATATCATGGAATATTTAGACACATTACTAATGAATGCCATGTTTTGAAGAAGAAATTAGAAGAATTATATCCTCACAATGATAAATTTGATAAAATGATAGATTTTAAGATGCATTCACTTTTCTCCTTTCCATTTGGTAATTGTAGTATCACAATAATACTCACTACCATGCATGGAGGTATAAACTTGGTTTTATGAAATCATATTCAATTTTCGAGGAGCAACATGTCATCATCCATTTGGCTCATATTCATCCCTACACTTGGGGGGAAAGGGTAGGTAGCCTTATATTAGGTGTGTTCCTTTCCAAAAGAGATCCCTTTGCATATCCTTAAAATAATAGTGTAGCAAGTCCACTAACATTTTAAGGGGGGCATATGGTCCCCTACACATTGTTTGCATAGGAAATAGTCCCTTTTTAGTGATGATACTAGATACATATCCTAGAAATTGTGACCTTGTTATGAATGTCTCAAAAGTGAGGCCTTTCTTGATCTATGTTAGTGTCTCCTTTGTGGTGATATTGGGCTTGATATCCACTAAGAGTGTGATTTTTCTTGGCATATTATGTTCCCTTTTGGTGGTAATACTACAACTCATATTCCCTAAAGTGTGATCTTTTGTTTCATGACTTGTCCTCTCTTAAAGGTGGTATCATGTATGATATCCCCTAAGGTGTGACTCTTAATTGAGAAATGCCCCTTTATCATTTTGTAGGTCACATTTTTTGGTGGTGTTATTTATAACGTCCATTGAGGTGTAGCTTTGTCATTTGTCCCCTCAGATGTTTATGCACATTCTTAGGTGATTCTTGTTCATCCTCTTGGATGTTAAAATTTTACACACCTTCTTAGGTGAGTCTTGTTCAACCTCTTAGATGTTAAAATTTTATGCACCTTCTTAGGCGAGTCTTGTTCATCCCCTTGGATGTTTATGCACCTTATTAGGTGAGTATTGTTCATCCCCTTAGACATTTATGCACATTCTTAGGTGAGATTTGGTTGTCCCCTTGGATGTTTGGCAATATAGTCCATGGAATTGGCATAACACAGCTTGTTGATTCAAGAAATTGAGCACCCCTTTTAACATGGCCACCTAGCATAACACAACTTTCTTTCCAGTAGTGCCATGTGTTTCATGAGTTTCCTAGCATAACACAACTTGCTAGCCTTGTGGAATCCGTCATATTACATGGACACCTAGCATAACATATCTTGCTAGCTAATAGATCCAAGCATCCCATGAGTGATTTTACATCCTTTTGAAAGAATCATTTCGGTAGATAACACATTCGATGGATGATGTTTGGTATTTGAGATAAATTTAATACTAAGGTCTCTTTACCTTACCGACTTAAATCCTTTTAGTACTAACCTTGTGTTTGTGTTTTTTCTTATGTTCATATCATGTTGCATTATGATTATATTATGTTGTGCATTGTGTAGTGTATTGCACGTTGTGTTTATATCATGTATGTTTTTTGTTGTCTTGTTGCATTGCATACATGTGTGTTCCTTTTTCCTTATGTTGTCTTGTCATAGGATCTTGAATCTTGGGGGCTTGTGCACTCTCCCTAAATTCATTTTCATCCTATTTCCTCAACATTTGGGCAATCAAACCACTCTTAGCATATTTTCTACTTTAGTGTGAGTTTGAACATAAGTTCACACTCTTACTAAAGTGGGCCTAAATGTAGTGTCATAAATTGTCACCCATGTCAATTTCCCGTTATGTTTTACTCTCTTCTAGGTGATTGGACCTAATTGTACACCTAATTTCCTAAATTATGCATTTTGTGTCCCATTTAAATAATTACCAAGAAAATCCATATACAAAACCAATGTAAACATTTAATATTTGGCTCCAGACACTTTTCATCCTACAAAATAGGCTAAGCGACTTGGTCCCCCTATTTTTCATCCAAATTTTAATAGATTAGAGTCAACATTTTATTAATTGAATTTCAAATGTCAAATGTTGGATATTAGGATTTAATTTGTGGGAAATTAGATTAAATTCCTATAAATACCTAATTTGAATTTGAATTTGGATTTGGATGGCCGACTTTGGATATGTTTCAAAGTTGAAGATGGTATAAATGCAAAATGAGTTAGGGAAGAAGAAGTGAAGAGAACAAAGGAAATAGAGACAAGAGCACAAATAGAATCTAGAGATAAGTGTGAATCAGTATGTGTGTATGATGCAAGTATGGAAGATCAATGCAAAGCCTAAATGTTTAGTTTCTAGAAGCAATGAGCTGAAGGTGCACTCTATCATTCATGCATGTATGCAAGTGGATTGAGCGAATTGCGGTGGATTTTTCTTTGTTACATTGAGATTGTCTTCTCTCTCTAACAAGTCTTCTTTATCTTCTTTGTATCTCTATGGTAGTGAGCCCTTCGGGTTGTTAGCCCTATTGGATAGTGAGTCCTTATTTTGGCAGTGAGCCTTGTCTCTCAGGCAGTGAGCCTCTTGTAATTGGTTTTGATATTCTCTATAGTGCGAGTTAATCCTCACCATGGTTTTTCCCTTATTGGGTTTTCCATCTAAATAAGGTGTTATGTTTATGTGATGGTTTTTAGTTTCTACACTAGTATTTAATGTTTAATCTACTAAGAAATGTTAAGGATTAGTTTCGGTGAATGAATTAAAGTTTAAATCTATGACAACTGATTTACCCCCCCTCTTAGTTGTCTTGTTCAACAAATGGTATCAAAGCTTGGTTCCTTGCTGAAGAGCTTAACCACTTGAGGAAGTTATGGGATGGCTAGAAAGATGACTTATGATTATCTGAGGTTTGATGGAACTAATTATTATGCTATCTAGAAACTACTGATGGAAGAATATATGGAGTATTGTTGATATGATGTGGAGAATCCTTACACTCCTCTTGCTAATGGTATGAGTATGGTTGATGAGATCAAAGCACATGAAGTGAACAATAAGGAAAGGTACATTTTGAAGAGCAGTTTGGTATATTTCGAGTTGATTAAGGTTCAAAATCTGAAGACTGCTAAGGAAATATGGGATGCTTTGGAAAGGGTGCATGAATGTGATGAGAGAGTTAAAGAGGAAAAAATATAGAATTTGGAGACATAGTATGAGCTTTTGCATATGTTTGAAGATGAGAATTTTAAAGCTTATGTATTGAGATTGAATGAGATAGTAGTCAAAATGTGAGGACTTGGTGCTACTGTAGATGAGACTGGAATCGTAAAGAAGATTCTTAGAACTCTCCCTGATGCTTATAGTGAGAAGGTGTGTTTTTTAATAGAGTATAGATTATAAGACCTACACTAAATATATGTTGTTGGGATTTTTGACATCTTATGAGATAAGGAAACTTAGTCTGAGGAATGGATGTAAATCAAAAACTACTTTTGAAGCTACAAAAGTTGAAGATCCAAATGAAGAAAATTTTGATGAAATAGAAGCTAACTTTGTGAGAAGAATGAGGAAAGGCTCGGGTAAGTATTAAGGTAAGTTACCCTTTAAATGCTTTAGTTGTGGAGAAATAGGTCATTATGCTGCAAAGTGTTCAGAAAGAGCTAAGAGGAATATACAAAGATATGAGAAAGAAAAGAAAGGAAAGAAGATTAACAGATCATATTATGTGAATGAGAATGTTAGTATATCTGATGATGATTCTGAGTATGAACTTTTGATGACAACGAATGCTTGTTCTTGGCTATAAAGGATGAATCTACTTCTACTAATTTTGAAAAACAGGTGAAGGGAAGCCCTCTAGAGAAGGAGAAAATGAAGGTATTTTTATCTTTTCCCTACATGCTAAATAGGAAAAGAACTATTGGGTTGTTGAGAGTGGTTTTTCACATCACATGACTAGTGTTAAAAGTAAGTTTGTTAAACTTGAAAAATATGATGGATGCTTGGTTATGTTTGGAGATGATACTGGTGCTAAAATTTGTGGGATAGGTTTAGTAAGTTTTAATGGAAAGAATAATATTGATGATGTCTACTATGTTAAGGGATTAAGGCATAATATTTTGAGTGTTGATTAGATGTATAGTAAAGGATATGATCTTGTGTTTAAGGTGAGAGGTCTACTAAGATTCGGAAAGGATCTAGAATGTTGATTACTGGAGGAAAGAAATCTAAAGGAAATATCTATCAACTTAAGGGTGTTGATGGATGATGCTTTATGACTCAAATTAATGATAGTTGGTTATGGAATAGGAGAATGTGTCACATGAATTTTGATAACTTGGCAAGGATTAGTGCAATTTAGGTCATGAGAGATTTATCAAAAATTACAAAACCTATTAATGTTATCTATAGGAATTGTCAGTTTGGAAAGCAAGCAAGAAGTCATTACAGATCAAAGGAACAATCTACTACTAGTCTACTGGATTTAATTCATACATATCTCTGTGGTCCTACAAGAGTGAGAAGTCTACAAGGTGAAAGGTACTTTATGCTTTTGATTTATGATTATTCTAGATATACATGGGTTACATTTCTTAGAGAGAAATTAGACACATTAGATAGATTCAAGACATTCAAAGCTATGGTTGAAAATGAAGTTGTATATGTAAATTCCCCTTTTTCCTTTCTCCACTTAGAAAACCAAATTCAGAGGCTAAATTCCACATAAGCCTGCTACCTTCATTCCACTTGGTGCCTATTTTGAGTGTCGACCAAGAAATTTCTATTGGGGATGCCCATGTGATGCATAAACGTTTGTGCAACATGCTTACATCCCTAGCAGATTCTAATGGTTGGAGCCTACAGAGGCATTAGACTTCTCATTGGTGGTCAACTTGTAATACCCTCATTGGCTAACCAACTTGAATATGGCCATTTTCCTCATTCTCTCCTTCAAATTCACTCCTACATGCATTTCATCTTCTAAGCTTTCAACTCGACTTCTTCACACTCTCTTACACTTACTTCTTACATTCCCAAGCACTTTTAGCAACACTTTTGCACTCCATAGTAGTAACAACACCACTCCATCAATTTAGTAGAGCAAGTATGGGACAACACCATTGCAATAAAGGATTGAGTACTCTCATTTTCTACCCCATTAGCCTTGAGTGCTCTTGGTGGAGGTGGTAAGTTTTCCATTCCTCTCTTCTTTTACTTGGTTGAGTAAGCACATTTACTGTTTTGTAGTGTTTTAGTGTTCTTTACTTCATTTCCTTCTTTATCATACTATTTCTCCATCGTTGCGAACTTGGCTTGCTGTGGAGGTGGAAACACCAAAGCGGGGGTCTCACTGAGGCAGACCTCTTAACAACCCCAACCAAATTTCCCTCTTCTTTGTATATAGGTGAATGTGCTATTAGGAGCTAGCTGGAAAATGGATTCCTTTATGAGATTATTCTTGCCACCCTAACTCTTGTGCATTTACTTTATCATAGTAGAGAATATCTTGTCTACTTCATAGTGTTGTTTTAGCCCTTTGGAAGTAGTTAGCTAGTTTGTTAGTTTTTTTTCTATAATTTAACCTTGTCTCTTTAGTCCTCTAGTCGTACGAACACTAGTTCACTTGAGAGACACCAACACGCCACACTATCATCCTAAGACTGCACCTTCTTCCTCAAGAAGAGAGCTTCCTGAGTTATAGTTTTGAACTCGAAAACTGGCTCGCCTATCCCCATTATGAGTTTTGGGTCTGCAAAGTGATTGAAGGGCCTAAAGTCCTTATCATTCTCATCCTACATTTGCTAACACCCCTTTTAGTTGAGGTGAGTTAGGGAAGCCTTCCGCTCTTGGCTCTCTATGACTTGGGGCCTTGAATGTGGTTGGTTACCCTACCTTACATTTTTTGTGAACCTAACGTGAACCAACGTTTGTTCATCTATTGGTGTTGAGGCTTCTCTCGTGTACTTCATGACCATTGTATTCCTGAGTGTTGTGAAGGTTTATGAGCATCACAACCCAGTCCATAACTTTAGGGTATATTGTCAGGAGCAGTATATGACACCCCTTGATGGAAAGGACAAAGGTCACTACTAGTTTCTCTACAAGCCTTTTCTTTGGTCCTGCCATTGGTTTTCCTATGCAAGAGCAGTTGTCAAGGGACGAGATGGGATTCTTCAATGAGACCGATCACATCCCCACTCCTCTTGCATCTCCTACACCAATGTCAATAGAAGAGCATGAGGTCATTCATATTCTTTCAGACTATGTCTCTACCCTTGCCAACAGATTGGGTGACTTAGAAAATCACTTAGAAAGAAACCCAAAGATGGCCAGGGCCGCTCGAGTCATTAGCGAGTTAAAAGATATGGTAGGTAAGGATTGAATAGACATAGAACTTCTGACTAGCCTCATTGGTCTAGCTAAAGTGTGTGCTCCTTTGAACAATCTTAGTATTGTACAAGGAGTGACTTTTGAAGAGCATGAAGGATAGTTAGGAGTACCAATGCCTCCCACATCTTTCTACATGGCCGATGCAGTCCCTTCTATTAGCATCCCTCCTGTCTCCAAAAAAAATGAAAATATCAAAGTAAACAAGGCCCCCTTGGGCTTTAGCTTCATCCCTCCTGTCACCTCTAGTGGTGGAGGTTTTGGTAGGATGAGTGGTGGAGGTTTTGGCTGGATGAGTGGTGGAGGCTTTGGTAGTGGTAGTGGATTTGGCAGAGAAGGTGGTGTTGGTGGAAGTGGTTTCAGTGGAGGTCATGGTGGTGGCTCCAAAATTAGAGGTGGTTCTAGCGGAGGACCTACTAGTGGTGGTGGCTCTAGTAGTGGTTCTGGTGGAGGTCACATTGGTGGCAGTTTTGGAGGTGGCTTTGGCAATGGTTTTGAAGGAGGTTCCTTTGGCCCTATATCTTCTAATGATCCTATTTTGAACAACCTTCTTTAAAATATGGGTAAGATGTAGAGCCAATTGGCGAGTCTCTCCCAAGCCTCTACCTAGCCTATCTTTTAGCCCTTCTTTTGGCATAGCCCATTACAAGTTACAATTCTGAACACTCCCTTCCCTTAAGGAATGGAGATCCCTAAATTTTAAAAATATGGTGGTAAAGGGGATTTGTAGACACATGTATCTGCCTTTAACTCCCTGTGCACAAACTTCTTCCATCATGATGCATTAATGGAGAAACTGTTTCCCCGATCACTCAAGGATACAACTCTAGAATGGTACTGTTCCTTACCTGATAATTCAATTTTCCCATTTTACCAACTTGTAAATCATTTCCTTAGAAAATTTCAAGTTAATATTGGGCCAAATATGACCTTCTCAGATCTCGTCCGATGTAAACAAGGAGACAACAAAAAATCATTTTTTTCATAGCACGCTATCAAGCACTTCTTTCACAAATCTCATATCAGCTGCCTAATTTTGATGTACAAAAGGTATTCATAGGGAACCTACAAAGGTGTTGGCAAGAGAAGTTCACCCTTATGAAGTATCCTTCTTTTGCAAATTTTTGTGCAACCCTACGAGAGTACCAACAGATGGTTGTTCAGTTTGGGGGATCCTCTTTGTGCTCCTATTCTGAGGGAAAGTCCATCGTATCAATCTCTGGAAAAGGTAAGACTATTACGAATGTAGTAGCCACTAATGATGACAATAGCCTCAGATGTAACCAAAAGTTCACAAATTTATTAGAATCTTATTGTTCTTACATAAGTTGTTGAAGGATAAGATTGTAACCTTGTTGAGTCCTAAGCCTCTTAAGGAGCCTTACCCTAAATGGTATGATGTAATCACTTATTTTCAGTACCATCGAGTTAATGGACATGATATTGATGTGGTATGTAGCTATATCATGATATATAGAATCACATCGAGGATGGTACTGTTACAAGGTGTGACCCTTCGTCTCCTCTTCCTATGGTAGGCGTAGTCTAGCATGATGCTTGGGCTTCATGACATGGTTTAACTGCCTTCTATGGATATTGATCTTGTATAAATCTAGCGGTTGTATTGGGCATTAATAGGTTGATCTTTTGGTGCAATGACTACTGTCTTTGCAACAATTGGTATCAAAGCCAAGGTCACAGGTTCAAACCCTGCGCTTGCATTGGGGGGATTGTTGCAAGGTGTGACCCTTGGTCTCCTCTTCCTATGGTAGGCGTAGTCCAACATGATGCTTAGGCTTCATGACATGGTTTAATTGCCTCCTATGGATCTTGATCTTGTATAAATCCAACGGTTGTATTGGGCATTAATAGGTAAATCTTTTGGTGCAATGGTAACTGTCTTTGCAACAGGTTCCATTCATCTCAATGGGAGTAAAGATAATGCTAAAAAATTAGTGGAAAAAGATAATAGTGAATTGCAGATATACATGGACCTATTTCCATCAAAGTCTACTAACATGGTTATCAATCCCACTGATTCTATTACTCAACCTAAGGCCTATGTTAACATGGTCATGGTGACTTCTATTGCTCTACTTGCACCTAGTTTGTTGGACATAACATTCATGTCACAAGACTTTCCCTTAAACAACAAGCCCTCTCCCCTCTACATTCCCACTCGCCCTAATGGTAACATTGTGACGGGGGTCTTGGTAGACCTTGCGAGCTGTGTGAATGTCATTACGAAAGAAACATTAGTATTGAATTCATTACAAAGGGAGGAATATGAAGAAAGAAAATCTACTATCCATACACACGATAGTATGTGTCTCAAACCATATGAATCGATAAATTTGTCCATCCTAGTTGGACCTAGGGCTGTTGATATAGTTTTTGATGTTATTTCATAGTCAAATTTATTCAGGCTAAAGCTAAGCATACCCTGGATAGCTTCCATGAATGGAATCACCTCTGTTCACAAATGTTTAAAATTTTCCCATGAAGGTGTCATGCATGTAGTGCATGACACTGGATACCAACCCTTGGTGTCTTGTGATGGATATCCATTGGATCACTTTTGGCCTGCCCTAATTGGTCCACTTCCTTTGAGAACAAACCTACTTTACAAGTATTATGTAAAGAATAAGACTGGGGGCAAGGGACAACCGAAACTGACCTTTCCTATGATACAATAGTTGGTTGCTTCCTCTTCCTGAGAGGAGAAGGAGAAGCTTGCACCAACTACTCCCCCTACCCAGAAGGGAAAGGAGAAGTCCACATCAGCTCCCTCTCCTTCCCTTAAAGGAAAAGAGAAAGTTACCTTTTCCTGAATTGCCTTGTCCTCTTCCCTTTCTTGGAGGAGTATTAGATGAGTCAGCTTGACAACTATCTATTAAGTCCAATGATACCTCCTTGGCGCAGGCCCAAGCTCAAGATCTCAGATCTCCCTAATGAATACCCTGGACTGTGGTACTACTTATATAGCAGAAAGAAAGGTTCTCAAAGGGAACTCGATCCATGGCCTCCTACTATTCCTACTCCTAAGGTAGTGAACGGGAAGAGGCCCGTTGCCAAGGCTCTTGAGCTGATTCTTCTTGTTGCTTCTCAACCTACTCCTACTCCCATACAAGAATATATTCCTATGCCAGAGACAATTGTAGTGGATGTTCCCATGGTTAAGTAGGACCTTTTTGTTCCTTCGTAGCTTCCAACCTCTAGTTCAAAGAGTTGTAGGAACCGCCTTGTGCATGAGTGCAAGCGTCGGTGAAAGGCTCTTCTAGTTGAGCAGGCTACCTCATAGAGGAAGGAAGAAGAGATGATCACCCCTACTTCAGGGCCTCTATAGCATCTTCCTCTCTCCTTCCCCCTACTTCCCTTTAGTCTAGTTTGCATTGCTTTTGACTTTCACTGCAAGTACAAATGCACTTGACCCTAGAAAGGTATAGGTGTTATCACTCCTTTGGTGGAGCCACCTTTGCTGACATCCATTTCTAATGTCCCACCTTTCCCAAGACCTGTAAATATGACGAACACCTCGGTGGTGTCTACTATAGTTTTCTCCTCCTCTTCCTCTACACCTCTTGCCTCATCTGTGGGGAGCTTGCATCCCATGATGAAGCAAAAGGTGGACGGGTAGTTCCTCTTGTAATAAGGAACAAAAGAGGATCCCACCTTATGCACAATGTGGTCCTGTGCTGACTTGTTTTTTCCTAGTGACAAAATTGGTCCTCACTTCCCCTGAGTTCTTCACCACTCCTAAGTCGTTCAGTGAGCCTAGTAGTGAATCTTGGGCATAACCTACTCCATCCATTGAAGTTGAAGAACTCCTGTAAGGTGCATGTTTAACTTTGTGGATGAATTTTTGACCTTGTTAGTGATATTCGCAAAATCATTGACCCTAGCTCCACAAGAGCTCAGTGGAGAGGACCCTGCTAGGCCCTCTTCCTTAGCCCTTATTGTAGAAGGGTCGGATGCTCCTCCTCTTAACATCCCACCATTGCAGGCTCATCCTCCTTCCCCCTATGATGATCTAGAGTGGGAAGCGGACAAACTTCTAGTCAATTAGTGTTAGGATGAGGCCTCTTCTTTATCTTTAGATTAGATGTGTGTGTGTGTGTGTTGTGACGTGTTCCCCTAGATCATGCTATGTGTGCCTAAATGACCCTTGTCACCCCTATTGGTGCTTAGATACAGGCATGGTTTTTGTGTCATAAACCTTATTCTATGTGTATCATCATTCTTCCATGCTTGACTTGATTTTCAATAAATTGGGGATGATGTAAAGGGTTGGGGGAATTTAGGCTTCCCTCCCATGTTGACCCAATTTTTAATTTTTATTTTGTCTTATCGTGCATTCTTCACATGGTCTGATATAGTAGGGGGTTGATGATAGTTCATTTATATACTATTACTATACATATATATATATATATATATATATATATATATATATATATATATATATATATATATATATATGAGTAGTTTTCACCCTGAAATATCAGGCTATCCTTATAAACATTCCTTTTCAAAAACAACATTTAGAATTAGGAATCCTTTTGAAAGAATTTGAGAATTTTCCCTAGAGGTGGGAGTGGATATAACCTTCCCCTCACATGGGGGAGTTCTCTTCCTTTATGAGGTGATTCCTTGGTGATGGATCCATTCAAGAAAGAAAAAATTTGCTTTGGAACTGTGCATCCCTTGAGTGGACCCCTTCTTTATGTAGGGTTCCCCAGGGAGCCCTTTGAAAGTTTTCCACTTGTTGATGGTCTATGTGATTGTCTGCTTACTTGCCTGTGTGGCCACTTTCTAATATGTTCTACCTGCAGATAGACATGTCACTTTGTAGGTGCACCTATGAAGCCACTTCCTAACTTTGTGGAGTTTGCTTTCCTGGGTTTCATCCATGTGAGAGATCTTGTGGGATACCTCCCTATAGGTTTGAGAACCTATAGGGCACTTCCTTTGAGATTCCTCCATGCGAGAGATATTGGGGGTCACTTCCCTACAGGTTTGTGGGTTTGTAGGGCACTTTCTTGGGGTTTCCTTCATGTGAGAGAGGATACCTTCCTTGTAGATTTGTGGGTCTATAAGGCACTTTCTTTGCTTCCTCCATGCGAGAGATCTTGGGGGATGCCTCCTTACAGGTCTGCAGATCTATAGTGCTTTGTATTGGTTTCTTTCATGTGAGAGATCTTAGAGGATACCTTCCTTGCAAGCCTAAGAACCTATGAGGCACTTGATTCTCTAGGATTCCTTCATGTGAGAGATCTTGGGGGTAGCCTCCTTGCAGGTCTGTGGCCCTGTAAGATGTTTTCAGCTTCATAGTTCTAAGAAGCTATGGAGTCCTTTGATTTCCTTGCACCTTTAGGTTTCTCAGAATGTGGTTTTCTTCCTCACGTTTTAGGTATACATTTCTAACTTTACTATTCTTTGATCTAATTTACCAAAGCACTCATCAATATTCGTGCTCGCTAAAGTGGGGAAAAAATGTATAGGAGTGAATTTTCACCCCTTACACAAATTCCTCTTTTTCCTTTATCCACTTTAAAAAATCAAATTCAGAGGATAAATTCCACATAAGCTCGCTGCCTTCGTTCCATTGGCGCCTCTTTTGAGCATTGGTAGAGGAATTTCTATTGTGGATTCCTGCGCGATGCGCTTATGTCCCTAGCAAATTCCTGCACCTAGAGCCTACAAAGATGTTACACTTCTCATTGGTGATTGACTTGTAACACTGTCTTCAATTGACCGACATGAATATGGCCATTTTCCTCATTCTCTCCTTCAAATTCACTCCTCCTACATGCATTTCATCTTCTAAGCTTTCAACTCAACTTCTTTACACTCTCTTGCACTCACTTCTTGCATTCCCAAGCACTTTTAGCAACACTTTTGCACTCCATAGCAACAACGACATCACTCTATCAAATCAGTAGAGTAAGTGTGGGACAACACCATTGCAACAGATGCTTGAGTACTCTCATTTTCTCCCCCAATATCCTTGAGTGCTCTTGGTAGAGGTGGTAATTTTTCCACTCCTCTCCTCTATTACTTGGTTGAGTAAGCACATTTACTGTTTTGTAGTGTTTTAGTGTTCTTTACTTCATTTCCTTCTTTATCATACTATTTCTCTATAGTTGTATACTTGGCTATCCGTGGAGGTGGAAACACCAAAGTGGGGGTCTGACTGAGGCAGACCCCTTAACAACCCCAACCTACTGGGAGCTAGCTGGCAAACAAATTCCTTTGTGAGATTATTCTTGCCACCCTAACTCTTGTGCATTTATTTTATCATATTAGAGCATATCTTGTCTACTGCATAGCATTGTTTTGGCCCTTTGGAAGTAGTTAGCTAGGAATTTAGTTTTTTTTCTAGAGTTTAACCTTGTCTCTTTAGTCCTCTAGTCGTATGAATTCCAACACACTTGAGAGATGCCAGCACACCGCGCTATCATACTGGGACATTGCTTTTGTCCTCAGGTAGAGAGCTTCCTGAGGCATAGTGTTGAACCTAAAAATCAGCTTGCCTAACCCCATTATGAGTTTTAGGTTTGCAAAGTGATCAAAAGGCCTAAATTCCTCATCATTCTCATCCTGCATTTCCTAACAACCCTTTTAGTTGAGGTAAATTAGGGCAGCCTTTCGCTCTTGGCTCTCTGTGACTTGGGGCCTTTAATGTGATTGGTCCCCCTACCTTACATAAGTAAACTTGAAGATAAAATGCTTAAGGTATGACATAGGTGGAGAATTCACCTCCCATGAGTTTAATATCTTTTGTGAACTGCATGGAATAAAGAGACAATTATTTGCTTTGAGAACTCCTCAACAGAATGGAGTTGTTGAAAGGAAAAATAGAATGGTTGAAGAGCTTGCTAGATCAATGATCATTGAGGCTAGTTTACCAGAAGTTTCCTAGAGAGAAGCTATTCATACTAATGTTTATGTATTCAATCGAGTTCAAGCAAGAGAAAATAGTACAAAGACCTCCTATGAGCTATGGTTTGGAAGAATTCCTATTCTTAAGTATTTCAAGGCATTCAAAAGAAAATGTTATATCAAAAGAAATGAAGAAACTTTAGGTAAGTTTGATGTAAGAAGTGATGAAGGAATTTTTCTTAGGTATTCTACTAAAATCAAAACATACAAATGTTTCAATAAAAGACCGACAAAGATTGTAGAAAGTGAAAATGTTAAGGTTGATGAGACAGTGAAGATTTCAATTGACATTGATGGATATGTATTTGATGAACCTGATTGTGTAAGAATTGAAGAGATTGTGGAAGAATAGGAAAAGGATGAGCAAGAGAAGAAAAATGAACATAATGAAAGAGAAGAAGATGCTCTAGTGGTGTCACCTAAGACACCTAGATATGTACAAAAGAATCACTAAAAAGGTCAGATTATTGGAGTTAAGACTAAAGGAATATTAACTAGAAGCAGAGTTGTTGCCAAAGAACTAATGTGTGTTTACTTTTGAGATTGAACTAAAGATTGTAAGTGAAGCATGTAAAGATGAACATTGGATGGAAGCCCTGAAAGAAGAAATTATGCAGATTGAGAAGAATCAAACTTGAGAATTGGTCCCAAGACTGGAAGATAAAAACATTATTGGATTGAAATGGGTATTTAGAAATAAGTTGAATGAGAATGGAGAAGTGGTTAGAAAAAAAGAAAGGCTTTTATGTAAAGGTTACTCACAAGTGGAAGGAATATATTTTCAAGAAAATTTTTCTCTAGTAGCAAGAATGGAAGCTATAAGAATGTTCTTAGAATTTGTTGCTCATAAATACTTTAAGGCCTATCAGATGGATGTCAAGTCAACATTTTTGAATGGTGAGCTAGAAGAAAAGGTTTACATGGAACAACCAAAAGGATTTCATTTGTTAGAGCAACCAGATATGGTGTGCCGATTGAAGAAAGCTTTATATGGATTTAAGAAAGCTCCTAGAGCTGGTATGCAAGGTTGGACATGTATTTGATTCAACAAGGTTTCATCAAAGGTATGGAAAATAGTATTATGTATTTTAAGATTGAAAATGACAAAATATTGATTATAGTTGTATATGTTGATGACATTATCTTTGGAGGAAATGAAAATATGTGCAAGATGTTTGTGGAAGAGATGAAAAAATAGTTTGAAATGTCTATGATTGGAGAGATGAATTTATTTCTCGGGCTACAAATCAATCAAACAGAAAAAGGAATTTTTATTTCATAGTCTAAGTATGTGAAAGAGATGTTGAAGAAGTTTGGGATGGATGGTTCCAAACTGGTATGTACTCCTGTTAGGTCTTAAAAATGTAGGTTATAAACCTTAAGAGTATGCCAAGCTCTTTGGAAATTTTTTGGCTTATGAACGGGGCTAATTGATATGTTTGAGACCCCCCTGCACTTTAGGCTCTGCTAAACCTAGGTGGGTGTACCTAAATGATGGAGTAGATTCAAAATTTGTGTGTGATCTCTACTATGGGAAATCTATTCATAGTGGCATGTAGAAGTGAAATAGACGCGAGGCTGACAACTAATTCTACTGTAAATGTTTTGAGGGTTGAATGTGTGAAAAAGTGTATTGCATGAAATAAATGTGACTAGTGCCTAATCCTATTTGATAAATGGAGTCATGATGTGAAAGATATGTGGATCCTCTTTCATAGCTTAACTCTAACTATTCAACACTTTTGGATGTTTATAGCTTGTATAAACATGCAAGTTTGTCAGTTATTTGACTCTTCTTACCAATCCTAGTGATATGCCCCTAAGTTACTGTGAAGTTTTGAAAGGATTTTAATTATGATGTGAAGGAAACCAATTAAGACAATCTATTTAAAAGGACATTAATCCTAGGAAGGAACTTATTAAAGATGATCTCTCAAAAAGAATTTAATTCTCTTCTTATAGAAACCAACCAAGGAAATCACACAAGTATAGGAAATGTGTATTGACAAGTTAAATATATTTGGTATTGTAGACATCGAAAATGTACTGATTGACATCATGCACCTGATCCCGACTTACTAACACCATTTCTTCCTAAATCATCCCCCAATCTAACCATTTAATCAAATCCCCCTATCTGATTAAGTTCATCAATGTTCGTCTCTTAATTAAATAAATCATTTTATCTAATTAAGCCAATCTCTTTTGTTAATTAAATCAATCCATTTGATCTAATTATCCCTATTAAATTAAATAATCAATTTATTTGATTAAATCCCTAAAGTCTGTCCATTAAATTAAATAAATTAAAACCTTATTTGATTTAATCTAATACCATCCCTTTTAATTAAATAAATCAAAATCTTTATTTAATTAGCCTTTAATCATATTCCTCTTTTATCTGATTTAAATAAATCCATAAATCTAAGTTAAATAAGTCACATCAGCTAACCTCTTGTTAAATTAATTAACCCTTGATTAATTTAATCTAATCTCATGTTCCATCCTCTAGATAATGCAAGTTGCACATGAAAATAGATTTAATTCATTTATTAAATCTCTATTTTCCTCACATGGCATCTTATTGGAATATTCTCTCAATTTAAATTCAAAAATTCCAAGTCAACATGTACATCCAACAAGGCATTTAAAACCTCTTACATGTCCTTTTCCTTGAGCCAAGTGGCATTTATTGCATTTTCCCTTCCCTCTTACATGTCATTTCAACAAATTTGAATTTCAAATAATAGCATTTATTGGCACAAACCCCAAATCTTGCACAACCATCATCCATTCAAAGCTTGACGAGTGGCACCATATCATTGGATGAATGTTAGTCCCACATTGCTCAAATTTGGGCATTCATCCATCTAGAAATCCTATAAATGAAGAGCTCCTCTCCTCATTTTATCATCCACATTCCAAGCAAAGTTACCATGCTAAAATACTTAGCTATTTTTATCCATCATTTGAGTTCTTAGTTAGGTTATTGCAGATTATTGGCTTGGAGCTCTCACCTTCATCATCAAAGTAGATCAACACTCTTCAACAATCATCAAACTTGCATCTTAGGGATTGGGAAAGGGCCAATTTTCACATCAAATTGGCACCAATTCCCCCATGGGATTAAGAGTTTGCTTGCTTAATTAGGATTCAATCTTGTCTTTGTGATTTCATTGTGTTTTTCATCATTTTCTTCCTAGTTTGAGCTATGCTAATGAATCTCATGGGGAATCCATGTTTAGGCTTACATTTCCTTGTTTAACTTGTTTAATCATGTTGTTTTGCAGGTACTTAGGCTTGGGTTCGCACATTTGGCACTAGAAGGAGGGCAATTGACGGATTTTAACACGTTTTTTTCAAAATTTTCGCAGTTTTGATAGGTGTAGGTTTCGGTTTAGCACTTCGACGGGTTCTTTTAGCGCTTTCGTGGCTTTCTGCAGTGCTTCTAGGCTCTGTTCTTGTGCATCCATGACCCTGTTCCTACACTGTCAAAACCTGTTTTAGCACTTCCGTGATTTTCTGTAGTGCATTTGAGGCCGACTTAAAACTTTTATGCATTCTGTCTTAGCGCATAAACCTTATGCTTTAGTGCTTTTAGGCTCTACTTTAGCGCATCTGTGGCTTGTTCTAGTGCATTTGTGACCTGCTTTGCAAACCTGACATGTTCTAGCGCATCCACAACCTATTTTAGTGCATCTATTGCCTATTCTAGGGCATATGTGGCCTATTTTAGTGCATCTGCTGCCTATTCTAGTCCATCTACGGCCTGTTTTAGCGCATCTACAGCTTGTTCTAGCACATCTACGACCTATTTTAGCGCATCTGCGGCCTGTTCTAGTGTATCCGCGGCCTGTTTTAGCGCATCTGTGGCTTGCTTTAGCGCATCTAGGGTCTGTTTTAGTGCATCCAGGGTCTGTTTTAGTGCATCCAGGGTCTGTTCTGGCGCTCCGGATTCTAGAGGCAGAATTTTTTGAATGATAATTTTTCTCGAAAATATCAAGTGTTTTTTAACACTTTAGTGTTATTTAACACTCTTAAGGAAATTGCTATCTCTCTTTGCTTAGGAATACTAATTTCATTTGGGTTTTAAAAAGAATCTTTCAATTTTGCAAGGGTTTTAAAACAAACTTAGGATCAATCTACTAGAGTTGGCTTTGGTTTAACAATTGAACAAGCAACTTCTCGTATTTCATTTGGTGCTTTTAAAATGAAGGCACAATTTGCTTTTGAGGAATAAAATTGATGTGTTTTTGATTTTTTTTGTGATTGCTTACTTAGATTAACATTAGAAAAAAGGACGTATGCGCTTCTCATGTGCTTCCAAGCGATCTTGAGAATCAAAAGGCCTTTTTGATAATGTTGGCATAAGATAAAGTGATCACCTCCACACTTCAAATTTGGGCTTAAAATTGAACAACATATTGTGTGAGTGTGATTAAACATATGACATGTGTTCTCCCTTTGTTTCTAAACAAAGGTCAATCGAACTATGAGTGTGTCTTTTCGCTATTGTTTATCCTAGAGGGCCTGCCTTGGGGAAAAAGTACTCACCCAAGGGAACAACTCAACTGGTAACACTCTAAAGCCAAGAGTATTTCCAGCCAAGATATAAATGTGGGTATTGGAAGAAATGCCAATGTCACGCAGTTGAATCTGACAAGATGGATCCGAAAGGGGACTCTTGCCACGTTGGGTCAACTCCTACGAATGAAAAGTCCTTACTAAAACCCATGTGCTAGAATTTTCCAAAATCCTTTTATCTATTTATTGGTGCAAGAACAGTTGTTTTGAAGCCACCCCACACTTTTACGGTCTTCTAATAGAGATGAAAAGCATGCCATGGGAGTTTCATGGATGTTGATGCTTGGCTGCCCCATATAAGTGAGTGCTGTGGAGGGGAGCCAGTGGGGTCAAGCATCTAACCATCCACTAGAGATAAGCATAGCTAGACTTGTCCAAGTGGGAATCCAACAAATATTGTCTTACACATCCATAGGATTGTACATGTTCTTGGTTTACAAAATGCATTGCTTCCTCGAAAACATCATGGAAACAAACACTTAACATCATCCAAATTTCAAACCCTTTTGAGGACAAATACAATTGACTCAATCCATATGTTATTGCTATCCCTTGGGATTCACATCCTTAGAGGTTTCTAAACATTGGATTATATCTCAATTTTTCTTCTTAAGTAAACAATAGGAAAACCCCTTGCCTTAAGTTCATTAAATTTCCACATAACTTATCTTGTGGGGTTTGAGGAAATTAAGACATTGGACATCTTAGTTTGAAAACCTAATTGAAAGAAGTGTTTTTGATAAAATAAAGACATTAAGTGAAGCTAAGCAAAATGAACTTTCATGTGTGTTGAAGACTTTACAATCCCAAAGCACAAATCATTGATTGAAAATCCATGTTCAAATAAAATCATTTCTTGGTTACAAAGGTCTTTAGGAAGCATTTGCATGCTCTTCAATACCTAGATCTAGGCAAACAAGTGTCCTTTTAGGTTCATTTTATGATCAAAACATTATTAAAATCTTTCATCCATCCTCCAAAAACATCAAAACAAAATCCACCCCATCATCACCTTTTGATAAATCTTGAAATCATCCTTGATATTGGGCTTTATGGAAAAATCAAAACCATCATAAAAATCATTGAGACAAAATCCTTGAGAACATTATAAAAAAAAACACCTTTGGCTAAGTATGTGTAGATGCATCCTTGTGCATATACTTAGTCAAAGTTATCAAAATAATTTTGTCTGGCTTAGTACATGTAGATGAATCCTTCTCCATGTGCTTAGTGAAACAAAACATCTTGTTTGAATAGGTGTGGGTAGATGCATCCTTCTCCTCACACCTATCCAAATTATCATCCTTTAAACAAAAACTATCCCTTAGATCATCATCCAACATCTTAGGGTCTTTTTTTTCAAAATCAAATCAAAAGAAAAATAAAAATCAAGGACCAAATCTCAAAATCTCAAATCCGAAATACAATCAAATCCAAGTCCTAAAGCCTAGTGTCTCATCTCAAGATTGATCAAAAATAAAAAACATCCATATCACCCATCCCTAAACATCATTATCATATCATCACCTTTGATCCTCAAGGCATCTTACAATTTTCACTTTAGGACATAAAATAGAGATCAATACCAAGAATTAAGAGATTTGTCTCCCATATTCTTGATCCCTGTTTTATAGTCCAAACAAGATCTCAATACAAGAAGAGTATGGAAGCCAACAAAGAAACACCTGCTTCAAGTGATCTTAGCCAAACCAATGCAGAAATGAATCCGACATAATCAAGCAACCCATTTGCCCCCTCATCATCCCAAAATACACAAGAAGAAAATCAAGGAGAAGACCTCACTTTCGGAATGTCTCGCAAGGAAATGACAGAAATGCTCCAAAGCCCAGACAACCATAGAATCCTCAACATCATGATGAGACTTAACCCTTCGTTGTACATGCTTGAACTAGCAAAACAAGGGGCCAACTTTCCTTTGGATTTTGATGTAAGTACTATCGTGGACACATCATTTCCTTCAATTTCATCCACCATCCCCATTTCATCTACACCCCCATCTCAAAACATCACACAAAACATTCCACAAATCACAACATCCTTTGCTCCAACCCAACCCAACGTTAACAAGGGAAACACATTTCTCAATGCCCTTCAATCACATCCCCTTGTTAACAATAAAAATTTGGATGCAAACACCACCATGGAACAAAACATACTCAACAACCCATTACACAAAAATGTTCCTCTCACATTACATTATGACCCATCACCAACATCTTTTCATGGAGCACCACAAACACCCCTTCTCACAAATTCACAAGAAGAGGGAGATACGTTCGGACTAGGGGGCTTATTCGATGCCACGATGTTTTCACAACAACTTACATTTCCACCTCTTCCACCATTTCCATTATCATCCACACCACTTCTTGGTTTAGGGCTCCCTCCCCTACCAAGTATCAATCAAATCGCTATCCCAACCATTAATCAAAGCATCACACCAAATGCTCAGAATTTATCGTTGATATCACAACAACAAACGATAAATACACAAGCAATGGCAACACCATCAAATACACCCTTAACATCACAAGGCATGGTCTCTCAAGGACCAATCACATCAATACCATTATCCAACATGCAAAATATCAACACAACATCATCATCTACCACCATTCCAAATCCACCACCACCTCCACCAGTTCACCACATCAAACCAATTCGACACAACATTACAAGCCACTTTTCAAAGAGGATACCAACAAGTGTAGAAACAAAAAGTTGTGCAACAAGCTGCTTAAGCTGCATGAGTGGCCAAAGCTACACAAGCCACATTACAAGTGCAACAAGCACAACAAGCCGCCCAAGCTGCATAAGCATTGCAAGCACAAAGAGTCGCTCAAGCACAACTTTTATTACAACAACAAGCTGCACAAGTGTAAGCAGCACAAGCGCAAGCCCAAGCTCAAGCACAATCCCAATATCAAGCACAACAAGCACAAGCACAAGCACAACTTATTGTACAAGCAGCACAATTGTAAGCATATCAGCAAGCATTAAAGCAATACTAAGAGCAACAAGAAGCAACAAAATTGGTAGCCCAACAACAAGCATTGTGGGAACAACAAGCACAACAATAAGCATTGTTGGAGCAGCAACAAGTGCAACAATAAGCACAAATCCTAGTGCAACAACAACAGGATCAACAATAGGCATCATTCATACAAAAGCAAGTAGAAGCCTACTTCGCTCGACAAAACATGCATATACCATCAAAAAATGCACCAAACAACCCATCCACCCAACCAGCAATTCAAACATCCCAAAACACTTTCATCCCACCCCCTGTTCCCCAGAATGATGTGATAACACAACTTAGGTTGCTCTCGCAACAAGTGCTTGACCTTCAATCGGGGCAGACAACCAAAATGGAAAGCAACTTGTGTCCCTATCCATTTGATAGGAGCCTAGACATGAAACCATTCCCTAAGGGATTTGAAATCCCCAAATTTGACAAGTATTGAGGGATGGGAAACCCTGAAGATCACATCAGGGAATTCCAGGTTCATTTTATGGAGGTTGCATATGATGATACTTATCTGATGCAGCTATTCCCTAGAAGCTTGGTAGGTCCTGCTATAGAATGGTTTTCCCACTTACCTTCAGGCATTAGAGCATTCCAAGAAATCAAAGATGAATTCATCAGGAACTATGCATGTAACATCACAATGGATGTCCGTCTCGAAGAACTATACGCTCTAAAACAAGGAAAAAATGAATCTTTTGCTTCATTTCTTCAACGATGGCGATCCACGGCCAATCAGAGCAAGTGGACCATGCTAGAAGAACAACAAGTCTACACAATCATAACTAACCTTGAAAGTTGCCTATCATTCTATCTCAAAGTTTAGGGTATCACTACATATGAAAAATTGATCTCCAAGGCGCTCAGCATCGAAAGAGCCCTTGTGACTCAACCCACCGAATCAACGTCATATCACAAACCGCAAAAAAACCGCCCATCATCTAATTACAATGATAAACCTTGTACATGGGTGAGAAACAAGAACATCACTAATGATGGCATTTTCAATGCCAAAGTGGTCATTAGTGGTCCATGTCAAAACACACCCACACAACAAATCCAAACACCAAATGAAAAAAATCATCACATAACGCATCAACCCAACAATAATCCCACAATCAATAACCTCAATGACCAAAGAGGACCACCTCAACGCAAAACTTATCCAAAACAAAAATACACCATGTTGGGGGAACCACTCGAGGACATCATGAAAAGGTTGATCGACGAGAAGCTCATCAAAGCACCTACATTCGAGAACTACCAAGAACTCGACATCAAACCTCCTTGGTATAACAAAAATCAACTGTGTGAGTTCCACAAAATCAAAGGCCACACCACAAACAATTGCATGAGACTCAAAAACATCATCCAAGATCTCATTGACAAAAGAATCATAAACATGGAACAACCTATGAGAAATCAGGACCTGAAAATCTACACAAATCCGATGCCAAATCATGGAAACAAAGGAAATAGAAATGATAAAGGGAAGGTTAGCGTAAATCACATGTATGAAATAGTTGTTGCCTCCCTAAATGAAGACTGCATGGTTATCACTATCAAGGGAGCCCATGTCAAAGATTGTGGAGTCACCACAAGAGGCAGAAAAGTCACCATTGTAGGATCATCCCAACCAAATAGAGTCCCTTCATCAAGAGCCGTTCCGTATAACTACAATGTTGTAGACCAACTCAAAAGAATTCCAACACACATCTCCATCATGGAGTTGTTAAAAATCTCAGTAGAGCATAAAAAGATCCTTGAGGAAGCGTTAGCCTCATCCACCATCCCCACAGACCTCGATGCAGAACAATTCCAAGCTATGGTCGCAAATATCATAACACCTAATATCCTTACATTTTTCGACCAAGATTTCCCTACCCAACCATCTCACAACCACGCACTTCATTTGGAAGCCATTGTGAACAAAAGAAAAATCAAAAGGTCTTGGTAGATGGAGGTGCAAGTTTGAACATTTGCTCTCTTAGCCTCATCAAACAGTTGAAAATATCAGAAAAGTCCATTGAAAAAAGAAAGGGCATCACAATCAGAGCATATGATGACCAAGAAAGAGTGTCTCAGGGCACAATTAAGCTCCCTATCCAAGTAGGGCCAACACTTATGGAAACCACATGTTAGGTCTTGGACCTCGAATTGCCATACAATATCCTCCTGGGCCATCCATGGATCCATGTGATGAAAGCTGTAGCATCAACCTTCCACCAATGTGTGAAATTTACACATAATGGACAAGAGGTTACTGTCCATGGAGATCCTGAACCATTCTCATACTGCAAGAACCTTGAGGCCAAATTTTACAAAATCCCCCAATTGCTGAAAAATGATTAGGGCCCATCCACATCATACATCGATCCCGCTACCCTCACATCCACTTCTGAGACAGAGACACCCACCATTCCCACCATATCTGACATCAAGCTCATCATCTAGGAGGATGGTTGTGGAAGTTATGGGCTCCCTAACAATGCTTTTGTGATAGGAGAGTTAGCACAATCTCCTAGATCACGAGGATGCCCACAAAAAAATCAAGCTTCCACATCACAAACGTATCCTAAGGATTATCCTGAATTCACAAGATGGGGAGACCTTGGTCATGAGGTCATTGAAGTAGATCCATCTCATATGTTTTATCAAGATGAAAGACCAGTAGCTAATATACCAATGGACGAAAGAAGCAAAGGCCTACACATGATGCTTGCAATGGGCTATGACCAAAATCAAAGACTGGGACAAAATGACAATGGGCTCATAATACCTATCATGCCAGAGACACAACCCATAAAAAATCTTGGTCTTGGATGTGCCACTTCGAGAATAACCATACGTGGCCGAAGTCCTCCAGTTAGAGCTGCTAATGTTTCTCCTCAGCCAGTACTAGTACAAGTACACTCACCAATAGTCACATGTAGGGACACACATAATTTTATAATTGAGCCTATATTAGTAGCGATGATGAAGATACCTTATCCAATCTACCTAGGCTATTCAAAGATACCACCCTGTGTATGATTAGTACCATATCCTTTGAACCAAATAGTCAAAATCATGAGATTTGTTTAGTCTACTCCCAATTGATCGACTATGACCAACGAGGACCACCAGTTCTTGATACATTTGAAAATGATGAAGTGCTCTCAGAATTCATGGGATTGAGGGATAACATTCCAGATGGACATCACAAGGTAGGATTTATAATAGAGTTGGACACATATGCCTATTACAGGGAAACAATTGAATCCTTCAGTTGCAAAAGTGAGAAACTAATAATCAAATCTAAGTCCTTGAGTTAAAACCACACTGTGGCACTCTCTGACAAGAAAATAATAAAAATAAAGAACGCATCCAATGGTGAAAACCTCTCTAAGGCGCCCGAGGATGAAGGATTCAATCTTCCCCTAAGAGCTATTCATCAAGAGAAGTCAGCAGTCTTGGCCGAAAAATGCAACCCAGTCAACCTAGGAATAGAGGAGACCCTGCATATCACATTTTATGTGGAATCACTATTAACAGAAGAGCAAGAACTCCTAGCAGCATTCCTAAAGGAAAGACAAATAAAATCCACATGGAGTTATCTTGATATGTCAGGGCTAGATCCAGAGATAGTGGTTCATCACTTAGCGGTGTATCCAGAAGCAAAATCGATCAAACAAAAGCTTCGAAAGATGCATCCTCAAATTGATTTGTTAGTCAAAATGGAGCTCAAAAAGCTATTAGATGCTGGATTCATTCGACCAATTGATTATATAGAATGGGTATCGAACTTGGTACCTGTTTCAAAACCCAACAGAGCTATCAGAATCTATACAGATTTTAGAGATTTGAACAAGGCATGTCCAAAGGATGATTTCCCACTTCCCAACATCGATATGATAGTGGACATGACGAAAGGGCATGAGATGCTATCACTAATGGACAAATTTTTAGGATACAACTAGATTATGATAGCAAAAGAAGATCAACACAAGACGGCTTTCACTTGCCCATGGGGGACCTACTGCTGGAACATGATGCCATTCGGCCTAAAGAATGAAGGATCAACCTATCAAAGGGCCATGACACTAATATTCCATGACATGATTCATAAAACAATTGAAGACTATGTCAATGACATCCTATCCAAGTCAAGGAAGAGACAAGATCATATAGCAACACTAAGTGCTATCTTTGACAGACTAGAGGAATACAAAGTCAGACTAAATCCCAAGAAGTGCGTCTTCGGCATACAATTAGGTAAATTTCTAGGATACATAGTCTCCATGAGGGGTATTGAGGTGGATCCAACGAAAGTAAAGGAAATCCTTGAGATGGAAGCACCAAAGACATTAAAACAACTGAGAGGCCTCTAGGGCCGACTTCAATCCATCCGATGATTCATAGCACAACTGGCAGACAAGTAGAACCCATATTCTCACCTACTCCACAAGGGGGTAGCATATAAATGGGATACAAAATGCGAAGAGGCATTTAATAAAATCAAGGAATATCTACTGACACCTCGAGTGTTAATGCCACCTATCCTAAAGAAGCCATTGATCTTATACATGTCAACAACAGTAGCAGCCCTTGGAGCTCTCCTAGCCCAGCATGATGAAAACGGAATAGAGAGGGCCATCTATTATTTCAACAGGACAATGGTGGGTCATGAGCTAAATTACTCATTCATCGAGAAAGCTTGCCTCGTAGTAGTGTTTGCATCCCAGACGTTCAGAAATTACATGTTGGCACACAAGATAAAGCTCATTGCAAAAATTGATCCCCTCAAGTATGTCTTATCAAAAGCAATGCTCATAGGCAGAATGGCAAAATGGGTAATGATATTGTCAGAATATAACATCGAGTATGTTGAGCAAAAAGCCATTAAGGGTCAAGTTATTGCAGATCAACTGGTAGAGGCACCTATTTATGCGGAGAATCCTCTTGTATATGAATTTCCAGACGAATCCATTTTTAACCTCAACGTAGCAAACCACTGGAAACTATACTTTGATGGTTCATACACACAACATGGATCAGGAGCTGGTGCCTTCTTCATCACCCCACAAGGGGATTGCATACCGAAGTCATACAAATTGGCATTTCCTTTCACTAACAACATAGCAGAATATGAGGCTTTGACTATAGGCCTTAGGATAGCAGTGCAATGGAATATCATAGCTCTCAAGGTATATGGAGACTCTCAGTTGATCATAAATTAGGTCAATAATGATTATTAGACAAAAGATGACAAGCTAACCCCATACAAGAAATTGGTAGAAACTTTAAAGGAATCCTTCATCGACATAACATTTGAGTAGATTCCAAGAACCAACAACAGAGCCGCTGACGCTATGGCTACAATTGGGTCTCTAGTAGACGTCCCTCACAAGATGCCGAAATATGAATTTTTGATCGAGTAGCTTCTCGTTCCCACATTCGAGGTACCGGAATCAGAATATGTGTGTCAAATCATTAGTCCTGGTGATCCTTGGTATCATAACATCTATACATATCTTCACATAGGAGTCATACCCATTGACCTACCATCGAGCCTAAAATGAACCTTTATAAAAAAGGCATCCTAATTTGTCATCCAAGGTGATACCTTATACCATAGAAGCATAGAAGGTACATTGCTATGCTATCTAAATGATGAGGAGGCATTAACTGCTCTAACCGAGGTTCATAATGGTATTTGTGGCTCACACTCGAGTAGAATAACCATAGCCAAGAAACTGCTCAGGTTGGGGTATTATTGGCCCACAATGGAGTGAGAATCACATGATCATGCTAAGAGGTGTTTACAATGTCAACAGCATGGGGACCTCATCCATGCTCCAGCTCAAGAGCTTCACTCGATTGTCACACCATGGCCCTTCTTGCAGTGGGGACTCGATCTCATTGGAAAAATCACTCCCACCTCATCCAATGGCCATAAATTCATTATCACTACAACTGAGTATTTCACAAAGTGGGTGGAAGCCATACCCATGACGTATATCACTAGGAAGCAAATCTCAAAATTTATCTTGAACTATTTCATTTGTCGTTACGGTGTTCCACAAGCCATTATCTTAGATAATGGGACACCATTCAAGAACTAGGAGGTCTGCGACTTGTGCGAGAAATTAAAAATCTAGCATCGCTTCTCCACCCCATACTATCCCAAGGCAATGGTCAAGCAGAAGCCATGAACAAAACCATCCTCAAAATCCTCAAGAAAATAGTCAATGACGTAGGTCGTGACTGACATTTGTAGCTTAATCCCGCCCTCTGGGCTTATCGAACAAGCATCCACACACCCACTGGCGCCACCCCATTCTCCTTGGTCTACGGATTAGAGGTCTTACTCCCAATTGAGATCGAGCTCCCATCCCTTAGAATATTATTGCAAAATATCATCACTGATGATGATTATCAGGTGTCAAGATTAAACGAGCTAGAGTTACTAGATGAGAGAAGGATCAATGCTTTGAATCATTTACAAGTCTATCATAATAGACTTAAACGAAGCTACAACAAGAAGATCAAAAGTAGGACTTTCCAAGTCAGAGAACTGGTCTTAAAAGAAAATCAGAAGAATGTCTTTTATCCTAGCAGCAAAGGCAAGTTCGAACCTAATTGGTTAGGGCCTTTCATCGTCACAGCAAGCTATAAATCAAGGGCATATCAACTATCAACACTCGAAGGGGAACCTCTGCAAGAGCCCATGAATAGCTCCCATCTCAAAAAGTTTTATGCCTAATTCTTTTGGGTATAAAACCAAAAAATCCAAAAAATTAGAAAATGTCCTAAAAAAATGGTTACTTTGGCGAAAACCTGGAAAACAGATGTCTTGGTAACAACAAAAAAAATCACAAATGCAAAAAATCCAAAAGAATCAGAAAAAGGATAAAAAAAATCATTCTCTAGTGAAAACCACTTTGGTGGCACTTTGGGCAAGTACCTTGGTGAAAACTTGGCAAATAGGTGCCTTGTGTAAATAAGCACTTTCCATCCACCAGGATCTTAATGGCTTATTCGGCATCATCCCTCCATTTTTCTTCCATCATTCATCACATTCATGTATCCATCCATCACACATCCACTCGCATCCGCACCATAGCTTGGTCCTGTGTTCATATCATGATCCCTCCAAGTACTACTCGGCCCATCCTCAAGGTTAGTTTGTCCTGCCTTTATCGAGGTAGTCTACTGTAGCACCCTGGGGGCATGTTCTCATCGGATCAGATTCGTGTTTGGTCTGAAAGTCCTCAAAATCAAAAAATCCAAAAACATCAGAAAATCATCAAAATCCAAAAACAACAGAAAATTAGAAAATACAAAAACAGGTCAAAAAGTTATTTAAAAAGCCAAAAATAGGGTCTTCTTGTCGAACTATGTTGTCTCTGAGCTTGAACATAGGCAAGGTTGATCTTTGACCATCCCCCGAGACATTTAGGTTAGTCCTATAGGAGTCCATCATAATAAACTGACATCTCATCATGTATATCTTCATTTTGTAAATTGGTCAAGTCGTTAGTTGAACTACGTGGTCTCTGCATGTATAACGTAGGCAAGGCTAATTTGTTGATTAGCCCTTGAGACCCCTAAGATAGGTCTTTAGGTTAGTCTCTTGGTCAAAATCTTAGAAAATCCCAAAAACATTGAAAAAACCGAAAATCAAAATATTTGTAAAAGTTCAAAAAATACCAAAAACAACCTCAAAACATTGCAAAACATCAAAAACATCCAAATATTTGAAAAATCCATTCACCTCATCTCACGTGCACCCGCAATAAACATCATCCATAATAAACTGATCATCATCAACCTTTGGTAAAACAGTTGGAAACAAGCCTAGCAGTCTAAAAGGTAGAACTCAAAACATCAAGCCTAAAGTCTAAATCAGTACATAAGCAAGCTGGTTATCTCTTTGCATCGATAACTCATCATCTGAATCGGTCCCATATCAATCATCTCATACAAACAAAATGACGTACTGCCATCCACTAACATGTCCTAGGATGAATCCTTCCTACAATGGACATTATCTTTTGGTAATAAGTTTCGTTTATAATCCTTAGAAAACATATCCTTTTTCTGTTAGTGGTATTGAAGAGCATCAGTTTGTTTGTTTACTTGGTCTTTATCTTTTGACTTATCTTATTTACACCCATTCCAAGGATGTCTCGATGATATCTCAAAACAATGGATTTAGAGAAATAGGAATGGGGCAATGATCGTTATCTTTTGTTTGTTGTGCTTGTTGGACGTTCTTGTAATATAACCTCGGCAAATACTTACTTCGTTAGGTACATGTGGAAGAAGTCTAAGGTAACTTGTTGACTATTGCGGGGATAGGTTTACCTTTCTGTGTTTTGGCCTGAGATGCCTGAAACTTCTGAAGTATGTCCTAGCAAGGTTTTCGTATGTCAAGTGTGAACAAGGATACTCCTATCTGATTGCCAAGTCAAAGTCCATCACACTAGGTACCATGCCATCTTGGTTTGCTATACCTTGATGCATCGTACCATGTGTGTTATTAAACATAAGAAAATTTGGCCCTTTGAAAATCTCAATTCCTCGGAAAGTAATCATCATCATCATCATCATCATCTCATGTCGTTTTGGAATCTCTTGTTTTCTTCTATCTCTTGCTTTTTGCGCTAACATGGTACCATGACAGTTAATCATAAATCATTGCTAATGCATCCATCCTACATCCACAAACCATCTGCATATCATATCATATCATATAGAAAGCATTAATCATACCACATGCATTCATCCTCATCATTATAGAGTAGTTATTCTAAACATCTCATAAACCATACATTTATCATCTATTTTCATAATCATCCAAGCATCATCATATCAAATCATGTGCATCCATATCATCCATTACACGTAAACATCATAATCATCTCATCGTCAATAATGTCACTGTCATGGTACAAATCAGGATCAAGTGGGTGTAATATATCAAAATAGGCATGAGGCTACCCATGGCTGATGACTGTCTACATCATCAAATATGTCTACATCAAATGTTTGAGTTGAACTAATCTTGAACCTCTTTTTTTGAGAGATCAACCCTCAAATCAAACCTTTTCACTCGATCTCTCGAGGGGGTAGTATACCAGTGTAATTCTTCATTCGCTGGGGCAATAGTGAGGTATCCAAAAAAATCAGAGAAATTTTGACTTTTGATCATGGCAAGGTTATTCTTTGAACCAACGCAACAAGTGCATCGCTTCAAAGAGGGGAAAAATGTAGACATTAAAAATGTACTAATTGACATTGTGCACCTGATCCTGACTTACTAATACCGTTTCTTCCTAAATCATCCCTCAATCTAACCATTTAATCAAATCCCCCTATTTGATTAAATTCATCAATATTTGTCTCTTAATTAAATAAATCATTTTATCTAATTAAGCCAATCTCTTTTGTTAATTAAATCAATCCATCTGATCTAATTATCCCTATTTAATTAAATAATCAATTTATTTGATTAAATCCCTAAAGCCTGTCCATTAAATTAAATAAATTAAAACCTTATTTGATTTAATCTAACACTATCGCTTTTAATTAAATAAATCAAAATCTTTATTTAATTAGCCTTTAATCATATTCCTCTCTTATTTGATTTAAATAAATCCATAAATCTAAGTCAAATAAGTCACATCAGCTAACCTCTTGTTAAATTAATTAACCCTTGATTAATTTAATCTAATCTCATGTCCCATCCTCTAGATAATGCAAGTTGCACATGAAAATAGATTTAATTCATTTATTAAATCTCTATTTTCCTCACATGGCATCTTATTGGAATATTCTCTCAGTTTGAATTCAAAAATTCCAAGTCAACATGTACATCCAACAAGACATTTAAAACCTCTTACATGTCCTTTGCCTTGAGCCAAGTGGCATTTATTGCATTTTCCCTTCCCTCTTACATGTCATTTCAATAGATTTGAATTTCAAATAATAGCATTTATTAGCACAAACCCCAAATCTTGCACAACCATCATCCATTCAAAGCTTGACAAGTGGCACCATATCATTGGATGAATGTTAGTCACACATTGCTCAAATTTGGGCATTCATCCATCTAGAAATCCTATAAATGAAGAGCTCCTCTCCTCATTTTATCATCCACATTCCAAGCAAAGTTACCATTCTAAAATACTTAGCTATTTTTATCCATCATTTGAGTTCTTAGTTAGGTTATTGCAGATTATTGGCTTGGAGCTTTCACCTTCATCATCAAAGTAGATCAACACTCTTCAACAATCATCAAACTTGCATTTTAGGGATTGAGAAAGGGCCAATTTTTACATCAAATTGGCACCAATTCCCCCATGGGATTAAGAGTTTGCTTGCTTAATTAGGATTCAATCTTGTCTTTGTGATTTCATTGTGTTTTTCATCATTTTCTTCCTAGTTTGAGCTATGTTAATGAATCTCATGGGAAATCCATGTTTAGGCTTGCATTTCCTTGTTTAACTTGTTTAATCATGTTGTTTTGTAGGTACTTAGGCTTGGGTTCGCATAGGTATACTTAATTTGAATAACTTAGACAGGCCACCTCAGAGATAGCCAAATCACATGTAGGAATTAATATTGACAAAATAGTTGAACACCAAAAATTGGGCCACCAAATTAAATATTCTTGTCCAATATTTTGCTTCAAAAGATAATACAATATATATCAAAAATCTTCATGTTTTGCTAATCTATTATATCTAATCCTAATTTCTACTAATTATTCTTTCTTTTATTCTAATTTTATCCTTCATATATACTTTTTGCATTCTCAAGGGTTATGACCCTTCACATATCCATTTGACTCTTCATTTAATCAATTATCTTCAGCAAATTAAAATACTTTAATTTTAATGTTCATCATCTTCACCTCCATGAAAAATAATTATTATCTTTTGTTGGCAACTTCACCTTGTATTTTCACCCAAAATACATTCTTTGGATAAAAATAATTACCCACTCCACAATTTTCCATATAATGTCAGGCTCCTAAAAATTTCATTTGATACTTTTCACCTGGCATAATTATTATTTTGTTTTAATTATCTCATTTCCCATGAAAATATTCACCATACCTTTATGTGCAAAGTATTTCCCTTATACTTTTTATATTTTCCTCTCTCGTGAGTGCAATATTTCATTCATCATATTAAATAAAAACCATCCATGCTTTATTTCTCGCACACCTCCTATATTTTTGTTTTTTATTTATTAAAACTTTTGACATTAGACTTTCATTGCCTTCTCGCATTATGTTTAGGGTTTTTCTATAGGAGTGTGGGAAATACCTTATCATCACCGTGCACTTCCCCACAACACGACAGGTCCCTTATCCTAGCCTCAATAGGGATGCAAGAAACATCTAAAGTTAACTGCCCTCCCACACATGATCTTGAGTTCCTTTGAGGGGGCGCGAGTTTAATTTCTATGTTACCTCCACTCTATAATTAAGAATGTTGAGTAAATTTTGATACAAGGCTTTGGTAAAAATGAAGTGAATGGTGAAATAGCTAAGTAGATAGGAGACTACTATGTTCAAATGATATTGATCCATCTCCTTCGAGCTCGAGGCCCATTGAATCCTCCATTCTTTGCCACACCACATGGTAAAGTGGAAATGAATGCCAAGCAAAAGCAATATGAAAATGCATTTAATCAATCTATTAGAGAGACTTTAAAACTTCCAAGCAAATACATTCGCGCAAGTGTAAAGTGAAGTTTTTATAACTGTAGCGAGCGTCCTCCTTACCACACCAAGCTGAGAATTTGGTGCCTTCATAAAACATTACTAGACATATGTAGGGTGTAGAATTAATTTCCACACCATATTTAGCATTGCACCAAATTTTATTATGAGTTTTTCACATGTGTTTGAAAGTTTTTGAAGCCTTTTCAACAAGTCCATTTTATGTGCATCTCTTTTTACTCTTACCAATTCTCGACATCATGACTCAACTCAAACAATATCATCAACATCCTTCTTTGTGAATCTCTTTTTGTATACCTTCTATACTCTATGTGGTTTGTATTTGATAATTCGGTCATTTCTCAAGACTCCCATATGTTTCTTTCCTCTTGTCTTTGCAAATATTCTATCATCTTCCTTGAAGCACAATATCTATTAACTCATTCTTGTGCATTTCCATATGAGCCATAGTAGCTGAGAGCATTTTTTTTTTGGTTCAATTGGGGATATAGTTGAATTCTTGTTAGTTGATTTGGAGCCAAGGTGGGAGCAATTGTGACCTTCCTCGAAGTCTCAATTATAGCATTATACTTTCTTCGCACAAATTGGAACAATAGGTTGTACCTTGAGGGTGAAGAACCATCATTTCTTAAACATCAAGCACTTGTATAATATGTAAATTTGGTGGTATCATTTTCTTATGGAACCTTATCTGGGTGCGTGGAAGAATTTGAACATTTGCACCATTATGTCTTCATCTTTGGTATCAAAACAATATAATTTTGGAGTCAAGTTGGATAAAGGGGAGTGAAAAAACTCAAGCATCATCCTTGTCTCTTTTTAGGAGATTCCTCCAAGATGCTTGAAATCATTCATTGATACTCCTTTCTACTAACAAATCTTTGAGAAACATTGACACACTATAATAGTATTCCATCACCTTTTAGGATTGCCTCTTCTAACTTATCAAACCTTTGGTACTCCAAGGAAAATTCCAATGCATGTTGGACTTTTCTTTCAAAAATGAATATGTTAAACATTATTTCAAATATGTTGAACCTATTCTAGGGTCTATATCCAATGACTCTTTACTTGGTTTTGTTTCTTTTGTAGAAAGAGTGGCATACTCACCTATGGCTTTAGCAAATGAGGTGTGCACATAATCAGAAACTTCTAACATATTAAAAAAGGATCCAACACCTAAGGTACATGATAAAGGGTCATTCAACTAGCCCATGTAATAGAAGACCTTTGATACAAACAAAGCAACCATGTGTTCACTAAAATATTCATTTGCATATGAGCTTTGTTTGTTTTCAATTGTTGATGCCATCCAATTTAGTCTTCCTGTCAAGTATTTATTAATGGTCTCATCTCCATAGTCCTTTTGAGCATTACCTAAAGTTATTGAATATTATGGTGCTTTATTTCCTCTAACTATTCCATAAAAACCCAAAATACATCTTAAACTGAAGTGGGTATTCATCAAAATTTATTTTTTGACATCTTGCACAGTGACAAAAATAGATCAAGTTGCCTCCAAAATTGCCTTGGAATACTGATCAAAATTTCACCCAGCTCCACTATGATAGGGGAGGATGATTGAAAAATGGATTGGCATGAAGTCACTAGGATTGGAAATTGTTAATGCTCAAAGTGGTGCACCTAGAAAAATCATTTGAAGCTCACTAACTTGCAACTTTGAAAAATTATCAGATCTAATTCTGGGGAGCTACACCTTGGATATTGGTTCATTTAGGCCAAATGAACATGTGTGCAAGAGGGTTTTCTATTAATCCATCTCCTTCACAAAATATCAAATGTCAAAAGTGTCCTCTATGAACTTTTCTAGAAATGGAGATGTCAAAACAATGTAAAACCAATTAGCTTTTGGTTTTGAAAAAATACCAAATGAGCTATTGAGGCTTTGAAAATTGGAATGAAGGTAGATTGAGGTGGGAATAATCTGAAACATCAATCGGTTCTTCATGAAAATCTTCCAGTTGATATATACTAGCCTCCAAAGTTAGTCTTTTTCATAGATTTCGTAAATTGTAGGCAACAATCCTTTTCAAGACACTTCAAATTGATACTTTGAAACCTTGTCAAGACTAACCATAAGAAGCTGAAATCAAGCATGCACATTCAAATATGGTAAATAACCATTCTTTAAAGGTGGTTTTGCATGAAATTACATTGGATTCATTTTTTTGATTTTTAGTAAGCTCTTGGAGTAGATCTCACAATTGTATTTTTGAGTGTTGTAATCCATTTTCTTCATTATTTTTCCCAAAAAAGGTAGGAATTTTTAGGTTCCAATAGTGGCTTTGATTGGGGATGTACATGTGCCTTGTGGGCATAGCAAGAATTCAGATCTATGGGATGAGCAGACTGAGTGTTTTACTCATTTGGCAATAGTCACTTTTGCCCTTGATTTGTTACTGTCTAAAATTCTAACCATAAATGATGGCCCAAGGCCACCCAAAAGAAAGGTTTGAAATTTCCTCTATCATACATGTTATTCTAATATGATTTCATTAGATTCTTCTTGAAAAAATTCATACAATTTTCCCTGTTATATCCACTGCCATTGGAAACTTTCAAAATGACACTATGTTCAGGTTGACCCACATTCCTTTTACCATTTTGCATTTCATAATTAGGGATAATGTGAAACTTTTCATCATCATGTGATAAAATCTTAGCATACAAAGAATATTTATTTGTAAAGTAATATTTCTCAGTATTTTGCTCATTGTCATGTATCATAGAATGATCTCCCAGCTAAACTAAAAATCCATCATCTGAATGCTTCTCACATAAGTTTGAAATTTTTTCCATATTAACATCTTCTGAGACATTTAGATCTGAAACATTTTCCATTTCTTTCATATCACTAACTAGTAGTAACAAAATTTTATGATCCATACAATCATCATTATGCACATTTAAATTATCAATGCTAAACATTCAACATCCATGATATGCATACCAATGTCACTCTCAGAGACCTCAAATTCTAATTTATATATCTCCCCTTGAACAAGGATAGACATGAGTTCTAGATCAACTTCAAGAATTCTCTCATCATTATTATACAAAGTACTTTCACTGTCAAAGCAAATGTATTTTGGACATGAAACTTCCAAATTATTCCCATGTGTATATTTCTGATATTCCATAGTCAACAAGTCTAAAAAATTTTCACTACTGAGTGAACACGCCTCTTCATCCATCTCACCATTGACGTACTCTTCACCTTTTTTTATCATTACAAAAATTATCAAGATTTTTGGATAATGGCATATTAGATACAATTTTATCAACACTTCATTTGCTTGGAAAAATGTCATTTGATCTTTTTTTGTTATTTGATTAGATAATGGATTTGAAATCATTTCCAAGTGTGCATATTTTTTCTTCATAAATTGTGTCATCACAATACTCAGCTGTTAATGAATGTGCCATTTATTCACTACCAAGGGGACCTGCATCTTCATTTACATCTTCCATTACTTCTTCCTCTTGATCACCATTAAAATCAAAAGAACCACTTGGTTGCAAATCAAAATCCACAAGTTTTTCATCATAATCTAAATTTTCAATAGATTGTTCATAACATGCACCATTCTAACAATCATAATCTAATATGCAAGAGAGACCTCCTATATCTTCATCCTCATCATGCAGGTTGTCATAGCAACTATTTTCACCTGCATACCCATCCTATATGGACTGATCACAACCATTTCCTTCTTCATTGTTTTAGGGTAGATTACCCCTTTTTGTTTCATCTTCTAATGCATTATTATCAATGCTATGCCAATGCATACATGGCTGCACCTCCATATCACCTGACTCATTGCTGATATATTCCTTAGGTAGTGGGTGCCCATTAATATCTGCAATGTTGCAATCATCCTCCAAGGTGGAAAATTGGTCTTCAATAATTTCATCTTCATTCATATCTGGAGCATCATCATTGAAAACTTCACTTGTATATGTTTCCTCTATTGGCTGTATTTTTTGATCAGTTTCTCCATATTCTTCAATGGAGTCACCATTTTTTATGTTGCTAGATTTAACATTACCAACATGCTCACACCTGATTTTCTCTACGAAACCAATCATTTCATACACTTGGTCAAGAGTAATTAGTTTCCATAACTCATGCCATTGGTATGAATTAGTCACATATGTTTTCATAAATGTTTCAACACATACAAATTCATCAGGCCTAACATTTGTTAGATTCTGCAAGAAGCGAGAATTGAGCCAGGATTTGAAGTCAACCACATATCACAAGCAACTTCACTCAACAAATGATTGAAGATCAAAATAGAAGAATGAAGAGAAATCTGAAATGAGAGAAAAATAGAGACAAGGCAAGAGAAATTACAAAATACTCTCAATACTCCCACTGAGCGATCACCGAACTAGTTGAACTAGTGAAGGTGAGAGGAGAGTGCTCAATATATAGAAAAATAAGGGAAAATACATCCAAGAGGTGCATTAACTCCTACTACCCATAAAAGGTGGGAGGTTATCACCTACTTGGTAAATGAAAAAACATGTGGCATAACCTCCTCAAGTGAAGATAGGAGAGAGGTGGCACATAAAACAAAAAGAGGGTGAGAAACCCAACTACCCCATAAACTACCTAGGTAAAAACAAAATAGTGGTTATGAGAGGTGGCACAACAAGCCAAAAGAGGATGTGTAACTCAACTACCCATGTTTGGGGAGAGAGTGACACATGTAACCAATGTATTTTTCCATGTTTCCTCATATTAACCACTCCTAAAAACCTAAGCAAGCTTAAATAATAATGTGTAGGGAAAAGAAATACCCCCTAAGATAAGGAAAATAAAAAACCTACACTAATACCCCCCCTTAAACATAGCTTAGGGAGGTGAAAAGATGGGTGCCAACAAATGAGGCCATGCTAGGTACCCATGTACATAAAGACCCCCAAAAGAACCCCCATAGAGGAATAGCCCCCCCTTAAATAGAGAGAAAATTCCCCCCCAAAGTAGAGAGAGTAGAATGAAGGACTAAGAAGCCCCTCCTGAAGTAGATACCTATTGCACTCCTAGAAAATCTCACAAATGAAGGAACTTGTTCTTTGTGAAGGGTTTGGTGATGATGTCCACAATTTGCTTTGATGTAGAACAATACTTAAGATCAATGATGCCTTCTTGAATAAACTCCCAAATGTGGTGCATATGAATGCCAATGTGTTTCATCCTCTGATGATGAACTAGATTCTTTGAGATCTGTATTGCACTTTGGTTATCACAAAAGATGATTGTAGGCTTTATAAATGGAATTCCAAACTCGGTGAGAATATTCTAAATCCAAATAGCCTCAGTGGTAGAGTGGTGGCATTAACTTCCCCTTGATACTTAGCCTTTGTAGATGAAAGAGCAATTGCAGATTGCTTCTTGCTCGACCAACAAATTGAACTAAAACTAAGAGAGAAGCAATACCTAGAAGTAGACTTGTGATCTTGAGAATCACTTGTCCAATCTAAATCTGTATGTCCCACCAAGTTAATATCCACACTCACTGCAAAGTGAATCCCATAATTGTGAGTACCCTGAATATAGGGGAGGATCTGCTTAGCTTCCTTCCAATGCAACTCATGTGGCTCCTACATGAATCTAGAGACCATGCCCACAACATATGAAATGTCGGGTCACATATGAGTCAAGTAGATGAGACTCCCAACAAGTTGTTAGTATAAAGTGCCATCAACCAAAGGTGAGGAACACTTAGCCTCAATTTTGATCCCTGATAGAAATGGAGTCGGTGCAGGCTTATAGTTAGCCATGCAAAATCTGAAGAGCATATCAAATGCATACTTGGGTTTTCCAAGAAAGATGCCTGAAGATGATTGAGTGATCTCAATTCCTAAGAAGTAATGCAAAATACCTAAGTTAAATATAAAAAATCTATCATGTAGAGCAATTTTCACTACCTTGATGGTGGATGAGTGACTCTTTGTGATGAATAGGTCATCAACATAGATAACTAAGAAAGTGAGAGTGTCATCTTATTATAGAATTTATAAGTTTAGATCAAAATGGTATCGTTTGAATCCAACTGTCAGAAGGAAGGAGTCCATCTTGGAATACTAAGCTCAAGGAGCCTGTTTGAGGCCATAGAGAGACTTCCAAAGTCTACACACAAGTGAAGGATCCTTCACAAACCCTTGTGGCTACACCATGTAGATTTCCTCTTGAAGGTCACCATGAAGAAAGGTACTCTTCACATCCATCTGATGAACTTCCCAACAATGTGCTATAGCTATAGCAAGGACAAGTTGGATGGAATTCATCTTAGCAACTGGGGCAAAAGTCTTATAGTAGTCAATCCTGGGAACCTAGGAGAATCCTTTTGCTACTAGGCGAGCCTTATGCTTATCAACTGACCCATCTGCTACAAATTTTTTCTGATAGATCCACTTGCATCAAATAAGTTTCTTTCCCTTATGAAGAGGGACAAGGTCCCATGTGTGATTCCTCTCTAAGGAATTGAACTCTTCTTGCATCATAGCATCCCACTTAGGAATACTTGAAGCTTCTTGAAATGATTGTGGATCAGAAGCTAAAGCAATGAAGAGATGTGGAGCCTGCTGAAACTATGACCTTTTTCTTCTAGTATCCGATGGATCACCAACCCAATCACTAGCTGACACAAGTGTTTGATTAGCCCAAAGAGGATTAGGGGTTGGAGAGTCTAGAGGAGAATCATCAACCTTTGAATGACGACTAGGAGAAGAATATGAATTCTCATCATCACTACCACCATCTGAAGTGGGAGAAGAAGATTCCTTATCAAGATTATGAGGATAAATATCCTTTGAAGAACTATTATCATGATGCATAAGATCCAATTTGATAGTGGATGGAGAAGTGGTAAGAGAATAACTAGAAGGGCTCTCCTCAAAACAAACACTCCTCTCAATGAACAACTCATGAATGGTAGGATGGAGAATCCTATAGCCTTTGAAATCATCTAGATACCCATTAAATATACAAGGATTGTTCTGTAGATCCATAGCCTTGCATTTCTCTACTAGAATGTGGGCCCATGCAAGAGAGCCAAACATTATAAAGTGCTTAACTATGGGTTTCCGACTAGTCCAAGCTTGAAAAGGAGTTACCCCCTTCACAAATTTGTGAGGAACTCTGTTATGGATGTAACACACATAGTTGATGGCCTCTTCCTGGTATTGAGGTGCCAAAGATTTGGAGTGAATCATACAATTATCCATCTCTTTTAAGGACCTATTCTTTTGTTCCATGACACCATTATGCTGAGGATTGTATGGAAATGTGTGCTACATGTTGATACCTTTTGAAGCACAATTTTTTTCAAATTTATGATTAACATATTCACCCCCATTATCTGTACATAGAATCTTGATAAACTTCACAAACTATTTCTCTGCAAAATCTTTGAAATACTAAAAAAGCTCAAATACCTCAGTCTTTTGTTTGAGAAAGGAAACCCAAGTATATCTAGAAAGTCATCAATAAATGTCAAGACATGTCTAGCCCTACTGAAAGATGGTTGTGGAAATGGTCCTGCCAAGTCACTGTGTACCAACTCCAATAGCTATGTAGCCCTCCATGCTTTTCCTTTATCACAGTTCTCCTCAAGATGCTTACTATTACCAAATTTTCACTTACAACTCAATTTGGTAGAGTTGAAGAAATTTATTTACATTTAAAGGTGAAGAGTACTCTAACAAATTTCTACCATGCTTAACCATTGCATGTCAAAGTTTAAAAGAAAGAGTTTAGTATTTATTGCGCAATGTGTTACAACAAAAGGATGCTAAAAGAAAGAATTTAATTTGTCATTCAATGCTTTGCAACATAAAGGAGACTACATGAATTATAAGATGTTGCTTTCATTCATTTTGCAATGAAATATACACACGATTGCACAAGTGTTGTTTTTCTATTCATTGGAAAGAAAAGAGAAAATAAAATGTCCCACACAAGCCGTGGGAGTAGCTAAACTAAAGAAACATTGGAAATACACTATACATCTAAAGATGAAAGTAATAAAGGGAGCATATAAGAAAAAAACATATCCATCATTTCCTACTGAAGTTTGGTGTTGGCCTTCGTTGTTGCCTAGTCCTCCTCACTCCTCATCTTCAAGTGAACCTGCATCATGATAAGAAGGTTGGTTAGAGCTCCAGATATGAATCTTCCTATGTGCCCTATCAACATAAATATAGTATATGCCTATGATGCTTTAAATCAGTTGAGCAAGTATAAGACACATATGCAAGAGAGCCTGAAAAATAAAACATCACATGAGCATTGAGCTTGATTGTTTTTTTATCTAACATGTTTGTTCACTATGCAATTATAGGTGAAATCATGTTGCTGATTAATTTTTGAAGACATCATAGCATGTGGTGCAAAAATGGGCTCCCACAAGGGTTGAGCCCAACATGTTACCCCTAATTTTCAAAAGGGGAATGAGATAGGAATGTACATTCATATTGCTCAATTCAAAGCATTTCAGCTGAAGGAATAATGCACAAAATGACTACAAGAGTAACAGATTCATTACTCATTCATGACAATCAATTCAAAAGTGCAATGAAGTGAAGACCACAAATGAACAATGGACTCATAAGATTCCTAAGTAATATGTAACTCAAAATAAGTGCACCATTTCCTCATTAAGATTTATGTTTGCTTATAAATATTTCATGTTTTCCTTGTTTAGTTTCATAGAATGGTGCTAATATCATAGCTTACTACTGCTATATATCAATGTTCATTATTGTTTAAGTTATTCATATTGCACATTTTGAAGGCACAATCAAAAGATCAAGGAAGGTTGACAAATAATGTATCCATAGTGGGGCAACAAAGAGAAAAGTAACCCTACTTTACTATTGTGCAAGATAAGTGTGGAATGGTGAACAATGATCGTCAATAGTTCTCACTAGGAATTAAAAGAGCATTAACAAGTGCTTGGTGATAAGGGAACGGGAAAACATTAATGGAAGAATTGATAAAGTCATAGCATAGAGGACAAAATAATAATCATTAACATCTGTGTAATGCATGAAGGCCATCATGGATTTGTATATGCAAAAGGTTTGAAGGAGACAAAAGACTTTTACAAAAAGGAAAACATCATTATTAAAGTAAAATAAAGGCATCATATTCAGATCACTGCTGCAACATCCTGACATGTTTCATTTTTTATAAATGGAGGGTTTGCAATCATGTATTTCACATCTGAAGAGTCAAAGTAAAGATAAGAGGCATCACTTCATGCAAATTTTTAGAATGTATAATGAACTACAACCTATAGTGGTGAAGCCTCATAACATCTATAGGTGCATCTTGTCCCCCAAATGCAAACAAATAATAAGTGGGTTGTGTGTATAGTTTATAGTCATGGTGAGAGAAAATGATGCCATAATGGGAGTTTGTATTCTTCCATATTCTTGAAAGTAAAGTGATGAATTTTTGAAAATGTAAACCTAGAATAGAGCAAAAGAAACTTTCATTTCCCTCAGAAGAACCAACAACATTTTCTCCTTTTACCACCTTCAAAGAGAGGAAACAATGGAGTAGTAACAAGAGTAGTATAATGTGTCAAACTATGGTCTCAAGGTGGGTTTTCAAGAAGCAAACCTAGAATGGGAAGATTTCTCTTCTTTTTTCACAAATAATGCATAATAGAGTCTATGGCCTGCAAGTGGAAAGGAACCTAAATTTTGGGCTTAATATCAAGGGTTTGCAAGAAAAATGAGTCTATGTTTTTTGTGAGGTCGAACCAAGGGTTCACCCTTTGTTTTCAAGGAAAAATGAAGCCATAACCAAGGGTGTCGAACCCTTCTTTCTGAAAACATAAAGAAGTCACAATAAAATAGAGAAATCCTCAAGCTTGTTCAAGAATAAGAAAACCCAAAATGCCCTTATGAATCCGCAACCATGAGGTTCAGGAAATTCTTATGAAACAATGGAAAAGCTTTACATTTTTATAGAGATAATAGAACCTTCAGATTTTTCTATACCTAGATATAGAGATACAGGCCGCAACCTTCAATGGAGAGGTTAAGCAAAAAATTGTAATTTCTTTCACACCATGCCCAAGGGTTTGATCCCATTTTTTCTAAAGTGTAAATGGAGAAGCCTAAATACAGAAAACAAATAAAACTTCAAGATTGTGTTAATATTACCAAATACCAAGAAGTTTAAGAGGCCACAACCATGAAATGCAAAGCTTTCTCACTTATTTTGCTAAGAATAATGAAACCATGAAGTTTTATACTCAAAGTGCACCTATAAATAAGAAATGTAAAGCTCAAATGGAGAAGAGATTACCTCATTTTCTATGGATAAATACATTACAATTCCTATAGTAATGATCTTTAGAAGCTCTTTGATGGCAGCCTCAAGACAAAGTAAGGCATTGGTAGAGTAAAGCAAGAGGGAAAAATGGATGAGTAAAGAAGAATCCACAAGTGAAAGTCTTCAAAAAACACATTAAGATAAGTGGAAATGAAAGAAAGAATCATGGAAACTTTACCTAATTCAGCCTCGTAAGGGAATCAACAAAAAATTCTTGTGGAAAAAATCTCAGAAGTAGTAAGGAATTCAAGATTTCAAGCTCAAAACCCTAGTCTCATGTTGGCGTCTAGGTAGAGCCAATTTTGCCAAAAAATGAATGCAAAAATGAATAAGAAAAATTAGGGCTCGAGTGATTTTGTTCTAGGGTTTTCCCCAGTTGCCCTAATCCGGCCTTAGTTTTCTTTTATATTGATTTAAAATATTATGCCTTAGCTAATGCCACGATGGAGTTAGTGTGTTCTAATACTTTGTGAAGTCTAGGCTTTCATGCCTTAGGTTCTTTTTAATTTTTGAGAAAATTAAATAAATTGGCCCCATTCAATTTCATATCAAGCCCTTTCAATGCCTTTACAAACTTAGGTTATACCTTGAGTCCTTTTTGCATTTTTTTACAAAATCAAAATATTTTGATATGCCTCAATTATTTTTTGATTTTTATAGAAACTTAAATGATAAAGCCTAATATTGTATACTTGGCATATTTTTATCAATACCAATAGTTGCCTTGTAGTATTGCAAAAATAAAAAATGAAATCCAAGTAAGGTGAAGTCGAACTCAAGTCTTTCCTTCCTTCTTTTTGTTAAATAAAAACTACAAATGATGTAAAACATTATTTAAAGAAATGTTCTTATACATTGCTTTAATAATTGTTATTTTAAATGTAGTAAAGCAAGCAAGTATGAATAGAGACTTTCAGTTTACTTTCCTATTTCAGTTGGAGTCCTTTTGTACGAGATGGAAAAGCAAGTAAATTGAGGTTTACACTTCTATTTTTCAACTAGTTCTGGGCCGATTTTGAGTCTTTTTTGGGTTGATTTGCTTTGGAGGGAATCATGCCATCTTTTTCACCCAGTTTGGATTAGTTTTATCCCCTATTTTGGAGGAGTTTTTCCCTTGCTCAAAAATCACACTAGATTTGCTATTTTGAGGAGCAGTTCACTCAAATTTTTCCTTCTCACTCTTGGAGACACTTTGGAGGCATATATTGGAGAAAAAATTAGTTTTTTCTCAGTTCAGATTTGATTCTTACTCTCTTGACTACTTGTAGAGAGATTTGTAAGCTTTGATTTGTACTCAGATTTGATATTCTCATACTCCTTTCAATTCAATAAAAGCAACAGATCATTCCTATCTCATATTTTTTTGTCTCATTTTGCAGTAATAATTTGATGTTGTTATTGTGATTCTGAATGTTGAATCCTTTTTATGCCTTATTATTGCAAGTGTGGGTGTAAAAATTTCATATGATACAGGTTGTATGTTGTGTTTGATTTTGAACCTTCATGCAAATCACTTTTGTGTTGTATGTTGTATGTTGCATATGGGGTTTTGAGAACTGATTGTGAGTGGAGTTAGTGCATAGATTGAAAGTTCTGGTGCATCACCCATTAGGTTTTATGTTTTTCATTTTTAGAGTTATCCTTCTATCCTTTTGCTTAGAAAGTCATTTAGTTCTAGGTGATCTGCCAAGGGAACCAACCCTCTCTAGAGATTTGTTCTCATCATAAGTTACCCACAACTTGAGAATGTTTCCATGTTTCAATAGGAGAGTTAAGTCAAACTTAGCTAGGGTGCAATCCTGAATACAATAGTTTTTGGCACACCCGGTGGGACTGATTGGACTCTTTCAGTCCAATATTTTGATGATTTATTACTGATATTAGGTGTGTATATCAATAAGATCTTCCTTTGGAGGAAAAAATCTACACACATCTGGTGACTCCAAGCTCAAGTCATTGATTTCAATATGATCAAGTGCTTGTTTATTTTAGAAAATCTAATTTTTGTTTGTTTCCAACTTTTGAATAAGTGAATATATCAATATTTCATGGGGGTATGTCTTACCATCCATCATATCATGAAAATATTGCTTATCCACCTCATTATCAATCATACCAAGTTAATTATGCTACTAGTTTTAGTCCAAAACCCATGAATTTTCAATAAAACCAACATGCTTGATATAGTTACTACCCACCCACCCATTCTCAACCTTAATATTAGCCTTTATATGCTCAAAACCAGCTCTAAGAGTGTGAAAAAGAGGAGATTGTGAACATAAAGGGTATGTTGTTAAACTTCATGAAGCAGATAGAGGAGATCAAGAGGCAACACAAGTATAATCAATAACAGGAAGAGATGGCTTATCAGGCCTATCTCTGTGAGCAAGAGTTGGAGGCACAAAGGATACAATTTGAGGAGGACCTTGAAAGAGAGAAAGCTACAAAATAGGAGTAACTGAAGCTTGTGTTTGCTTGAACACAAAGGCATGAAGTCCAAGCAACTACTATAGTTTCATATTAGCCTACTCAAGAGGAGGTTCGTAAGTATAAATTTTAAAGTTTTAGACAAAGTGAGCCACTTAGTACTCCTAAGGTCGAGATTCCAAATTTTAGGTAGGATAAAGTCCTTAATTCCTCAAGCCAGCCTCTTAATCTTGAAATACCAAGTTTTCAAAGCCTTCATCCTTTGCAAGTGGAGGAAAATAATCACATTTAGCCTAATATAGTTCTAGAGTAGCCCCTTGAGCATCATTTTCCCTTGCAAGAAATCCAAGAAGCTCCCCAAGTTTCCCCACCTAATGAATCCAAGGATGAACCCATTGATCAAGATATCTCACTCCTCTAGGAGGAGATTAGAAGGGTAGATCTATCACTTTTAACTATGGGGTGTTCCCAATTGTAACTGTGATCAAGTGTTCCTAACCTATTCTAAATCATGCAAAACAGAATGCAAAAAGAAAGGAAAAGACACTAACAACTCAAGGATTAGCCTAAGCTAAACTCAAACAAAATAAAGATAAAGAAATAATTTTTTTACCTTGTTCAAGTTGATGTTTGGTTGGCCCTTTGATTGTTGATTTTTGTGTGCTCCTTGATGGCAAGAGATCTATGATGGTATGACAAATGATGAGGGTTGAATGGAGATTCTACTGATTCAAGTGGGTAGTTGAGTAGATGAATGCAATAGATGCAATGAGAGCTTGAAGCTTCAATAATGGAGGATGAATGTAGGTGATTGAAGTTTTAGAGATTCAAAGTTGTTGAATGAATAATGCATGTTATGTTATTTTTAGAATGAAAGAAAATATTTCATTTTATGAGAAGAAGCCCTAGAGAAATGGACAGTTGAGATCTTGCTAACATGGGCAAGATGAAGGGCTGTGTTGAGTTGAGGACTCACAAGCCCTCACATCTTTTCATGTGGAGGATGAAGTGTCACAAGGAAAAATGAGGTGGAGAGTACAAATGATGTGGAGGTAGTTGCAAGTACCTTGGGCTAAGGATGATGAGGACAAGTGAGAGGACCATGGGAATGAGTGAAGTTGTTGGAATAAAAAATGTGAATTTTAAATTCATATGATTGGGAGATCTTAAGGAGAAGACAAAGTTCCCTAAAAGGAAGCTGAGAAGTACCTTGGATAAGACAAGGTACCCAAAAAGTAGGACTTTGACCCATGTGAGTGATGTGACTTCTCAATGATCACATGGAGAAGAGGAGATTCCTTGGAGGAATAAAAGTGAATTTTAAATTCACATGGGGAAGACAAAAATGAATTAAAAATTCCTTGGGGAATGAGAGAGTTGACCAAAGTATTAATTAGACTAGGTAATTAGTGATTAGAATGCAGTTAGTGGTTAATAAAGATTAGGAGCCAATTTGCAAAAGTTGGAGGATGTGACACATCCTAATCAAGGATTAGACATGTGCACATCCTTAATGAAGAGATTAGGAGGTGGGTTAGGATTAAGCAAAAGTGATGGAGGATGTGACATGTGAGGAATTAAATAAATATCTTATTTATTTAATTCATTTGATAAAAAGGGGAATAAAGTGTAAGGTATTTAATTATTTAACTAGATATCTTAGGGATTTAGAAGAATTAAGGGATATTAATTAAATAATAGCAATATTACTTAATTAATGCTATTAGAATTGACTATGGCTGCCAAGATCTTGAGACCAAATAGAAAGAAAAAAAGAGAGAGAAGAATATGACAAGAATAAACTGTATTCAATGTCAATGATATGATTGTTTTTTATTACAAATGAGAGAGACCCCTTAGTTATATAGCTAAGGTGAGAACATAGAATGGCATAAGATTATGACATGAGACAACTATGAAAAGTTATCACTCTACTTAAGGTGGAAAAGTGATAATGTGATAATCACCACAAATGGTGGATCACCCACAAAAGGTGGAGATGTAATTATATGATGTGTCCACAAAAGGTGGATGTGATAAAGTAATAACATGATAAGTCCACCAAAAGTGGAAATTCTCCAACTACCTCCTATGTGGTCCCTAAGTAAACTTAAATAATGTGTAATTATGACCTAGGACAAGGTACAACACTTTTAATTACACCAACAAATGCAAATGAAGGGATATTTAGATGAAAATGGACAAATTTGGACAAATGAACCTAGTTGTTAGTTTTCCAAACCCATTTTTTCAATACACTATGCTTCATACTGAATGAACCTATTCCCGAGTAGTTTCAACCTATAGTACCACAAGAGTAGCCTTTTCCCAAGCTCATGTAGTATCTAGAGTCTCAATAAAATCAGCTCCCTAACCCAACCATTATCACCCCATCCATAGATGAGTCCAAAGATGTTTTGTTTCCTCAAGAAAATCAGATTGTTGATCAAGAGGAAGAAAATGGGTGTTACACATGCAAAAGTGCTCTTTCAAGAGGTTCAAAATTGCTGTAAGAGATAGGGGAAGTTGTAGTTAAGGGACAACAAACTCTAGATCAAGGAATGGTTGATAGTTCTCAAGTTTTGACTAATCTATTTGATAAATTACCATTTTTTGTGGATCATGAAGAAAGCTTATCTCAAATCACACCATACTAGCTCTAGAACAACAGGAAGGGGTTCAAAATTTTGATGTTTTGATGTCTCAAGAGGGTTGTAACAAGGTAATAAACAGTCTCCCTTCATATAAAAATGCAAATGAGAATGAATAAGACATGTTTTGGGATGACCTTGATATTTTTGTTTCAAACTTAGATGTCAAACGATCATCTTTTGAAGGAGAAAGTGTGGAACAACAACTTGAAGAAGAAAAAGGGGGTGTCTAAACTCAAGATTTGTCTGATTTATTTGAAGAGATTCCTTTATTTATTAGTAATGATGAAGGGAATGTATGTGAAATAAAAAAATTATCAAGTTGTGATCATCAAAGCCATGAAAATGACATTGACAAGGTGCTGATTTGTTTGCAAATAAGCGAGGATAACAAGGTTATTGAATGTCAAGATCCTAATAGGCATGGTAATATAGCTCAAATAGAACAAAATCAAAAGATTGAAAGCATGTTTTAGATAAAGCAAGAAAGGGCGAGGGTTGAAGAGACAACGGTACATGAGCAAGAAAACAACAGTAAAAGTTCAAGTTCCATCGTTTGAAGAGGATGCTCAGTTAGAGATTTAGCTAATAGAGAGCTAAATAAAGATACAATGTTACTATTGTACCCAATGAGGAGGTTGCAGCCTTAGAAAAACATAATCAAATCACTCATTCACCCCATAACAATAGTATCTATGATCATGTTCAAATGGTGAGTGAGTTTGTTTTCGTTCTTCAGAAAGTTTTGCAACATTCTATAGGATATGAACTCTTATGGGTCATATCTTATCAGTACTAAATCACCTTGCAGAGCAACCTCTCTTAATTAGAAAGGGAAGTTATTTCTTGCAACTAGTGAATGGTCATGTTTGAGCACTACCACTGCTAGTTAGTGTAGGGTAGGGTATAATTTTAAACAAATAAGTGCTCTAAGCACATTTCTTTTAGTTCTTTTTCCCCTAAGTGTTGTTGCACATGTTTGTTGGCCACCAGAGCCTTGTTAGTTTCTTTTAGTTTGTTTTTTTGTTTCTATTTGGAGTATTTGCAATTGAGTTTCAATAATTTTCCAAGTTTGAGAAGGGTAGAGTTTGACTCCATACCCAATGGACTGTTTAAGACAACTAGTCTATATGCTTAGCAGGAAAGCATTTAGCAAAAATCACCAAAAATGTTACCAAATTTTCACTTACAACTCAATTTGGTAGAGCTTAAGTAGTTCATTTATATTTAAAGGTGAAAAGTACTCTAACATACTTCTACCATTCTTAACCACTGCATATCAAAGTTTGAAAGAAAGAGTTCAGTTTTTATTGTGCAATGTGTTACAACAAAAGGATGCTAAAAGAAATAATTTAGTTTGTCATTCAGTGCTTTACAAAATAAAGGAGACTACATTTCTTTCATTCATTTTGAATGTTTCATTCATTTTGCAATGAAATATAAACAAAATTGCACAAGTGTTGCTTTTCTATTCATTGGAAAGAAAAGAGAAAATCAAATGTCCCACACAAGCCATGGGAGTAGCTGAACTAAAGCAACATTGAAAAAATACACTATACATCTTAAAATGAAAGCAATAAAGGGAGCATATAAGAAAAAAACATATCCATAATTTCTTGCTGAAGTTTGGTGTTGGTCTTCGTTGTTGTCTACTCCTCCTCACTCTTGATCTTCAAATGAACCTGCATAATGATAAGAGGGTTGGTTAGAGCTCCATATATGAATCTTCCTATGCACCCTATCAATAGAAATATAGCATATGCCTATGATGCTTTAATTTAGTTGAGCAAGTATAAGACACATATACAAGAGAGCCTAAAAAATAAAACATCACAAGAGCATTGAGCTATTCATTTTTTTTTATCTAACATGTTTGTTCATTGTGTAGGTATAGGTGAAATCATATTGCTAATTTATTTCTGAAGACATCATAGCATGTGGTGCAAAAATAGGCTACCATAAGGGTTGATCCCAACATGCTTCCCCTAATTTTCAAAAGGGGAATGAGATAGGAATGCACACTCATATTGCTCAATTCAAATCATTTCAGCTGAAGGAGTAATTCACAAAGTGACTGCAAGAGTAATAGATTCATGTTGCTCATTCATGACAATCAACTCAAAAGTGCAATGAATTGAAGATCACAAATGAACAATGGACTCATAAGATGCCTAAGTAATATGAAACTTAGAATAAGTGCACCATTTCCTCATTAAGATTTTTGTTTGCATATAAATATTTCATGTTGTCCTTGTTTGGTTTCTTAGAATGGTGTTGATATCATATCTTACTACTGCTATATATCAATGTTGATTGCTGTTAAGTTATTTAGAGTGCACATTTTGAAGGCATAATCAAAAGATCAAGGAAGGTTGACAAACAATGTATCCATAGTGGGGAAACAAAGTGAAACGTCTCGTTCAGCCAATCCAACCACTATCAGCAACGAAAATATGGCTGGTTAAGCTTCATTTCTTAGGTAAAATATTCTTTCTAGAAGGCTTAGTTGGCTTATCTAGAACTTATCTTATCTAGCTAGGATGCATCATTTCCTAGGTGATTAGGTTGTTGGTTGTCTCATGTCATAAGATCATGACATTTGTCAACATCATATTCATACCTATCTCTCAACCTTGCCCATATAAGCAAGGCATCTCATGTACATTTGTATTCAAGCTTCAATCAAGCAATCAATCAATCTTGCATTGTGAAGCAAGCTTTCTTGCCATTCTCTCTCTTGTGGAAGTGGTTTTGGTCGCAACTGATCTTGGGGGTGTTGAGGAGTCACCATCAACTCCTACAAAGTAAGCCTACTTTACTACTATGCAAGATTAGTGTGGAATGGTGAACAATGATCGGTAATAGTGCTCACTAGGAAGTAAAAGGGCATTAACAAGTCCCTGGTGATGAGGGAATGAGCAAACAACAATGGAAGAATTGATAAATTCATAACATAGAAGACAAAAGAATCATCATTAACATCTGTGTAATGCATGAAGGCCATCATGGATCTGTATATGCAAAAGGGTTGAAGGAGAAAAATGACTTTTGCAAAAAGGACAAGATCATTATTAAAGTAAAATAAAGGCATCATATTTAGATTGTTGCTGCAACATCCTGACATGTTTCATTTTTTATTAAGAAAGGGTTTGCAATCATGTATTTCACATCTAAAGAGTCAAAGTAAAGATAAGAGGCATCATTTCATGCAAATGTTTAGAATGTATAGTGAACTACAACCTAGAGTGGTGAAGCCTCATAACATCTGTAGGTGGTGCATCTTGTCCCCCAAATGCAAACAAATAATAAGTGGGTTGTGTGTACATTTTACAGCCATGGTGAGAGAAAATGATGCCATAATGGGAGTTTGTATTCTTTTATATTCTTGAAAGTCAAGCGATAGATTTGTGAAAATGTAAACCGAGAATAGAGAAAAAATGCTTTCATTTCTCTTAGAAGAATCAACAACATTTTCTCCTTTTACCACATTTAGAAAGAGGAAAAAATGTAGCAGTACCAAGAGTAGTATAATGTGTCAAACTATGGTCTCAAGGTGGGGTTTCAAGAAACAAACCTAGAATGGGAATATTTCTCTTCTTTTTTCACAAAGAATGAATAATAGAGGCCACAACTTGCAAGTGGAAAGGAACCCAAAATTTGGGCTTAATATCAAGTGTTTGCAAGAAAAATGAGTTTGTGTTTATTGTGAGGCCGAAAAAAGGGGTTGCCCTTTGTTTTCAAGGAAAAATGAAGCCATAACCAGGGGTTTCAAACCCTTCTTTTTGAAAACAAAAATAATTCACATACAGAAAAATGGAGAAATCCTCAAGCTTGTTCAAGAATAAGAAAAATCATAATTTCCTTATGAACCCACATCCATGAGGTCCAGAATATATATGCCTGAAAATGAAAACATGTAGATAGAAACGCCCCAAAGTTTTCTATACTCAGATAAGGCAGATAAAGTTTCAATCTCCAACAAAAGAGGCGTTAGCAAAACCAGGGCTTTTCATGCTATATAGGATGGGTCCCCATTTTTCTAAAATGAGTACTCAAACAATGTCAATGGGCTTATTAGCATATACCAACACCCTGTCTCCAGAGGCCCGGACCATGCAATGCAGGGCGCCTTTACTCTTTATGGTTAATGAACCATGGTTCCATACCTGTAAACAAAGAAGGAAGAAATGCTAAAAACTTGAATGGAGAAGAGCTTACCTCATTTCTATGGAGAAATACATCGAAGAATCGAGTACGAGCACCTCTTTGATGGGAGAGCTCAAGACAAAGCAAGGTACTAGAGCAAAAGAAAGGAGTGGAAAAATGTACGAGTGGCAGCGAACCGCAATGCTAAAGCCTTCAAAAACACATTCAGATAGCGGAAATGAAAGAAAGAATCCTCATTAGAAAACTTTTAACGAATTCAGGCTCGGAGTAAATTATCAGCAATTCAGGAAAACCGTTCAACAAGAAACCGGGAAACATTCGAGCCAAAGTCTCTGGCCTGGCGCAGCGCCGTAGTTCAGCTCAAAACTGTCGAATTTGCTCCATGGATTTCCTGAACGGAGTCCCCGGCTTTCCTGACCAGTATCGATTTAAAATATTATGTCTTAGCTTAATGCTATGATGGAGCATCGTTCGGCGACTTTTTCAGTCTGGCTTTCATGCCTTAGGTTCTTTTTAATTTTTGAGAAAATTAAATACCTTGGCCCCATTCACTTTCATGTCAAGCCCTTTCAATGCCTTTGCAAACTTAGGTTATACCTTGAGTCCTTTTTGCAATTTTTTGCAAAATCAAAACATTTTGATATGCCTCAATTATTTTCTGATTTTTATAGAAAATCAAATGAAAATGCCTAATATTGTATACTTGGCAGATTTTTATCAAAACCAATAGTTCTCTTGTAGTATTGCAAAAATCAGATTTGAAAGCCAAGTAAGGTGAAGTTGAACTCAAGTCTTTCCTTCTTTTTGTGAAAATCAAAACTACAAATGACGTAAAACATTATTAAAAGCAATGTTCCTATAAATTTATTTAATAATTTTTATTTAAAATGTAGTATAGCAAGCAAGTATTAATAAAGACTATTAGTTTACTTTCCTATTTCAATTGTAGTCCTTTTGTGCGAGATGTTAAAGGAAGCAAACTGAAGTTTCCACTTCTATTTTTCAGCCAGTTTTGGGCTGATTTTGAGTCTTTTATGGGTTGATTTGCTTTGGAGGGAATATTGTCATCTTTTTCACTCAATTTGGATCACTTTTATGCCCCATTTTGGAGGATTTTTTTCCCTTGCTTGAAAATCACACTAGATTTGCTATTTTGAGGAGCAGTTCGCTTAGATTTTCCTTCTCACTCTTGGAGACACTTTGGAAGCATATATTGGAGAAAAATTAGTTTTTTCTCAATTCAAATTTGCTTCTTACTCTCTTGAATACTTGCAGAGAGCTTTGTAAGCTTTGATTTATACTCAAATTTTATATTATTATACTCCTTTCAGTTCAATAAAAGCAACAGAGCATTCCTATCTCATATTTTCTATCTCATTTTGCAATAATAATTTGATGTTGTCATTGTGATTATGAATGTTGAATCCTTTTTATGTCTTATTATTGCAAGTATGGGTGGAAAAATTTCATATGATATAGGTTGTACATTGTGTTTGATTTCAAACCTTCATTCAAATCATTTTTGTGTTGTATGTTGCATATGAGGTTGTGAGAGTTAGTGTTTTGAGAATTGATTGTGAGTGAAGTTAGTGGATAGATTTAAAGGTCTAGTGCATCACCCATTAGGTTTTAGGATTTTCATTTTTAGAATTATCTTTCTATCCTTTTGCTTGGAAATTCATTTAGTTCTAGGTGATTTTCCAAGGGAACCAACCCTCTTTAGATATTTTTTCTCATCATAAGTTACCCACAACTTGAGAATGTTTCCATGTTTCAACAGGAGAGTTAAGTCAAACTTAGCTAGGGTGAAATCCTGATTGACAACACTTACCAAGAATAGATCCTTTGAAAAAACTATAAAATAATCAAATAGAAGGCAATCCTGTAACCATATCTTGTTGACTGAGTTGCTGCAAGTAACAATAGTTCAAGTGGCCAAACTGTTGATGCCACATGCAACTCACCTCATCTATATGAGTAAGACTGTCGAATGAGTGTCAGGAACAAAGTGAGAAAACTAATATAGTCTAGATTGGTGATTTTCTTTTCCCACAAAAATTATAGACCCATTATGTATTTCACTGATTACCACTATATCTAGAGTGAATTGAACTCGCTTGCCAAAACTAGTATGAGTGATCTGATAAACAGATAGGAGATTAGTTGACAAAGATGGAACACAAAGAACATCTTCAAATGTCTCTTCACCCACATCAATAGACCCTCTTCCATGCACTTCAATAGGAGTGTCATCACCCATTAATATGTTAGGCATAAAATATGGCTCCAAATAGGTAAAATTATCCTTTGATGAGGCCATGTGGTGAGAAGCACCTAAGTCAATGATCCAAGAATTTAGTTGTGAAACAACAACAACTAGGGCCTTTCCCTTTCCTTTCCCCTTACTTTTGTCTATGTCCTTAGAAGACCCTTCTCATGAACTCTGTTTAACTGAATCATGCACCTTGATATTGTTCTTTTCTTGAAGATGAGAAAGGTGATCGATTTCCTTCTTTAAACACTTGTGGTCATCATGGCTAGGCTTCTTATAGTAAGAACACATGACCTTCTCCTTCTTAGGTTGATGACCTTTTGATGAAGATGTCTGATTATCTGCTTTTGAAGCAACATGTTTCTAATCTTTCTTCTTCTGTTTTGGTTCTTTTGTTTGTTATCTTGCTTGTTAGACCCTTTTTTTTTTTTGTGCCCTGATTGATAGCTAAGGAATGTGACTAAGAGGGCTTAATTGTACCCTTTAGAACCAATTTGTCTTGCTCCCTAGTGAGCTCAGCAACAAATTCATCTGGAGAAGGTATTTTGTAGGTTGAACCTAGGGCACATTTCGTAGCATAGAATGTAGAAATGAATATAGAATAACTTTAGGACCAAGATTAGAAAGAATACTCAAGATTAGTTACTTATCATCCTATTGTGCAATTTTGTAAACACACCCCACTTGGAGTAGGGACCCTCTCATTTCTGATTTCGGATGTCTCTTTGAACTTTGGTTTTTATTGGATTTGTCCTTTCGAGGTCTCAGGATGTTGGTCTTGCTTATCTTGGTCTTACCCTGAAGGTTGAATCGATCAAACTTGTGTTTTTGATGGGGTTCGGGTTTTGACCTGGGTCCGGGATTTTTCGACTCACCTGGATTTTCCCGGGTCCTAATCCATTGTCTGTTAATGTCAGATTTTCTAGAGTCTAGGTTTCTAGTTGAATCCAGGATTTTCTGGACCACGTGGATTTTCCTGGATTCTGTCAGAGTCCTGGAGGGGTGCGTCATCTATGGAATTCATGCCCACCAAGATAATCCGTCTAGCTCAGATTTTCCCAAAATTCCATTTCGCCCTTGGGTTTCTGGATTTTCTCGAAATGTCTTGTCAGCCATTAATGCTTGGGGTATGTCTTCTCTGGCATGAGTGTGGGAAAATTTAAGGCCTTTTGGCGCTCTTCCTAATTTCATTGTTCATTTTCTATTTGCTATTGTGCTTGAGTTTGTTCATTTTTGACCTTTGGTCGTTGGATTTGGTCTACTCGTTTGTGGATTCCTTGGGCGTTCATGTTGATTTATCACCACTTGGGCACCCTGATTCGTAGTGATTTCCTTGGGCTTGAGGTTCATTTAGATTTAATCAATGGTAAGTCCTCATTGATTTCTCCTATTGTTTTATGCTTTGTGATTGAATATTTCAAATTGTTTGTTGATGATTATTTGGGTCGGCCCTTATTAGTTTTCATGGTTACATATTTATCGAATTACAGTTTGATTCACCTTTCCATGGGTTTTAATGCCTGCACTGCGCATCCCTCTGTTTATCGATTGAACTTCGGGTGTACCTGTGTGACTGGGTGTTCCTTTTAGGGTCTTGCATTGTTTGTGCACAATCTGGTATAAGTTGTGGAGGTAGGGTTTCGATATGTCTACCCAGGGTTGTTAATCTTGGTGGGGTTGTCATGTCCCTCATGTCCTGTGTCTAGCTCGACCTTGTTTGCAACACTTAAGACCCTGGTGTGCCCTAGTTTAATCATTTTGAGGGATAGTGTCTGAGAATTTTGAGATTGTCCTAACTCTCATGGCAGAGGTTTAGCTGTCAAATTTAGGGCATCATTATTTCATCGTAGGGATCAACCATTTAAGAATTTTGGGAGTTTAAATTCAAGTATGATCAAAATTTGGCTTATTGGGGCTGAGTTTATGTTTGTTAGATTCAGATAGGGGGTTTGTATGATCACTCCATTAATTGTCTGCATGTTGAACGACTGTCGGGTTTCAAAAGGTGTTCGCAGAATTTTTGCGCACCCAGATTTTCTCGGATTTTGCTATTTCCCCAGAGTGTGAAGAATTCCCAAAATTTTGAATTGCCCGTAGAAATCTGGCCTATTCGGATTCTTCCGATTTTCTACCCGGTTCTACTTGATTTTGATCTTTAAGATTGAAGTAATGAATCAAATGTGGGATGATGATTTCTTGTCGCTTAATGGATGAATCTTATGATAATCATGCATCTTTTTGTCCATATTGATGAGTTTTTTAATGAAATGATGTCTTGGCTATGGGAGTCCGTTTGGGTCAGATTTCTCTGAAATTTTGCCCGGATTGGATTTTCCCAGATTACCCCAATTTTCTTAGATTTTCAAGTTGAGGATTAGTGATTTATCTTAATGATTTCATGTGATTTCGAGGCTAACCTTTTGATTGAAATATGGATGATAATTGGATTTTCATGAGGCTCTTACATGAATGCAGGCTAAATCGAGCAAGGCAACGGTAGGAAAGTCCAAAGGAGATACAGAGGGATCTTTAGTTACAGATGTCGAAAGGATAAAGCTGGATGTGAAGAACCAGTTGCCAGATAGTAAGTTGGCTTCAGTTTGGTCAGAGGTCTTGGATACCAATGTAGGAGCTTGCAGATATGAGGAGTTCAAAGAAAGGATAGCTCAGAGTGATTTATCGGTATTGACCAAGGGAATGATGAAGTTCAGGCTGGCTCATGTGGCAAGATTTCCTCCTACGATTCAATGCTATGAATTAATATTGGAGTGTGATCGACATTATGACCTTGATACACAGAGGATCGTTAGTCCTAATGGGAGAGTACTGGAAAATTTTAATCTAGTCTCCATTTCCAAGGCATTTGATATGCCAGACTTACCATGTGTGTGTGCCTTGGATATGGACTTGGCTAGGACCTATTATGAGGATGAACCTACCAAATCCCAACAGATGATCAATTCTTGGTTGGAGAAGCCAAAGTCTCATTTCTCTAAGCTGCCTAAACAACTACACAAGGTCAAGTTTCAACAAGAGATTTATGATGCAATCACATTGTTGAGTAGGGTGGCGGGCTTGAAGAGTGCCGGGACATTGGAGAATTGGATGGTGCATGTCATTAACAAGATTGAGCAGGGCATCAATTACCACTGGTCAAGGGTTATCAGTGCAATGATTGACAGGCAGATGAGAGATGTGCTGGAGACAAAGAAATTCACCATGACAACTTATGTGGTATATATACTTGCTAGATTTTATCCATACAGGGGATTGAGTCCAAGAGGAACATTTGGGCAAGATGTCATCTATGAGGTGTACCCTGAGCTACACCTAGGGAATCCAAATTATAGAAGAGCAAATGATTCATTCACTATGCATATTATTAGGTTGCTTCAGAATGCAGAGCATGTGAGAATTTCTGATGGAGCAAAGAAACTGATTAAAAGATATGGATCCTGGTTTATACAATTCCCCAACTTCTCCTATATTAGAATTGATGGATGTCCGAATGCTCCATAAAAATTTCCAAGATATCCCACTGACCACGTCATACTCTTGGAGGTTACCCAACATATATGTGATTTCGATGCTATTGTTAAAAATGTGAAGCACAAGACAGGGTTTGGTGGGGATTTTCTCATGAAAATTGGTATAGGTGAAGTCTTCCCTTCAATCCAATTGGCTCATGCATCAGGGGAGGAGTTGAGTACTTTTGGTTTCTCTTTCCATTCTAAGAGGGCAAGCTTTGACATCACTGGCGAAGCACAGAAGAAGGCCACCAAAGAATATCACCACAAAGATGATCTAGAGGACTACTGGGCGAAAAAAAAGGATGAATTTGAAGTGAGAAAGAAAAGGTATTCTAGGCTTCCAGTTGATGTAATTAGGATGTACAATGTCAAGTTGATTCCTGATCAGTTGGAAGATGACGGAAATTTAGTCTAGGATCATGCATTTGAATCAGTCAATGAGAAACCCATTGGAGATATAAACTAGTCGGAAAGGGAAATAATTGAGCTGGAGGAATTGATGGCTCCTATTGTGAAATCCACCAAGTCATGGCTAAAACATAAAGTATGGGAATTGGAGTGTGAAAAGGTACCTTGTACTTTTAATTTGATGGGAAATATGAATGCTTACTCTACCTCAGAGGAATCAGGTGATGATTCTATAGGAAAAACTAAGGTAGGCTAAGCTTTTAAGATTAAAATCAGAGGCCCTAAGGAGGGTGAGCCTGAAAAGAAAAGAAAACCTAGGGGAAAGAAGAGGAGTCATAATGTGAAAATAAGTAAGTCTACTGAGGAGGAGGAACTTGAGAAAGCAGAGAAGGAAGACACTCCTCCAGAGCCAAAAAGGACAAGGATAACTAGGGCCTCTAAGAAGAAAGATCAAGATACTTCCAAGGATAAGGTGGACCCTCATGTGGTTAATGTGGAGAGCTCAAGAGAGAAAACCTAGGTTTATTCAAGAAGGTCAAGAACTCCATCTCCCAAAGAGACTATGCAAAAAGCAGATCCCCTTCCAACAGTATCCACTATGGAACAACAGAAAGATACCTCTCCTTCATTTGGTATACCTGAGCAGATGACTCATGAAGAGCATGAGACCAGTGAGGAAGCGGAACCATTTAAGGACGGGGAACTTTATGGTGCAACTGCTGAGTTTGAGGTAGGAGATGTGGAAATGCATCATGCTCCGTTGGTGCAATATGAAGATTCTCTTGCAAGTAGTAAAGATAATAGACCTCCTGAGAAGGAGGATGTTCTTGTTAAGAATCCATCACCCCTGCATAAAGAGGAGGTAGAATTAGGAAGCAAAGGTGATCAATCTCCCAAAAATTAAAATGATGAAACGATAGATCGACATGAAGAGGTCAAGAAAGATGTAACCCGAGTGGATCCTTCTGTTTCGGATTGGCTTGACAAAGAGATTAGAAGGAAACAGGTCATTATTGAGGATGCTCCTCTCAACTGGGATGAAGTGTTGGCCAAGATTGGAAAGGGTAAGAGAAAGAAGCTAGCCAAGGTGGTTTCAAAGATCGAAAGGGATGAAGCTAGTAACAGGGTTATTCATATTGCCACCCCTGCTACAGGTAAAAGTAAAGATGAGGTCACTAGGGAGGATTATGATGTACAGACCATTAATCTTGGGCCAACTTCTATGGAGCAAGATATTGAAGAATATGAGGGGTCCAGTGCAGTGATCATTGGGAGATTGAGAAAGGAGACACAGTCTAAACATGAAATAAAGAAAGAGAATGAAAGGATTAGGAAATGTCTAGAAGATTTGATGAAGCCCTTACAATATTTTCACCCATCCTCTTCTGCTACTGCTGGTTTCTTGCCGAAGGAGACCATCTCTGAAATAGAAAAGATGAAGGCTTCTACTCTGGCTACAATAAATTGGTTGCAGGAGGTACAGGCTAAGGGAGATGATGCAATAAAGGAGATCCTTTCAACTAGAAAGGATGCAATAATGGCTAAGGATTGGTTAGATTATGTTTTATCTCAGGATAAGGAGGACACTGATCTCTTATTGCAGAAAACCAAAACAATCATGGAGTATAATAAGGATTTGCTGGTTGTTGATAGAATTCTTTCTTCACCTAGGGTTAATGAGCCTTGGGAGTGGTTTGAAGCCCTACAAATCTGACAGAAAACCATCAAGAAGATCTACAAACAAAGGAAGAAGATTGATGGTAATTTAACTAATGTTTATGATGGATGCATCACCTTTTTTTAGATAATGACTGGCAGGAGGAAGATCGCCCCTAGGTACTTGAGTTTGGAACAATTGAGGGAATGGTGGCATGATGTATATGCCCCTGATATTGAAAATTCTGTGACAGGGCACCAATTGGATGATGCGGCTACTTATCTGGCTATGATGGATAAGTACTTGGCATATAAGGGTGATTGGGATACAATGGTTAAGCAGTCAAGGGAAGAAATTGAATCAATTGAATGTCGGCTCAAAATCCTACCCTTGCCACCTATTGTTGAGCTGGATAAGGTACTTTTGAAAGTTCATGAAGCATTGGATTGGAACAAGGATAAGGGACGCAGTAATTAATACCATGCCATTTTTTGATTTGTGCTTCCCTATTATTATAGGGCATGTGTTGATCCGAGTCACATTGAGGAATGTGTTTTGGCCAACCTTGATGATGTATCAACATTTAATGTGTGCCTTATTTTGAATTTCCTGAGGCTGACTTGTTTTGGCTATTTTATTTTGTAAATTTCTGGCTAGGCCGACATGTTTTGAGGGTTCTCTTTAAATTGGAATTCCTGCCTCATTTGTAAGAATGAGATCGATAATAGAGAATTAGACAAGCTAGATTGAGAAAAGAGCTAGATAATTTTGTAGTGGAGGTAGTAGTTAGTTCTTTCGAGCAAGTACTATAACACAGAACATTTTAATTGTTGCTACATTTTTGTGACCTAATACAATTGAAGGCATTGTGGTTTCTCTGGTGAACTCTTTTGTGTTAGCTTATCTTGCATGGTTCCTGTTGTTTCATCCTTTGGAATTGCTTGAAGATATAAGATTTGGTGTTTAATTTAGAATTAGATTAGTTTGGTGAATAATGTTCATGGTTTCATGCTTGGAATGTTTGTAGCAATCTCTGGTCTATACTCCCAGTAACTATTTGATTGTACTAGGCTGGTGAAGTCAACCTAGACCGTATATCTATTTGTGCTTAGTTTGATTGTGGATGAATGTCTATGATTTGTAAATCTGTATGCCTTAGAAGATTGCACCTTTCTTGTGATATTGCATTGTGGGTTAAACAAGAATTGGTTATTTGAGATTGGTCCATTCCAGGTTTTTATCATTTGCATTGTTCATCTTAGGAATAGTTTAGATTTCATTATCTCTCTTGTACTCTCATCTTTTGCTATTTCTTTGTTATTCTGTTAGATTAGGATTTAAGATCCTCACATTGCAAAAATTTGATAAATTGGAAGGATACAGTTTGCTTGTAGTAAGGTCTGATTGTGATTACCAGCATTTTCACATCTTATCTAAGTTGTTTTATGCATTGTCATGACCTGAAACCTGAGAGACCTTGGGGTGATTTTAGCAATTGTTGTTGAGAATTCACCTTTCAAGAGAGATAGAATATTATTTTCTATCTGAGTTGTTGCTGTGCAGAAATTACCATCAACAGATTGCCACTAGAAGGAGGGCCTGAATGAGCTCACTGGATCATTTCTTAAATGCCATCTCTCCTGAGAGATATAGAATAAGGACCAGATGTACCCCAAGAGAAGAAGATTTATAGGAATTACAGTTCCCCACTAGGTCAAGGAGGACTCAAGAAAGGGAAGAATCATCATCACCCATCCCTTCACTAGTATCATCTGCATCTTCACTTCCAAAAGTTGAAGCCATACCTATCCCTGAGGCAGTTCCTATTCAGTAACCCCAACCTATCATTAATTAACCACAACCACCACCACCACTTTTACTAATGGTTTTTCTTGTTAATAATCCATCTCCCTTGCTTTTTAATGCCTACAATGTTATGCCCAAGAACCCTAAGTATTTCTGTTCAAAATTTCATGTTAATGATCCAAATAGGACTACAGAGGAGCATATTAGGATCTTCCAAACCTGTCTCAAAGATAGAGGAGCTCATGAAGATGTTGCCTATAGGTTATTTCCTTATTCATTGGGAGAGGAGGCTTTTTATTGGTACAATCACCTCCCGTTAGGTTCAATTCATAACTGGAATGATCTTGAAACTTCCTTTTTATAGAAGTTTAGAATACCCATTAGTGCGAATGAATTGTATTTGTAATTCACTAGAGTCAAGAGAGAGGTTAATGAACCCATATCTAGTTTCAATAATAGGTTCCACCGTGCGTATACCAGACTTCAAGACCCTTATGTCTTAGACAATGCTACAACCCTAGGAGTTTATTATGAAGCATTGGAAAGCCTTACAACAACCTTTCTGAAATGGAGACCCAACCCTCCAGCTCACCTAATTGATGCTTATACAGAAGTTGTCAAGCTTAGCATAGATTTAAGGCAACATTTGGCTGGACTGTTGCCTTCTCTAGGACCAGTTGCACATCCAAACCAGGTTCAGGTAGTAAATCAAGCACTCGCCAGTCATACCCCAATCATGAATCCAGTACCTCAATTGCCTTTGGTGCCACACCCTGGTCCCCCCATGAGCTAGGTCTCTCCTATGATGAACTTCCCACAACAGCAAGTTAACCAACCCTTGTATCAGCAACATCCAACTAGTTTCCCTACTTGCAAAATTTTGAAGTGTTGCATCAGTCCATGGGATCTGCTACAATGTCTGTTCCTCCTCAGAGTAATCCAAACCAGACCCCTTATGGAGATCCAAATAAGAATATGATTGATGAAATGGCTGAATAGATAAAGAAGTTAAACCTAGAGGTGACTTACCCAAGGAATCAAAACAACCAATTACAAGCTACTCAGAGAAACATACAATCCAACTAGAACAGAGAACATCCACAGGGCTGGAATTTTGATAGAGGATAGCGTAATGAGAGGGGATACAACAATGATAGAGGATATAATCAGGATAGAGGTTACAACAATGAGAGGGGATTTAATAATGATAGAGGGTACAATAATGATAGAAGACAAAATTTTGATAGAGGACAAGGTAGTGGGTCAGGATTTGATAAGAGGTAGTCACAAGGGTAGAATAGAACATGGAATACAAGACCTAATAATGGAGGAGTCCCCACCACGTTGGATCAACCAGTCAACCAACCAGTCAACCAATCTGCTAATTAGCTAGTTAGTCAAGACAAGCCTCCTAGTAGTGTATATCTGGATGAGGCTGCCCTATCAGGATGGTGCAGGCTCCATAAGACAAGCTAGCATTCTGAGTTAGAATATTCAGAATTCCAAGCTGTAGCTTCTATTTTCCAGTATGAAGTGGAGAATAATGCAAATGGTTAGGAGATAGTTCCCTCCATCCCCTATGACTCTCCTGAACTGGTACTAAATCATGCCCCTTTTCTAGCAGGTGAAGAAAATGCTCCAAAAGAGGAATTTGATTCCCAGGAGGGGAAGGAAAACCAAATCTGCAATGGAGATGAGGTTGCTCAGTTATTCAATGAAGAGGAAATAAATGATAATGGCACCCTGGATGAGGAAGAGGCTTGTGTTGAAGAAGTGCAGATGTTCCAGAGGAAGGGTAAAGGATATGATTTGAGAGATCTACCCCATAGATGCCCACAGGCTGGGGGTCCTTTCACCACCTCCATTCCTCCTAATAATTTTAATATCCCTCCAGATCTTAAAGCTAGTAATAATCTACCCTTTCCACATGTTTCCAGGGAGTACTTTTCAAAGGAAAGACAAGCTCAAGCTGATCCACAGAAGGAAAAAACTGTTCAAGCAAGTAAAGATAAGGTGGAGGAATCTTCCAGAGACATCCTTACTAATCTAAGTGAGGAGAAAATGGCTTTGTATGTCATTGAGGAGTTCAAGAAATTAAGGGTAAATCTTTTGGCATTTGAGTTACTGAGGTTCCTAGCAATTAGGAATGCAGTTCTAGGTACCTATGGTGCACATCCAGTGTTTTTGGATAAACCTTCCAGTGAGAGTGTCAACAAGGCTTCTAGTTCTTAGACAATGAAGACACAAAACCAGGCCTATGGTCAGACTAACTTTCCTCTGGAGATAAAGGAAAGGAAAAGGACAAGACTCAAGTGGCTCAGGTAGATACTCAACCAACTTTGTTTCAGGGGAAGATGGAGACCCCACCATTCTTGATCTCTGTGCGCATATTCGGTAAGAATTTACATAACTGCTTATTGGATTCTAGGGCTTCTACTAATGTGATGCCATTTGGAGTATGTAGAGCTTCAAGGATTACACCTACTGACTCCCAAAAGAAGGTAACTCAGTTGGATAGAACTGAAGTAAATGTGGTGGGAGAATTGAACATGATTCACATGCAAGTAGCTGCTGACCCAAGAATCTAGCAGGTTATCAATATTCAAGTAGCTGATATCCCTGATGCGTATGGACTGATTCTATGAAGAGATTTTATGAAGGCCTTAAATGGATATGTATCTACTGATCACTCCCACATGTGGCTTCCTTGGAAAAGGGGTGCCAAATCAGATTAGAATTGAGAGAGAACCAAGAATGAAATACATGATTACAAAGTATCAAAATACTTCAAATGAAGTTCTGATATCAGAAGTAGGCATGGAAAATTATATGCTGTCAACTCTTTATGACGAATTAGATTCAGAGGAGGTATTGATGCTACATACGATGTCTATGGATACAGAGACAGAATCCAACAATGCTACTGTTCCGATAGAATCAATTAAGGAAGAGGATGAATTTGAAGACAGTCAAATTAGCCTACTAGACAAATTCCAAGAATTCATTAGACACTGTATTGAAAACTAGGTTCACCTGGGCAGGAGGACAAACTTTAAAGAGTTACTCTTACCTAACTGGTGTAGAGTTCACAATGCTTCCCATTCAGAACTGGAATTCTATTTATGCCAAACAGCAGTAGAATGAGTACAAAAATGCATAAATCCAACCCTAGCAACCAAGATAGACATGTGAAGCCCTCTAGAAGATTATAAAGGAGAGAAGGTGATGTTATATGAAGAACCCTCTAGTAGTAATAACCTGAAGGATATGATGAAGAGGACTGCAACTGCTGAATGCTGGACTCTTAGATTTGATGGATCTAAATCCAAGCATGAAGCTAGAGTAGGGTTCGAACTGATTAGCCCAAAAGGTAAAACCTTCTTTTCAACCCATAGACTTTAATTCCATTGTACTAATAATGTAGCAGAATATGAGGCATTGATTCACAAACTTCTTATGGCACTTAAGAAAAAGGTTAAGGTTTTGCAAGTTTTTGGTGATTCTGAGCTGGTAATTAAGCAAGTAAGGAAACAATATTCATGCCATGATAGGGGAATGACTAATTATAGGCATAGAGTATGGGACCTCATTGAGGGATTTGATGCCTTCAATATTCAACTGATACCATGACAGAAGAATCAAACTGCAGATTCTCTAGCCCAAGCAGCAAGTACTCTGTAGCCCCTATCTTTGTCAGGTTTGAAAATGTTTACTGTAGAGTTGACTCCTATGCCATCAGTTCCGAACAATGTTACTAACTTTCAAGTACTTGAGGATGACAAGCATATCCTAGACTTCATCACAAACATAGATGTTTTCGCTTCCCAAATCATTGATGAAACAAACCTCTAGTAAGCAGAACTAGACTTGGAGGGAGTGATAAATTTGAAGTCTAATACTATTCCAAGGGGAATAGTACAATTGGAGCAAATTTTTGATATGGAAAAGATCAAAGATCAGGAGCAAGAGTCTAAGAAGAAATCCATCAGTGGACAGTGTGATACTTACAATATAGGAACTAAAGATAATGCCAAGAATATTTTTATTGGCCAAGTATGCACTCCAGAGGAAAGACAAGGAATAATTGAAGCATTGCATAGCTTTCCAGATATAGTAGCCTAGAGTTATAAAGACCTAAAAACTTACGATACATCAATCATAACTCATACTATACCTTTGAAGCCAGGTGCCAAGCCTTTCAGGCAGAGACATAGACCAATTAACGCATTACTGGAATCAGTTATACAAAAAGAAGTTCAGAAATTATTGTTTTCCATAATTATATTTCCTATCAGGAATTCAACATGGGTGGCGAACCTAGTCCCAGTAAGGAAAAATAATGGGGAAATTAGGCTTTGCGTTGATTTCAGAAATCTAAATAGAGCATCAAAAAAGGATAATTATCCGGTCCCTTCACTGGATGAAGTACTTCAAGTGGTTAATGGTTCTTAGATGATGTCCTTTCTAGACGACTATTCAGGGTACAACCAGGTAATGGTTCAGTATGAGGACATACACAAGACTGCTTTCACAACTAAATGGGGTACCTTTGCTTACAGGAGGATGCCTTTTGGTCTCATTAATGCAGGGGCTACATTTCAAAGGGCCATGGATATTGCCTTTAAAGATATTATAGGCAAGTACATTACTATTTATATGGATGATCTAACTGTCTTTTCCAAAAATAGAGGTGACCACATCTCTGACTTATGCAAAGTGTTTCAAAGGTGCAGGGAATTTAGCATATCCCTGAATCCTAAAAAGTGCATTTTTGGAGTGACAGAAGGGAAATTGCTAGGGCATGTCATATCTGAAAAGGGAATTGCTATTGATCTGGAAAGAGTGGAGGCCATACTAAAGATTTAGCCACCTACTAGCAAAAAAGAGATGAAGTCTTTCTTTGGCAAGATTAACTTCGTTAAGAAATTCATTACTAGGTTTGCTGAAATTGTTAAACTGCTGAATGCAATGTTGAAGCAGAATGTTAAAGTTGAATGGATTGCCGAAGCAAAGGAGGCATTTGCAGAAATCAAAAGAGCCATTGTTGATGCTCCAATATTGGTAAGCCCCGATTACAATAAGCCCTTTTATATTTATTCATTTGCCTCAGACCATTCATATGCTGGAATGTTGACTCAGAAGTCTAATGAGGGAAATGAGCATTGTATTGCTTTTATGAGTGCACCATCTAAAGATGCTGAGCTGAAATATCCGAGTGTAGAAAAAAAAAGCATACGCTCTAGTCAGAGTAATGAAGAAATTTAGACATTATATCATCAGGAATAAGGTTTATGTAATTGTCCCAGATCCTGCAGTTAAGTTACTATTGATGCAGAATGAGTTGGGTGAGTGCAGAGCTAAGTGGGTGACAATGCTACAAGAATATGACATTGAGATCCAACCCATGAAGTTGGTAAGGGGGCAGGGACTTACTCAGACTATGGCTAAGATGGGGCCTAAACTGACTGTGCATAATTATAATCTTGAGGAGGTTTCCCCTGGTGGCTGGTATGATGACATAGTTTATTACTTGCTGAACCAACGATCTCCAGGTCATCTTAATGCTGTTTAGAGGAGAGCTCTATGACTGAAGAGTGATAGTTTCATGTTAAAAGGAGCTGTTCTATACAAGAAAAATCATGAACGAATTTACTTGAGGTGTCTTGGGAAGCAGGAAGCCAAAAAGGTGATGAAAAAATTCCATGAAAAGTATGGCATTGGCCATGGTTCTGCCATTTCCATAGCAAATCAGATCTTGAGGGCTTGGTATTATTAGTCCACATTGTTCAAAGACATTCACCATCATGTCAGGACCTGTCACACTTTCCAGACTACAACAACGAGGGAAAGGTATGCAACAATCACACTTCAACCGGTTGCTGAGGTAAGGCCTTTTGCTTAGTGGGGTATGGACTTCATAGGTCCTAACAACCCACCATCTTCTGCATGAAACAAATATATTCTAACCATTACTGATTACTTCACAAGATGGACTGAGGCTTTCACTTGTAGGCAATGTACATCCGAGGTAGTGATTGATTTTCTAGAATCTGCTATTATTAATCGATTTGGATGTCCTATTTCTGTTGTCTGTGATAATGGTCCTACTTTTGCATCTTTAAAATTTTCAAACTAGGCTTTTGATCATGAAATTATTATAAAATTTACATCTAATTACTACCCCTAGGGTAATGGTCTGGCATAATCTTCCAATAAAAACTTATTGACGATTATCCATAAGCTGCTGGAGAGGAACCCAAAAGACTGGCACACCCAGCTTCAGTTTTCCCTTTGGGCAGACTGTACAAGGCTTAAGTCATCCATCAACACATCTCCCTACCACTTAGTACATGGTTTGGAGCTAGTATTCCCTATTCAACTCAAGATCCCAACCTTGCAATTTATTAATGAGTTTTATGATGAGGGGGATAAAAGGGAGGCTAGGTTGACGGAGCTACTTAACCTTGAGGAGAAAAGAGACGATGCCCTTGAGAAATTTTCCAAACATCAGGGGTAGTTAAGAGGTGGTTTGATAGAAGGGCTAGAGTCAAATCCTTTAGGATTTTTGACCTTGTGTTGTATTGGGATAAACCTCATGATCGAAACAGGGACCATGGGAAGTTTGATAAACTGTGGCTTGGTCCATATCAGATTGCTAAAATACTTGGAGACAATGCCTTCCGTCTGAGGACTCTCACAGAGGAAGATATTCCGCTGCCTGTTAATGGGAAATATTTGAAACATTATTTCCAATCCTGAGCTATTTTCAACTCTCTGCTTTTGTATATAGTTAGTTTAGGTTGCTTTCTGTTGTTTTGTTTTGGTTTGGTTTGGTTTTCCTTTCTGCTGTCTGCTTTGTTAGAATAGTTTCCTTTTGCGCTCTGCTTCTGCTTTGGTTAGAGTAGGTTTGCTTTGGCCTATTTTGCTTTAGTTTGTGTTGCTCTTGCTCTTGGTTATGACTCTTTCTGGGATCTCCTGTTGCATTTGTATGACAGTGGTGACAAACTAGGTGTGGTGCTCTCATTATTTCCTTTTCAAACTTTAATCATCTTTTTAGAATATCATGGTATGAATTCTCTATCCAATGTCACATATCCTTGTGTTTAAGGCGAAAGAGTCCTTTAGTCTGACTGAACAGGAATACATTAGGGTCTCACATTTTGAATATTAAAGATGCCTGAAGTTGCAGAAGGTCCTTATGAAGTTTGCACAGGTAAAAAATCCTTTTTCTACTCTAGTGCCACTGTGGTTCTCATCCCTAAGGGTGAACTTCATTGTTCACAAGTTGAAATATAAAAGGAAAGAGAAGAAAGAAGTGAAAAGACAAGCAATATTAGAAAAAGAAAGAGAAAATATTGAAAATCAAAAAGATTGAATTCAACTTATCAGGGGAATCTGAATATCTTTACTGGGGCTATGGACGCCTGGCTGGCAGTAGAGCTATGTTCAGGAGAATCATAGCAATAACCTCGTCGGGGCTATGGATGCCCGACTGCCAGCGAGACTCTATTCAGGTTGCTTTTAGAGTATGAATCTTTATGTAGCCTGTCCAAACCAAGTTTGGCTTCTTTTGCAGCTAAAGGGGGTAATGAATGCATATGCACACACTTCGACCCTAGTGTAGGAAAAGTTTGGATGACTTGTGGGTTCTGTGGTTTAACCATAGGTAGTGACTGAATGGATAAGTTGAAACCATGAGTTCTGGGTTCTTGATTCCAGTTTGTCATTGAAATGCTCTGGAGCATTTCTCCAGCGGAGTCGCCATTTGTTGTGCAATTTTGCACACACACCCCACTTGGAGTAGGGACCCTCTAATTTTTTATTTCTGATGTCTCTTTGACCTTTGGTTTTTATTGGATTTGTCCTTTCAAGGTCTCAAGATGTTGTTCTTGGTTAGCTTGGTCTTACCCTGAAGGTTGAATCAATCAAACTTGTGTTTTTGATGAGGTCTAGGTTTTGACCTAGTTCTGGGATTTTTTGGATCACTCGGATTTTCTCGGGTCCTGGTCTAGCAGTCGTCTATGTTAGATTTTCCAGAGTTCGGGTTTCTGGTTGAATCTGGGATTTTCTGGATCACGTGGATTTTTTTGGATTTTGTCATAGTCCCAGAGGGGTGCGTCGTCCATGGAATTCATGCCCACCAAGATAATTCGAATGGCTCGAATTTTCCCGAAATTCTGTTTCAACCTCGGGTTTCTATATTTTCTTGATACGTCTTGTCAGCCATTAATGCTTGGGGTATGTCTTCTCTAGCGCGAGTGTGGGAAAATTTAAGGCCTTTTGGTTCTCTTCCTGATTTCACTGTTCATTTTCTATTTGCTCTTATGCTTGAGTTTGTTCATTTTTGAGCTTTGGTCGTTGGATTTGGTCTGCTCGCGTGTGGATTCCTTGGGCGTTCGTGTTGATTTATCACCACTTGGGCACCCTGATTCTCAGTGATTTCCTTGGGCTTGAGGTTCATTCGGACTTAAACCATGGTAAGTCGTCATTGATTTCTCCTATTGTTTTGTGCTTTGTGATTGAGTCTTTCAAATTGTTTGTTGGTGATTATTTGGGTTGGCCCTTGTTTATTTTCATGGTTACATATTTATCAAATTAGGGTTTGATTCACCTTTCCATGGGTTTTAATGCCTACATTGCGCATCCCTCCATTTATCGATTGAATTTTGGGTGTACCTGTGTGACTGGGCATTCCTTTTAGGGTCTTACCTTGTTTGTGCGCAATCTGGTATAAGTTGTGGAGGTAGGGTTTCGATATGTCTGCCTAGGGTTGTTAAGTTTGTTGGGGTTGTCATGTCCCTCATGTCTTGTGTCTAGCTAGACCTTGTTCGCAACACTTGAGACCCTAGTGTGCCCTAGTTTGATCATTTTTAGGGATAGTGTCTGAGAATTTCGAGCTTGCCCTAACTCTCATGGCAGAGGTTTAGCTGTCAAACTTAGGGCATCTTTATGTCACTTCCATTATTGACCATTCAAATCCATAGATAACCTAAGGTGATATGAAGTTGAAATGTCGCCCATTTAATCACTTCGTGTTTCTAGCGTGTTCAGAGTGGCCGTCGGGTTTCCGAGGTGTCCGCAGAATTTTCACGAACCCAGATTTTCCCGGATTTTTCCATTTCCCCGGAGTGTTAAGAATTCCTGGAATTTTGAATTGCCCACGGAAATCCAGCCTACCTGGATTCTTTCGGTTTTCTGCCTGGTTCTACTTGATTTTGATTTTTGAGATTGAAGTAATGAATCGAATATGGGATGATGATTTCTTGGTTCTTAATGGGTGAATCTTATGATAATCATGCATCTCTTTTGCCTATATTGATGAGTTATTTCATGAAATGATGTCTTGACTGCGGGAGTCTATCTGGGTTGGATTTCTCTTAAATTCTGCCCCGACTGGATTTTCCCAGATTACCCAATTTTCCCAGATTTTCAAGTTGATGATTAGTGATTTATCTTAATAATTTCATGTGATATCGAGGCTAACCTTTTGATTGAAATATGGATGATAATTGGATTTTCATGAGGCTCTTTTATGAATGCAAGTTGAATAGAGCAAGGCAGCGGAAGGAAAGTCCAAAGGAGATACAGAGGGATCTTCAGTTACAGATGCGGAAAGGATAAAACTGGATGTGAAGAACTAGTTGCCAGATAGTAAGTTGGCTTCAGTTTGGTCAGAGGTCTCGGATACCAATGTAGGAGCTTAGAGATATGAAGAGTTCAAAGAAAGGATAGCTCAGAGGGATTTATCAGTTCTGACCAAGGGAATGGTGAAGTCCAGGCTGGCTCATGTGGTAGGATTTCCTCCTATGATTCAATGCTATGAATTAATATTGGAGTGTGCTCGACATTATGACCCTGGTATGCAGAGGATCGTTAGTCTTGATGGGAGAGTACTGGAAAATCTTAATCCAGTCTCCATTGCCCAAGCATTTGATATGCCAGACTTACCATGTGTGTGTGCCTTGGATATAGACTTGGCTAGGACTTATTATGAGGATGAATGTACCAAAGCCCAGTAGATCAATTCTTGGCTTGAAAATCCAAAATCTCATTTCTCTAAGTTGCCTAAACAGCTACACAGGGTCAAGTTCTGACAAGATATATATGATGCAATCACACTGTTGAGCAGGGTGGTGGGCTTGAAGAGTGCTGGGACATTGGAGAATTGGATGGTGCATCTCATTAACAAGATTGAGCAGGGTATCAATTACCAGTGGGCAGGGATTATTAGTGCAATGATTGACAGGCAGATGAGAGATGTGTTGGAGACAAAGAAATTCACCATGACATCTTATGTGGTATATATACTTGTCAAATTTTATCCATATAGGCGATTGAGTCCAAGAGGAACATTTGGGCAAGATGTCATCTATGAGGTGTACCCTGAGCTGGACCTAGGGAATCCGAATTATAGAAGAGAAAATGATGCATTCACTATGCATATTACTAGGTTGCTTCAGAATGCAAAGCATGTGAGAATTTCTGATGGAGCCAAGGAACTAATTAAAAGATATGGAACCTAGTTTATATAATTCCCCACCTTCTCCTATATCAGAATTGATGGATGTCCAACTGCTCCATACAGATTGCCCAGATATCCCACTGACCACATCATACTCTTGGAGGTTACCCGGCAAATATGTGATTTCGATGCTGTTGTTAAAAATGTGAAGCACAAGACAGGGTTTGGTGGGGATTTTCCCTTGAAAATTGGCATAGGTGAAGTCTGCCCTTCAATCCAATCAGCTCATGCATCAGGGGAGGAGTTGAGTACTTTTGGTTTCTCTTTCCATTCTAAGAGGGCAAGTTTTGACATCACTGGTGAAGCACAAAAGAAGGCCACCAAAGAATATCACCACAAAGATGATCTAGAGGACTACTGGGTGAATAACAAGGATGAATTTGAGGTGAGAAAGAAAAGGTATTCTAGGCTTCTAGTTGATGTAATCAGGATGTACAATGTCAAGTTGATTCCTAATTAGTTGGAAGATGATGGAAATTTAGTCCAGGATCATGCATTTCAATCAGTCAAGGACAGACCCATTGGAGAGATAAACTGGTCAGAAAGGGAAATAACTAAGCTGGAGGAATTGATGGCTCCTATTGTGAAATCCACCAAGTCATGGCTGAAGAATAAGGTATGGGAATTGGAGAGTGAAAAGGTACCTTGTACTTTTAATCTGATGGGAAATCTGAATGCTCACTCTACCTCAGAGGAATCAGGTGATGATTCTACAGGAAAAACCAAGGTAGGATCGCCTTTTAAGATTAAAATCAGAGGCCCTAAGGAGGGTGAGCCTGAAAAGAAAAGAAAACTTAGGGGAAAGAAGAGGAGTGATACTGTGAAAACAGGTAAGTCTGTCGAGGAGGAGGAACTTGAGAAAGCAGAGAAGGAAGACACTCCTCTAGAGCCAAAAAGGACAAGGATAACTAGAGCCTCTAAGAAGAAAGATCAAGAAACTTCTAAGGATAAGGCTAAACCTCATGTGGTTAATGTGGAGAGCTCAGGAGAGAAAATGCAAGTTTATTCAAGAAGTTCAAGAACTCCATCTCCCAAAGAGACTATGCAAAAAGCATATCCCCTTCCAATAGCATCCACTGTGGAACAACAGAAAGATACCTCTCCTTCATTGGGTATACCTAAGCAGATGACTCATGAAGAGCATGAGACCAGTGAGGAAGTGGAACCGTTTAAGGACGGGGAACTTTATGGTGCAGCTGCTGAGTTTGAGGTAGGAGATGTGGAAATGCATCATTCTCTGTTGGTGCAATATGAAGATTCTCCTGCAAGTAGTAAAGATAATAGACCTCCTGAGAAGGAGGATGTTCTTGTCAAGACTCCATCACCCCTGCATGAAGAGGAGCCATAATTGGAAAACAAAGGTGATCAATCTCCTGAAAAGGAAAAGGATGAGACAGTAGATCAGCATGAAGAGGTCAAGAAAGATGAAACTTGGGTGGATCCTGCTATTCTGGATTGGCTAGACAAGGAGATCAGAAGGAAACAGGTCATTGTTGAGGACACTCCTCTCAATTGGGATGAAATGTTGGCCAAAATTGGAAAGGGTAAGAGAAAGAAGGTAGCTAAGGTGGTTTCTAAGATCGAAAGGGATGAAGCTAGTAATAGGGTTATTCATATTGCCACCCCTACTGCAGGTAAAAGTAAAGATGAGGTCACTGGGGAGGATTATGATGTACAGACCATTAATCTTCGGCCCACTTCTATGGAGCAAGATATTGAAGAATATGAGGGGTCCAGTGCAGTGATCATTGGGAGACTGAGGAAGGAGACACAGTCTAAGCATGAACTAAAGAAAGAGAATGAAAGGCTTAGGAAATGTCTGGAAGATTTGATGAAGCCCTTACAATCTTTTCACCCATCCTCTTTTGCTACTGCTAGTTTCTTGCCAAAGGAGACCATCTTTGAAATATAAAAGATGAAAGCTTCTACTCTGGCTACAATAAATTGGTTGTAGGAGGTACAGGCTAAGGGAGATGATGCAATAAAGGAGATCCTTTCAACTAGAAAGGATGCAATAAGGGCCAAGGATTGGTTAGATTATGTTTTATCTCAGGATAAGGAGGACACTGATCTCTTATTGCAGAAAACCAAAACAATCATGGAGTATAATAAGGATCAGTTGGTTGTTGATAGAATTCTTTCTTCATCTAGGGTTAATGAGCCTTGGGAGTGGTTTGAAGCCCTGCAAATCTAACAGAAGACCGTCAAGAAGATCTACAAACAAAGGAAGTAGATTGATGGTAATTTAACTAATGTTTATGATGGATGCATCGCCTTTTTTGAGATAATGACTGGCAAGAGGAAGATCACCCCTAGGTACTTGAGTTTGGAACAATTGAGGGAATGGTGGCATGATGTTTATACCCCTGATATTGAAAATTATGTGACAGGGCACCAATTGGATGATGCGGCTACTTATCTGGCTATGATGGATAAGTACTTGGCACATAAGGGTGATTCGGATACAACGGTTAAGCAGTCAAGGGAAGAAATTGAATCAATTGAATGTCAGCTCAAAGTCCTACCCTTGCCACCTGTTGTTGAGTTAGATAAGGTATTTTTGAAAGTTCATGAATCACTAGATCAGAACAAGGATAAGGGAGGTGGTAATTAATACCATGCCACTTCGTGATTTGTGCTTCCCTATTATTATAGGGCATGTGTTGATCCGGGTCACATTGAGGAATGTGTTTTGGCCGACCTTGATGATGTATCGACATTTTATGTGTGCCTTATTTTGAATTTCTTGAGGCCAACTTATTTTGGCTATTTTATTTTATAAATTTCTGGCTAGGCCGACATGTTTTGAGGGTTCTCTTTAAATTGGCATTCCTGCCTCATTTGTAAGAGAGACAGATAATAGAGAATTAGACAAGCTAGATTGAGAAAAGAGCTAGAGCATTCTGTAGTGGAGGTAGTAGTTAGTTCTTTCGAGCAAGTGTTGTAACACAGAACATTGGAATTGTTGCTACATTTCAGTGACCTAATACAATTGAAGGCATTGTGGTTTCTCTGGTGAACTCTTTTGTGTTAGTTTATCTTGCATGGTTCCTATTGTTTCATCCTTTGGAATTGCTTGAAGATATAAGATTTAATGTTGAATTTAGAATTAGATTAGTTTGGTGAATAATGTTCATGGTTTCATGCTTGGAATGTTTGTAGCAATCTCTGGTCTATACTCCCAGTAACTATTTGATTGTAGTAGGCTGGTGAAGTCAACCTAGACCCTATATCTATTTGTGCTTAGTTCGATTGTGGATGAATGTCTATGATTTGAAAATCTATATGCCTTAGAAGATTGCACCTTTCTTGTGATATTGCATTGTGGGTTAAACAAGAATTGGTTATTTGAGATTGGTCTGTTCCAGGTATTTATCATTTGCATTATTCATCTTAGGAATAGTTTAGATTTCATTATCTCTCTTACACTCTCATCTTTTGTTGTTTCTTTGTTATTCGGTTAGATTAGGATTTAAGATCATCACATTGCAGAAATTTGATAAATTGGAAAGATGCAATTTGCTTGTGGTAAGGTCCGATTGTGATTACCAGCATTTTCACATATTATCTAAGTTGTTTTATGCATTGTCATGACCTGACACCTGAGAGACCTTGGGGTGATTTTAGCAATTGTTGTTGATAATTCACCTTTCAATAGAGATAGAATATTATTTTCTATCTGAGTTGTTGTTGTGCAGAAAACACCATCAACGTGAACCTAACATGCAAATCAATATGGATCATCATCTACCCAAAACCCTCAACATCAAACATGCTTTTTAGCACCACAAAATTTTAATACCCAACATCAAACGTATGTTCAACCAAAACAAAAAACACACCTACAAAATCAAGCACCCAATCCTCCAAAACACAACATTGGTGCACAAAAACCTTCGTCACAATACCAAACCTACACACCTCAACAAAAACACAACATACCTCAACAACAACAAAAGATAACTCAACAAAAACATAGTGTACCTCAACAACAACACAACATACCTCAACAACAACATAGCGTACCTCAACAACAACACAACACACCTCAACAACATCATACCCTCAATACCCAATACACCCACATTGGTACTCAAGGACCCCATCTGTCATCCTACACTCACAACATGGCCCAAGGGCCGTCATATAAACAAACCCAATAATATAACACACACAACATTGTGGGACAACAAGGTTATAACATCTCCTTACCAAAAGAACACACCAAGTGACGATGTAACCTTACAAATCTAGAATATCAACCAAAGGATAAGTGACATTCGAATTGGAAAACCAAATAAGAGCTACGCTCTACAAGACATATGTCCATATCCCTTTGATCGGTCAATATCTATGATACCCTTCCCTAAGAACTTTGAAATACCAAAATTTGACAAATACGGGGGAAGATGAGATCCGATAGAACACATGTAAGAATTCTCGGTAGGTTGCATGGATGTACAACACAATGAAACCTATTTAATGAGGCTTTTCCCATGAAGTATTGGTGGTGCTGCTATCGAGTGGTTCTCTCATCTACCGCTTGGTATCAAAACCTTTGATGAGTTGTCAAACAAATCTGTTAACCATTTCTCATAGAACATAGATAAAGACATAACGGTCCCCAATCTATACAAAATTAAACAAAGCCAAGGGGAATCATTTGCTTCATATATACAGAGGTGGAGACATAAAGCTAGTAAATGTAAATGGATCGTTCCTGAGAAAAAACCCATGGAAATATTTTTCTCTCACATACAAGTAGACATTAGCTACCAACTCACCATGTTGTGCCCTAGTAATTTTCAAGAAACCATCAAAAAGGGTTTACTCATTGAAAGATCTCTCATATCAAGGGGATTCATTAAACTATATAACAATAAAGACCAACCTTGTAGTTCTAATTACAAACCTAATCTATAGGAAAAGAACAAGAAATTTAGTAACAATGGAGTAGTCAATGCCAAATTTGTGCGAAACGTACAACCTCCTATTAATCCATAGTATAATTTCCAAGCAACCCAAGAAAATTATCTGCCAAACAACACACAAAACAACTAGCTTATGAATCCTTAGAATAACCAACAAACAAATCAAGGTCGGGACATTCAAAAAGGATCACCAAGGAAAAATAATCAAACTAGGAGAAAGTTCACTCCATTGGGAGAAACTCTTGAGGTAGTTATGCATAAACTCATCCAAAAGAATTGAGGGGGATCATTTAGGATCAAATCAAACACTTCATCCATCCCAAACATCTACCAAGGGTCACACAACAAATAACTGTATGACACTTTAAAACATCATACAAGACTTGATAGAAAAAGGAGAGGTTGACATTTAACATCATTTTGGGCCCTCCAATAATAGAGACATGGGAATATACAAGGATTCAATCATTGATCATTCTAGGGGAACTGATAAAGTTAAGGGACAAGATTACCAAAAATCTAACTTCACCTATGATGAAGTCATAGCAACCACATGTCAAGTTGATTAGAATATCAATGTTGTAAACATACTAGGCAAAAGCCTTGAATGCAATGTGACTACACAAAGAGGAAAAGTCACAATCCAAGAAGCCCATTTTCTAACCAAAGTCACCATCAAGCCTTCCAATGACTACAGTATTGCAAACCAACTAAAGAAAACTACAACACTAGTCTCTATCCTTGAGCTTTTCAAGTTATCACCTGCACATAAAGAGATAATGGAGAAATCTCTCATTGAATCTTCAGTGCCTAACGATCTTAACACTAATCAATTTCAAGTTGTGGTTGGTACCATCACTTCTCCCCATCACTTGGTGTGAATGCTAACCTATACGTGCTCAAACATGGACAAACCCAAGAATATTAGTCATTTAAATAAGAAAAATAAGCATTCCCTATGAGATTCTTAAGCATGCCAAGAAGATGAAAACATGATCAAAATAACATGAAATAACAAGTAAATGAACATGAAATCCTAATCTAAGCTACTCAAACCCCATCCCAGAGGGGGATTGGCGTCACTTTGATGTGGAAAGTGGCCCTTTCCCAATCCCAAATTTGATGCAAAATGATAGTAGATTCAAGCTAAAATGATATGAAAAGCATGAGGTTGTGGATCAAAATGGATTTGATAAATGCCAATTGCCCTCAAAGATAGTGATAGCAATTGGATGATTGATGGATGAAATGAGAATAATGACTTTGCATGAGATGGTGGATCCATATTGTGTAGAGAAAGCCTCTACTTATAGGATTCAAGTGTGGAAGAATAAGTGAATTTGGTGAATGTGGGACTAAACATAGGACCAATAGAATTATGACACTTGTCACAATGCTAATGGATGGAGGTGGAGCACATTTTGGAGAATGTGTAGAGTTAAGGCATGCAGGTGGATGTGTAAGAGGATGTAAAATAATTAAATGAATATGGTTGAAATGTAAGAGAATGTTGTTGAAGGTGTCAAAGGGAAAATATGGCATGTAAGTGTAATTAAATGCCTTTGTAAGAGGTATTTATGAGTTTGGAAGAAGCATTGAAAACCTTGTAAGAAGTTTAAAGGCCTTTGGGAGAGAAAGTCAACAAAAGGGGCTTTAAGGGAATATTCCCTAGAATATGCCTTTGTGAGGATAAATAAGGTATTTACTTATTTAAAAGAATTGATTTTCTTGTGCAACTTGGTTAGTTGGCTTGTAGGTGAAGGGGTGAGGGGGATGCAAGAGAATTGAAGGCATGTTAATGAGGATGTAAGAGAAGTTAATGCCTTTGGGAGGAGAAATCAACAAAAGGGGCTTTGTAAGAGGCTTAAATGCCTTTGGAAGAAGCATTGAAAACCTTGTAAGAAGTTTAAATGCCTTTGGGAGGGAAAGTCAAAAAAAGGGGCTTTGAGGGAATATTCCCTATAATATGCCTTTGTGAGATAAATAAGGTAATTACTTATTTAACAAAATTTATTTTCTTGTGCAACTTGGTTAGTTGACCAAGGGTTTACTTAACCAAGGGTGGGGTTAAAGGCTAGGGAAATAGGTAATGGAGATTAGGGGGTAATTAGGCTAATTAATTTAGAATTAATCTAAGTGGGATTAGGGGTAATTAGGTTGATTAATTTAGAAATAATTAATTTAGGTGGTAATTAGGTTAATTAATTTAGAATTAATTAATCTAAGTGGGATTAGGGGGTAGTTAGGTTAATTAATTTAGAATTAATTAATCTAAGTGAGATTTAGGGGTAATTAGGTTAATTAACTTAGAATTAATTAATCTAAGTGGGATTAGGGTTTTTTTTACATTTGTTAAATAACTAGATGTATTTAAACAAATGAGAGGACATAAGGGATTTAATTAAATAATTTGATTTATTTAATTAAATTAGATGAACATTAGTGAATTAATCTAATAAATTGTTTTATTTGATGAATAGTAGAAATTTGATGAATTTAACTAAATAATAAGATTTATTTAATTAAATGGTTAGTGCAGAGGTGATTTAGGAGGAAGTGATGTTAATTAATCAGAATTAGATGCATGATGTCAATCAAGATTATTTGAGTGTCTATATTTTTCCCCTCTTTGAAGTAGTGTACCTGTTGCATTGATTTAAAGAATAACACTATCGAGATCAAAATTCAATTTTTTTCTAATTTTTTCGGATGCCCCATTGATGCCCCAGTGGAAGAAATTATGCTGCTATATTACCCCCTTGAGATATTGAGTGGAAATTTCAATTCTCCAATCGAAATCACGATAAAAATGCAAGAGGAGTGGTGTTGTTGATCAGAGGATGAAAAGATAATTCTTTAGAAAGATCAGATATTTGACGTAGACAATTTTGATGATGTATAGATAGTCATCATCCATGGGTAGCCTCATGTATATTTTGAGATATCACATATATTTTGGGTAGAAATGTTAGTAAAGATAGAAGAATAAGAAGAATAAGATGGATGGATGAACCCTTGAGTCCAAGAAGATGCAGAATTCCAACAAGTCTTTGAATCATCAAGACTTTATTAGATATGATGATGAGTGATGATGATTTACTTATCCAGGGATTGGGACACTAATGGCATAACTTTCCTTATAATTGATAAAACACATAGACATGATGCATCAAGGTATGAACAACCAGGATGGTGTGGTATATAGTGTGATGGGCTTTGACTCAACAAATAGATAGGAGTATTCTTGTTCACACCTAACATACAAAAACCTTGCTAGGATGCACTTTAGAAGCTTCAAACATCTTGGACCAAAACATAGAAAAGGCATAGCCTATCAATGTAATAGTCAAAAAGTTGCACAAAACACCTTCCATACACACCTATTAAAGTAAATATTCACTAAGGTTATATTACAAGAACATCCGACAAGCACAACAAACAAAAGATATTGATCAATGCCCCATTCCTTTCTCTCTAAATCATTTTGATAGACATCATCGAGAGGTCATTGGAATGAGCACAATAAAATAAATCACAAGAAAATATCAAGTAAAATAAACAAGCTAATATTCTTCATACCTCTAGCCAAAGGGATATGTTTTTCTTGGGATAAGTATCCAAAGTGATTGCCAAAGATAATGCCCATTATAGGAAGGATGCATCCTAGGACATGTTAGTGGATGGTGGCAAGTTGATAGGTTGTTGAAAAGGTCATTGATATAAGGTTCAATTGACATGTTTGAGAATGATCAAGAGTTTTATTTTGCATTTAAAAGTTTGTTGTTTTGATTTTAATTTTGCGTTTGAAGTTTGATTTTGCTAATTATTGTGGTTGTTTCTATTTGCATTTCCAAAGGGCGAAGGTGATGATTGATTTATTGTGAGTGGATGTTTATTGTGGGTGAAAGAAAAATGGGATGGATGGATTTTTTCAAATATTTGGATGTTTTTGATGTTTTTGAAATGTTGAGGCTATTTTTTTTGGATTTTCAAGTTATTTAAATATTTGTGTGTTTTTGTGTCTCGGGGACTAATTAAAGATTAACCTTGCCTACATTTAAGCTTAGAGATGTAGTTTGGATACCATGTTTTTGACATTTTTCTTTTTTATTTTTGACTTGTTTTAGGATTTTGATATGTTTTGAATGATTTTGGATTTTCACATGATTTTGACAATTTGGATATCGATATGTGTGATGCTATCAGTGCTCTATTTTAGGATTTTGTTGAAAAACAAGCTAGGGTTGATTGATTTGATTGATTGATTGATGATGATAACATTCTTGATAATACACAACAATGCAAGGATAGTGTGAAGAAACATGAGGACTAGGAAGGATATCCTGAGATGATGATGGATTGATTGAATTTGATTGATCAAGATTTTGAAGCTTGGTTTGGAAAAAAAAAAATTGAATGATTTGATGTGACGTTGAAGTGAAAATTAGATACAACTAATATTGATTATTTGGATTGATGTTCGATGAAAGATAAAGCTTGATAAGGAACATCTTCTCATCAAAATGTGCCATGGGCTAGTGATTTGGATTCTTGATCACAAATGCTTTGACCAATTTAATTTCACATTTTCCAATGTTCGGATCACCACATAAGTTGGAAGTATAGATCAATATTTATTCTTGAAGAAATATGTAAATATTTTCCCCTAGTGTCTAACAATTGTGGAATACCATGGGTGGATGCTTGGATAGATGTATGGGTGGATGTACATGGTAAGCATGCAAAGGATGCCAAGGATTATCTTGTGATAAGATAAGGTGTTCGAATAGAGGATGCTCATTTGGATAGTGCTTCATGGTTCAGATAATGTTGGATAGGATAGGATCAATGATAATGACCCATGTCAAGATTTTTACCATAAGCAACTATAAAGTGTGCACTAAACTTATATCAAGATCAAGATAATTTGGAAGATGGATGTAGATGGATGAAAATGGATTGGATAAATGGTTCATGAATGAATTGATTTATTGTGGATGAGATAAAATGCTTTCACCTGAACTAGTGCACGCAGATGATCGATTCTACACATGATGCCTGTTTGCTAGGTTTTCATCATGGTACCTACCCAAAGCTCCACTGTAGTGTTTTTCACTGGAGGACGATTTTTATCTTTACTATTTTCATGATTTTTTTTAATTTTTCTTAAATATTTCATGTTGAACCACCTGGTGGTGTCGATGTAGATTCTTTTTTCATAATGCTCCATCGATATCCTGCTCAAAGAAGCTTCTTTTCCAAGATACGTGCACTTGAATATAACTTTTGAGATTCTTGATCTACTTTGTTGATATCGGAGTTAACTTTGTATTTTTGCACACATCGTGATAGAGTGCCTCCTGAATCCTTATGATGAAGGTTTGTTTCCAATACATGGTCAATATGAGAATTGGATATCATGCATGGTAGAACAAATGATGGAGTGTGTTTAGGAATGGAAGATGGATTAGTTGACAACTTGGAACGTTTGACTCTCCAAACTTGGGAAGATGAACAATGATGGGCGGATATGAAAGTGTGCTTGTAATTAGGACCAACTACTTGATATACTTTGTATATTGCTTGAAAATCCTATTTTTTTCCTTTTTCAACATCTTTGATGGATACTTTTCCCTTTTTTATTTTTCCCCATAGTTTCTTTGACTAATGGAATTTGATAGGGATAACCTTTCTTTGTATTCTTTTGTATCCACTTGTATTTGATTTTTCCTTCATGCTTTGCAACTTATTTTTCATTGATAACATTCTTTGTGCTTTGATTCAAATCTTTCTTTTAATGTTGGTCCCAAATCATGGATGGGGTGATGGGTGGATGAAGATTCATGACGTGGTTGGTTGTAGTATTAGCATTGCTTTCATCATAAGGATTATTTGTGCTCCCTATGTTGATGTTTGCTTGAGACATAGTTTACCCCAGTATGGTGGTAGTAGCACCTTTGTTCTTTGATTCTACTTGTTTAAAGATGTCTTGTTTAGCAAGCATCCTTTGATAAATGACCACTGTAGGTGATGTTATTTCAATTTGTTGCTTTGTTGACTCTAGAATATCTTGTTTTTTTTTACTTGTTTTCTTGAGTGGATAATGCTAGATATCTTCATATATGATGTCATCAATCTGAATTTGGGATATATTTGATCCTGATGTTGATAACTCAGCTTGAATGTAGGAATTAATAACCTCCTATTCTTGTGTAATAATCTCAAGAGTAGAGGAATCTTGTTATGAATGAAAATCATCTAGATGTTCATCCAAAGAAATCATCACATGGGTGGATGGAGAAGTATGTGCTATATGGATATGATCATCATTTGTGACATCTTGTATAGTTTGGAGAGTTCCTGGAGATAGAGATTCCTGATCTTGATTAATTTTGGAATTGCTTTCGATGTGCTTTGGATCAAGTTCTTGACATGGGTCAATTTCAAAGGATGGATTGCATACAAAGGGGTCTTGGATGTCTTCATTAGGCATGGGAAGTGGCTTAATATCCTCTTGATCTTTGAGTGGACTTGGATCAAGTGTTGAGTTGAGGATCTTTTCAATATTTGTAACCATGAGGTTAAAGGATATCAATATGTATTGGAGAGGACCATTGCTATACTTTGGTGAAAGATGTTGGTCATGCTTTGGAATAAATTCTTGAGATATATCCTCTAACTTATTTGATGATGTAGAGACATTGTCAACATGATCATTGGTGGATGGATCTTGGATTATGTCAATAGGATCAAATAATTCTAACACTCCTTGAAATAGATCATTGTTGGATATTATTGGTGAATTTTGATCATGATTGAAAAGTGACTCTTGATGCATGTTGATTTGATCGTTGGATGAGGTAGAAACATCTTCAATGTGCTCATCAATGGATAGATCTTGATCAGTGTCTTCAATAGTTGTGGTGGAGAGATTTTCACTGCTTTCAACCATGTGATCAAATGATGTTAGCATTTCTTGAAATGAATCATTGTGGGATATTATTGATGGGTTTTGATCATGATTGAAAAGTGACTCTTGATGTATGTTGATTTGATCATTGGATGAGGTAGAAACATCTTCAAGGTGCTCATTGATGGATAGGTCTTGATCATTATCCTCAATATTTGTGGTGGAGAGATGGTCATTGCTATCATTAATGGTTGAATCTTGATCATTGTTGTCAACAGTTATTATTCCTTGATCAAGAAGGTCTTGGATGAGATTTTTGAGTTGAATACAATTTTATGTTTTATGAATATTTTCTCTATGATACTGACAATAAGATCTACCCTTATTCCAAGGGAAGTTTATGATAGAGTTGAATGCACTTACTTTTGGAAGATTGATGAGTTTTGCATTAACTAGCTTGTGTAATGCAGATTCAATTGGCTCTCCCAAAGGAGTGTATTCACGTTTGTTATCCTGTGAGATTTGTACTTGTTGAAATTGACCTTGCGGTGATTGATTTTGGAGATGTGATTGGGATCGTTGTTGATGTTGTTGATCTTGATATCCAACCTATTGACATTGGAGATATTCTTCTTGTTGAGGTTGTGGAGACAACTCAATGTTTTGATGGCATGGTTTAACCAATGGGGGAGTGTGTAGATTTTGGGGTGGAGATGTCTCTCGGTGATATGAATCAAAAATTTTTCTAAGTATAGCAATTTGATTTCTTAAATTTTGTTCTTGATCTTGACACCCTTGATATAGTTGATTTGGTTGTTGGTCAAGCATATTTGGAATATACACTTGTGGTATTTGTATGGGATCATGCACAAATTAATTTTGGACAATGTTCTGATTTGGAATGAGGTTTATATTTTGCATTATAGGTTGAGATGGAACATTGTTGTGGTTGGGAAACATATTGCTTTGATTTGGGTAACTTTGATTTTACATGGTGTTACCTGGACATGGATCAATACATTGAGTTTTCATCATATTGTTTGGATTTTGAAAAACATTGGTATGATTCACAAACATATATATCCCAAAGTTCACCAAGTGTGGATTTCATATGTTCATGTTTGGTAAGCTTGCACTTGGTAGATTCACATTTGGCATGTATGGATTGGATGGGATAATGTTTTTTTTTTTTAAGACTCATGCATTGATTGTTTGGTTGATAAATTTGTAGGTTTTGACTTTGATTTAATTCTATCATAGGGAAAGGTGTCCCAAAATTTAGATTGGGCATTCTAACATTTTTTGTATCATTGAGGTTTGTAGGAGATAATGATCCCATGTATGGATTGTATAAATATGAATTTTGATAATCAATTGGCATTGTAAAGATTTGATAGTTTGGTTGATTTAGATTACTAATGATTTATGAATCAAGTTTATATTCCATGTTTTTCCTATGTTTTGACCCTGATGACCTCTAAGGAATTTAAGACCAATGATGAGATGAAAGATGAAAGGGTGAGTGATATAGGTGTTTGAACTTTTAGGAACTTTGGCCAATACTAGACTTAGGGTTTTGATTTTGATGTTTTCATTTGGATAATGAACTCATAAATCCTAGGATAGACTTGTGATCTATGGATAAACTTGTTCAAAGGATGTTAATTTAACTAAATGTGTAAGAAAGGATTCATTCCCACACACCTAACTAAACAATGTGATTTTGATTTGGTTTAATGATATACTAAAGTCTAGCATAATGATGTTTCCAAAGTTTCAAAGGTTATTTGTGAGATGGATTTTGGTAGATGTTTGGGATGGATGAAGTGTTTGATTTGATCCTAAATGAACCTAAGAAGGACTTGTTTACAAGACCAAGGTAGTGAAGAACATACTTTTCCCTAAGAGTACTTCAAACCAACATATCAATGTTTGCTCAGAAGACCATAATACCAAAGATAAACAAGCACATGTGTGGGGTTCAATTTATTTCATCTTGATTAATGAATTACTTTTAACACACCCACTTATCTTGCTTAAATTTTAAACTAAATGTCTATGTCTTAACTCCTTTTCATTCCACAAGGTCCATGATGTGAAAATCAAAGATTCAAGGCCATAGTTTCCCTAGATTGAATTTTGAAGAGAGTAAATTGAGATATGAGCCCAAATATTGAGAAGCCTCTAAGGATAAAATCCCTAGGGACAAGCAGTAATAATTGGACCCTTCAAAGATATTCACTTTTTCTGAAGAGTTTGAAATTTTGATGATTTGTTTAATGTTTGTTTCAAAGTTTAATATCCAAGCAATGTGTTTGACTGACTCACAAATTACACAATCTAAGGCTTCAAAGATACTACTTGCTGAGTCCCCATTCAGATTTCTCCAAACACTAAGACAAAGTGAACAGTTAGAGATTTGGCAACATTGGCTCAACTCCACGACACACACTTCTCAGGACCACAAAATCTCAAAATCTTGAAGATTCGAAGACCTTAAGGATTTTTTTTCTACTTTGAATAGTAAAAATGTGGGGCGGCTTCAGAATGTCCGTTCTTGCACCAACAAGTATTAAGGATTTTGGTCTTTTAAACAAAGGGTTGTAGTAAGGACATCTGGTTCAAGGGATACTATGATAAACTCACTCAAGAACTCTCCTAACCCTTAGAAAAAGGGTATTACGTATCATAAAGATACTAGGGGAGACCTATCATACATCACTTCTCATTGATTGCAAATTTTCCTTGCAATCACAAATTTATATAGTAGTTCAGAAGAGCTTGGCTTTAGCTTGTCATCACTTGGATTGTTCCCTCCTTTTGAGGTAGGGAGATAGGCCCTATAAAGATTAAAAAAAAGTGAACTAGTACATTTGTGGTTCGCCTACCTAGATTGCATAAAGTGCTAGGAGAGAACACACACAATGCATTTCCTTCACACTAGCATGGGGGTTCAATTTTAGATCCAAATCGAAAAGTGTGGGTGACTTTAGACAACTAATGTCAAAAGAATGCTTTTGATTCTCAACATCACCGAGTGATGCAAGAGAAGTGCATACGTATTCAAGTGACACAAATTACAAAAAATCACAAAAAAATGAAGGCACAAGTTCTTTTTAAACCCAAAGTAAAGATGAATTCATTTTAAAACACCGAGCTAAATGTGAGTTTTTCTTCTTCAATTTTAACCCAAAATAAAAGTCTAGTAAGCTTCTAATGTTCAATTTTAATCCAACTTTAACAAAGCTTGAGTAGATGGTTAATTTTAAGCCCAAAGTAATGCTAGTTGGTCCTAAAATAGAAAATGAAGAGCATAATTTGAAATCCTAAGCTATTCCAATGAATATTAAAAAATGCTTTTAGGTTTCCAAGTTGATGTTTATCTTCAATATGCAAATAATATCAAACTAGACGTGTTATCAAACGTGGCATGTTATCAAACCCAAGCACAACAATAGGCACAAGAGAATTAGCCCTCCTTCTAGCACCAAAATGTGAATGCCAACCTATACCTACTCAAACATGGACAAACCCAAGAGTATTAGTCATTTAAACAAGAAAATAAGCATTCCCCTATGAGATTCTTAAGCATGCTAAGAAGATGAAAACATGATCAAAATAACATGAAATAACAAGTAAATGAACATGAAATACAAATCTAAGCTACTCAAACCCCATCCCATAGGTGGATTGGTGTCACTTTGATGTGGAAAGAGACCCTTTACCAATCCCAATTTGATAAGCTCCAAGATCCTAATGAACAATGGTGATTTTGATGCAAAATGATAGTAGATTCAAGCTCAAATGATATGAAAAAATGAATTTGTGGATCAAAATGGATTTGATAAATACCAATTTCCCTCAAAGATAGTGATAGCAATTGGATGATTGATGGATGAAATGAGAATAATGACTTTGCATGAGATGGTGGATCCATATTGTGTAGAGAAAGCCTCTACTTATAGGATTCAAGTGTGGAAGAATGAGTGTATTTGGTGAATTGGGGACTAAACATAGGACCAATAGAATTGTGACACTTGTCACAAGGCTAATGGATGGAGGTGGAGCACATTTTGGAGAATGTGTAGAGTTAAGGCATGTAGCTGGATGTGTAAGAGGATGTAAATGAATTAAATGAATATCGTTGAAATGTAAGAGAATGTTGTTGAAGGTGTAAGAGGGAAAATATGGCATGTAAGTGCAATTAAATGCCTTTGTAAGAGGTATTTATGAGTTTGGAAGAATCATTGAAAACCTTATAGGAAGTTTAAATTCCTTTGGGAGAGAGTCAACAAAAGGGGCTTTAAGGGAATATTCCCTAGAATATGCCTTTGTGAGGATAAATAAGGTATTTACTTATTTAAAAGAATTGATTTTCTTGTGCAACTTGGTTAGTTGACCGAGGGTTGACTTAACCAAGGGTGGCGTTAAAGGCTAGGGAAATGGGTAATGGGATTAAATTAGATGAACATTATTGAATTAATCTAATAAATTATTTTATTTGATTAACAGTATAAATTGATGAATTTAACTAACTAATAAGATTTATTTAATTAAATGGATAGTGCAGAGGTGATTTAGGAGGAAGTGATGTTAATTAATTAGAATTAGATGCATGATGTCAATCAGGATTATTTGAGTTTCTACAGTTGGTATTTTCTGTAAAAGACCTTCCTCAAAGATCCTTCCATAATCAAGCTTTTTATCTCAAGGTTTTTGTCCATAAACACAAGATCAAGGGAGTTCTAATAGATAGAGGTTCAAGATTAAACATATGTACCCTAAAAATGGTAAAGCGATTGGGATATTCTGATGATGTGATTGATAAGAACCGAAGTATCACTATAAGGGACTATGATATGGAGAGAAACTCTTAGAGCACAATAAGACTACCAATTCAAGTGGGGCCAGCAATAGCATAAACAACTTATCAGGTACTGGATCTTGAATCACCCTATAACCTTCTCTTGGGATGTCTATGGATCCATGTAATGCAAGTGGTCCCTTCAACCTTTCATAAATGCTTAAAATTTGCTTACAATGATAAGGAAGTTATAGTATATGTCGATCTCGAACCCTCTCATTACTACTCAAACTTGGAGGAGAAGTACAAAGATCTCCTTCAAATACCTAGTAATGACATATCATTCCACTCATTTTCATATGTCGATCTAGCATCACTTGCTTCATCCTCAACTCCATCTACATCAACCGACCCTCCAAAATCCAACCTCAAGATCCAAGTGATTGACAAGGGCTATGGAGAATACCATTTTAAACAATCCTTTTACATTTGGGAGCTTCCTCCATCACCAAAATCCTACATGCAACCAAAGGAAATAAAGCATGTTCAAGTGGTCACCTATGAAGTCAAACCTACTATCTTCACCAAGTGGGGAGGCATGAATTCTAGCATTGAAACCCACTAGGGGCATACAAAATCATACAAACTTCAGAGATATTAACAAGGCATGCCCTAAGGATGACTTCCCCCTTCCCAACATCGACATCATAGTGGATCTAACTGTTAGTTATGAAATGATTTCACTAATGGATGGATTTTTCAAGTACAACCAAATAAAGATAGCCCCAAAAGATCAACAAAAAATAGATTTTACCTATGCTTGGGTAAATTTTTGCTAGAACATCATGTCGTTTGGTTTGAAGAACATAGGAGTCGTGTATCAAAGAGAAATGACTACCATATTCCATGAAATTTTTCACATTACCATGGAAGATTGTGTAGATGATATATTAGCTAAATCAATCACAAGGCATGAACACCTAGCCAACTTAGCTAGGATATTTGATAGACTAGAGGAATATAACTTGTATCTAAATCTGAAGAAATATGTGTTTGACATAACATCTAGGAAACTGTTGGGCTACATTGTGTCCAGAAGAGGTATCAAGGTGTGTCCACAAAGATGTAGCATTCAAATGGGATGAAAGTTGTGATCAATATTTTTAACAAGTAAAGGACTATTTTCTCACCCCCCAGTATTGATGCCTCCAATTCAAGATAAAGCAATGATTCTATATGTGTCTATGAAAAAAACTTTGGTAGCTCTATTAGCACAACTTGAACAAAATAAAGAATGAGCAGTTTACTACATTATTCATACCTTGGTTGGCTATGAGTTGAATTATACACCCATTGAATGAGCATGTCTATCAATTTTCTTTGCAGAACAAAATCTTAGGCATTACATGTCAGACAAACAAACCAAGTAGACCCCTTGTAATATCTCTTGGCAAAGGAATTTATTATAGGAAGAATCGCTAAGTGGGTCATGATACTTAGCAAATTCAACATAGAATATGTCGATAGAAAAGCCATCAAGGGATAGGTGATAGCAAATCAATTAATAGAAGCACCAATTGAAGATCATCAATCACTCATAGAAGAATTTCTAGTTGAGAGCATCCTACTAACAACTCAGTTAACCCATTGGACCATGTACTTCAACAGATCCCATACTCAGCATGACTCAGGGGTTGATATCCTATTTCTCACACCACAAGGAGATAGTATATCAAAAACATACAAGATTTCCTTCTCTTGTACAAACAATATAGTTGAGTATGAATCAATGATCACTAGGTTGAAAATAGTTATGGAATGGAAAATTAAGGAACTACAAGTCTATGGTGACTCCTAGTTGGTCATAAGGAAGGTCAACGGTGAATACTAGACTAAAGATGACAAGCTTATTCTATACAAAAGGATGGTGGAAAGCTTCAAACAATACGTTTTGGTCATCATCTTTGAATAGATCCCTAGGGTTAACAATAAAGTAGATGATGCTATGACTACTATTGGTTCACTCCTTGACATACCTAAGAACATTCCTAGTTATGAATTCCTAGTGGAATAGTTGCTTATACCAGCATTTGATATCTTGGAATTCAAACTCATATATGATGTTGTTGGTCCTGACTCGCCTTGGTATGAAGACACATTTTCCTATATCCAACATGAAATAATACCACCTCACCTAACAATAAATCAAAAGAAAAGCTTCATCCATCGAACTTCTAGATTTACAATCCTAGGAGATACCTTATATCGTTGAAGCCTCAATGGTATGTTACTTTGATGTCTTAACATGGAAGAAGTGAAAAATGCCTTGCAATATGTACACGAAGGTGTTTGTGGATCTCACTCTAGTAGACCTAACCTATTCCAAAAGATACTTTGAACAAGGTACTACTGGACATCAATGGAGCAAGTAGTTCATTATTCCAAGATTGTCATCAATGCCAACAACATGGAGATCTTGTGCAGACAATTGTACAAGAGTTACATCCTATCACTACTCCATGGCCCTTCTTTCAGTGGGGACTTGACTTAATAGGAAAGATATCACCGACATCATCCAATGGACACAAGTTCATCATCACTACTACATAGTACTTTATAAAGTGGATAGAAGCTATTCCTTTAACTTATATCATAGGGAAAAAAATAGCTAAGTTGATTCTTAGTTATTTAATCTATTGATGTGGTATCCCAAAAACTATCATAATAGATAATGGAGCTTTGTTTAAGAACCAAGATGTATGTGAGCTCTGCTCAAGATTCTCTATCCAACACCACTTTTCAACCCCATATTATCCCCAAGGAAATTTCTAGGATGAAGCATCCAATAAGACCATCTTAAAAATCCTAAAGAAAAAATTTAATTAAGTTGATCGTGACTAGAAAATATAGCTAAACCCAACCTTATGGAATTAGAGACCAACACCTACACACCTAGAGGTGTGACTCCTTTTTCCTTGGTCTACGGATCTAAAGCAATATTGCCTATAGTAGTTAAAATCCCATCCTTGAGAGTGTGATTAAAGGATCTTGTTAGAGACAAAGAGTATTGGGTATCTAGATTTAATGATCTTGAACTCCTAGATGAAAGACACTTAAGCGCATTGAACCATCTATAGGACTATCAAAATTGGATCAAGAAAAGCTACAATAAGAAAATAAAAAATAGGAACTTTCAGGTCGGTGACTTGGTCCTAATTAGAAAATCTAGTTGAATCAAGATGGGAAAGGTAAGTTTGAACCAAATTGGCTAGGTCCATATATCATTACAACAAGTTACAGCTCTAGAGCATATCAATTGGCTACATCAGAAGGATAACCTCTAGTCGATCCTCTTAACAATAGTCATCTCAAGAAGTTCTATACCTAAGCATATCAAAATATCCTAGGCAAAAAAGTGATTTTTTTTTTTTAAATCACAAATCTATAAAATAGTAAAGAGAAATAAAATGTCCTTTAAGTGAAAACCACCTTGTGGCGCTTCTAGGACCAATACCGTAGTGAAAATCTAGTAAACAGGTTCTACATTTGAATAATACATGTACCTCATCTATCAGTACTATCTATCTACTATTGCATCCACTCCACATATCACATAATAAAACATCCACCCAACAATGGCTCGATAACTGATCAAGTGTTGAACCTAGCTACACCATCTCTATCCACCATCTATTTTATCCACCTATCCCTAATAAAATGCAATCTTTTTTTGAACTGGGCGTAAGCTCCTAAACCTAGTGGCAGTTCAGATCCTTGATCATCCCATCACTTGCAAAAAACTATCAAAACAAAATAAAAAACATCCAAAAAAATATCCAAATCAAAAACATCCAAAAATCATCAAAAATCCCAAAAAATATTGTAGTTTGTCTTCGGATGAGCCACATTGAGTAAATACAGTCAAACTACATTGTCTCTGAGCTTGCATGTAGGTAAGGACATCATCAATGAGCCTGTGAGGCACTAGGTCAATCCCTTTAGGTGTCTCTCTTGGTCTTTAAAGTTGGTCAAAAAACTGAAAATATTCAAAAATTGTATCAAAATCCAAAAACAATCATAAAACATAAAAATAAAATAAAAATAGTGTCACTCAATATAGTCAAACTGTGATGTCTTTGCATTCATCATGTAGGAAAATCCATCATTGATGATCCCCCAAGGCACTAGGTCAATCCCCTTAGGTCTCCCTCTTAGTCACTAAATCTCTCAAAAACATCAGAAACAACATCAAATAACCTCAAAAAGCATAAAAACATTAAAAAAAAATCTCAAAAATCCCATATCCGCAATAACCTCTCCATCCATAATAAACAATCATTGCCTTCAACCTTTGACAACGCAATTAGAAAACAAAGAAAACACCAAAATCCAAAACTTTCAAGTAAAGAAATAAGACAATAGGATCATCATCAGACTAAAAAAATGCTTAAGTGTTAACTACCCCACCTTTTGAGAATCATCATCAACATCTTGACACATTTCTTAACAAATAAAATGTTGCTACAATAGACAACATCAATGGATAACATCCTAAAACATCAAAAAATCTATGGCAAGTGATACAAAAGCATTGTTTTATCTTTTGTGATCTTATCTTTTGATTTATCTTAATGTCTCATTCCTAGGATCTCTCAAGAATGTCCATAAGGATTCAGAGAAGGAATGGGGGCATTAATCATCAAATTTGTTTGCTTTGTTTGTTGGATATTTTTTTAATACTACCATGGTGAATACTTGCTTTATTTTGTGTGTGGAAGTAGTTTTGGGGCAATTCATGTAGTGGTTGCATGTTAGATACCCCATACCTCTTTGTGTAACTGGTCCGAAATGTTTTGAAACTTCTCACCCATACACTCTAACAAGGTTTCTGTGTGTTTGGTATGAGCAAGAATACTCCTTGTTTATTGAGTCAAAGTCCACGCAATAGATACAATCCATCTTGGTCATTAATACCCTAGTGCATCGTGTCTCTTTGCTACATTAATAAGGATTGCTAAACATTAGTTAGTCTCCATGAAGCAAAATAAATTCATCATCTTTTACATATCATTAATCATCCAATTTCCTCTATCCTATGATCCTACTAACATTTCTTCTGGCTAACATCTCCATCTTGCATCACAATATCATTAGAACCTTTTCGTGAGCCCAATCAAAAAAGTATTTTTTCCAACAAACCTCTCGAGGGGGCAACCTAGTGTCTTATCATCATTCCACTAACTACTGGGGCACAATGGGGCATATTATTATTTTTCTTTCTTGATCTAAACATTGAATTCTTTGAAACAATGTAACCAGTACATTATGTGAAAGAGGGGAAAAATGTAGACATGTAAAAATCACTTAACGCATATCACACATCCTAAACTACATTTTTCCACTATTGGCATCACTTTCGTTATCATCATTGCATTTCACTTCATTAACATCATTAATCACCTTTTTAACATCATTTACATCATTAACCCTATTTTCCTCTATTAATTAAATAGTTACGAATTGTTTAATTAATTCACTATGTCATCACCTAATTTAACCTTATTCTTCTTGATTAATTAAATAAACACTAATTATTAATTATGTCTCTAACATACCTTATTCTTCTAAATTAATTAAATTGTTATCATCAATTATTTAATTAAGCTACTTTCCCTTCTCCAAAATTGAATAATTAAATCAATTATTCAATTTCCCCAAAATCACTCAACATGATCAATTAATAAATATACCTTTATTTATTAAATTCAAACATATCTTGCATGTTCCTCTCAAACATTAATTAATTATTAAATTAATTAAAACATCCTCACATATCTTGATTGAATAAATCATGACCACTAATTTCTCAATCTAATTTCCCAATCCCTCTAATTATGCTAATCACACTAAACACTCAATCTGATTTCTTCAATCCCACCCCACTGATTATCTAATTAATCCCTTAATTGGATAAATCAGATGAGTTAGCTAATCAATCTATTTCCTCTCAACAATTCTCAACCATTGATCCTAATCTTTCATTATTGAATCTTTGATTGTTCATTTGAAAATCGTAAATCTATAAATCAACCTTCATCCTTCTCATAATTAATTTGGAGAATTCGTAGAAAGGTCATGATAGATTGACTATTGAAGAAAATTGAGCAGACATATACTTGCATACTAGATCATCATTGTTATCACACTTTTACAATCGTGGAGGCTTCGTGTTGAATCAAGAAATCCAACATCCATCTTCAACATGAATACACTCAACCATGGGATGGTATGATTGTAGTTTTTGAATTCATTATATGTTTCATTCATTTATGTTAACCTCTCTTGTTTGAATTCTTAAAGCTTTGCAGTTACATTTCATGGGTGAGTGGGTCTTGTTATCTTGTTTTGAATTTATTTGAATTCATTTCATTATTACTAAATTCTATTATCCATATTCCCTTTACACACTATGATACTAGAAATATAACTAATAGTTTGAGTTGAAGGAATGATTTACACACTTGGGAGATAAGGTGTAAAGGGGCTTAGTGATGATAAAATAGAATAGTATTAGCTCTATGGAAGGGTGTCAAGATAATGTTTTGATTTTCACTTAGGTGAAGGGTGATAAATATTTATGTCAATGGTAGTGAAGTAAATCCCATGAAAGACCTAATGGTAGGTGTGTATGAAAGAGACATGTGAAGAGAGTGTAGCTATATAAATGACACTCACATTAGGAAGGTCTAACAAAGTGGAGAAATGGGGAATATCAAGTATTTAAGAAATGAGAGGAGGATATAGTTATGGATCCAATATAATTTGGATGTAAGGAGATTTAAAAATAGGAAGCTAATTGGGAAAAGGTGAAATAGGATGAATAGGACTTGATAGTGGAGGAGGGGGTGCATCTAATATAGGAAAAGTGGCAACATGACAACACTCACATAGACTAGATAACTAGTTACACCAATTTTATATGTTGAGCTTAGTTCTAGTTGAAAACCCAATGAAATATATTAATAGACCCCATCTTCCTATTATTTCATCCATCCATAATTATCCTCATTCTTGCAATCTTATGCTTATTATTTCATAGAGATTTCCACTAGATTTTGGAGTCTCTTGAAGCCTTTCTTTTTGAAATAAAGAAAAATAGGGCTGACCAAAATGGAAAGGTAAGTCCAAATGGTGGAAATAGACCCTATCTTCCTACATTAATTAGGAAATGAGATCCTCACAATTAATTGATTATCAACCCATAGGTAAATCAACCCAATGTGAGAATCTTCATATTTCCTTATTCTTGAAGGACAGGGATCAAGGTCAAACAACACTTTGGGGAGAAAAACTAAAAATAGAAAATCAACTCCAAAATGCAATCTACCACTTAGATCTTGAATATTAAGCATAAAACTAAAAGAAATAGTAAAGCTTCTAGAAAATTTTGGAAATGGTAACATTGTGCACCTATCATAAAATGTTGTTTCTGTTAGCTTGTCAGGGACTCATTTGCCATGGGAAAATGGGTCCAAGTCTCATGTTGTGGAAAAATATAAATCTAAGATTTGAGTCTGAATCCTACACTTCTTTCCTATAACTCTGAACCTTCACTCTTGGATCTAAATCTATAACAAATCTTCAAAACACAAATTGTTGTTTGGTGGTGGATGGGGGTTTGCCTCGGTCAAACCCCTAGTTTGGTAATTAAACCTTGATGAAAAGAACAAGTCTAAAACATGAAAGTGTGTGTAAGCCCTAATCTTAAGTTTTTCTAAGGTTACAAGGGCTTAAATGCAAAGAAACCCTACTAAAATGTGTTAGAATAGGATCCCTAAATGAAACAATGAATAGTGACAAAGACCTACTTTGGGAGATATCAAATCACCCTAATAGATCACAAATCTAACTATACCTTCCTTTAGGCAGAAATTAGAATGATAATAGAAGATGGAACCACTTAGGAAACAAGTCATTAGGCTTGGTTGAATGGATTGGTGAATCTCCCAAAACCTAGAATCCATCATGATCCTCCATAGGCATCTATCATCAATCTTTGGCAATGCTTGATCCTGTTAACAAAATGAGCTTGAAGAACTGCAAAAAAAAATGGAATTTTGCTCCAAGACTTCAACTTTGAATGCTTGATTGACTTATCCTTGCTCTTGAATGTAAATCCTTGTGATCTCATGTGAATCTCTTGCTTTTCTAGTGAAAAATTATTGAAAGACTTAGCTTTATAGGCTTCCTTTCTAATTTCTTGTTTATTAGATCCTAAAAGACAACATTTAGAATTTGAATTTAGGACCTTGAAATGCCACCAAAAACATGTTTAAATTTGAATTTGTGAACTTAAAGGGGACCCATTCACCCATGGGTGAATGGGTCCTAACCTAAAAGCTCATGACCTAATTTATCTCGAGGCATTAAGTTGATTGATAATGTTTATTCATTGTGGGTTATAGTATTGGGTTATAAACAAAATATGCCTTGGGATGTGTTATAAAGGGTATTAGGGGCCCATTAATGATGTTTAAAAATGCATAAATGCAAGGTCACTAAAATAGGTCCAAATTAAGTGTGAAATTGTACTTTCACCTAGAAAGGAGTACAATTTTCTACACTACATTTAGTCCCCACTTTAGCAGCCATATGACACTACATGCATATGCAAGGTAAATGAGTTTGAATAAAAAAGATACTCATGGATTTATTCGCAAATAGGGAGAATGAAGCCCCCATTGTAGCCATCTAAAAAACCAAAATGTTAGGAACCACATCCTGCAACACCAATTTGTTAGTCATTCAAAAATCATCTTATCAAACTTCTACAAAGAATCAAATTTGAGGGTAGATGTATGCCCCTTGGATTACACTTGCTTTATAGAGGTGGAATCAGGGTAGCCATGAAACCATATCGAATTACTTGGTTTTGATGATGTGAACACTTACAATAGGGTATTGTATTTACAACACCACATATTGATAGGAATTAGATTAGATCAAGGATGGAATCACGAATCCAATACAACAAACAACATCGAAAATAAAGTTCACTAGTCCCCAATATGTTGATTTGAATAAAATGTATCAATATAATATACTTTTCTTTAATAGTGTTTAGTATATATGAATGAAAATGACACTTTTATCTATCATTTTGACATTTACCTTTTTTCCAATTTACCTTGGTGTAGAGTGATTGAAGATTCCTAGCATACGAGCATACAAGTCTCCGAGACTTGAGATTTTATGTGATGAGGTAGTGTCGAGCAAGCTCTAGCATACGGTAAGTGGATTCTACTATGCTTTGTCTTTGTATTCATGTATTTATAATATTTTTTTGTATTTCTATAAGTTTTTAGGACCCTGGCAAAAAATTCGCAAAGCATCCTCCTTTGTTGCAAAGCATCCCTCTTAGTTGCAAAGTGTCCACAAATGGCTAAAGTGTTCAGGACCCCCCTCCAAAAATGGCTCATATGTCCAAGTTGGTCCCAAAGTGTGCTAGAGAAACTTTAGTGAAAATTTTAATTATTTAATGCATGTATTTAGGATTTATTTTTATTTTTATTCTTTAGGTCCCTCCCCAATCTCAGCGGCATCTAGGAGGTAGACAGTTATGTTGCCTCCGAGAGTAGCTTTCTTAGCTATTAGAGGATGAGATTAGTATCTTACAGTAGATAGGACTATTTTTGGTATACCTCATGCCATGCCTGATGTATCCTGATGCTATGATGATGGTCCTTATAGAGAGGTGGGATGTAGATACATGCACCTTTCGCCTTCCTATAGAAGAGATGACCATTACACTGGAGGACATTCACCACATCCTACGATTACCTATCTAGGGTGAGATTGTCCGAAAAATGAGCGAACACCTAAGGAGATGTGAGATGATATTCAGTACTCTATATGTCAGCCCATCTAAGAGGTGAGCGTCAAATCTCGTGTCAAGCTTAGATGACTACTATATGCACAATCACCACTACTGAGGTGCATTATGATAGCCACTATAGCATTAGCGCCAGTTCTTGATGGGTGATACACACACTTAGTTGGAGGATTAGTTCACATCATCTAAGATATAGAGGTACATCAGATCATTTATGACTGGGGTTGCAGTATGCTAGAACATCTATACTATGACCTTGGGTGATTTTGGTACCAAGAGCTAGATAACATAGTACATTATACACTCTTATAGGTGTGGTGCTTTGCGCACACCACATGTACTAGGTCAACATTTGACCATAGTAGCCATGGGCTATCCACAAGCCTAGAGCTATTCACGATACCTTGGTGGGTAGATGAGAGACATCAATTGGTTAGGATACAATAGGATCAAATTATATTGGGGTGACATGATTACATAGTGAGACCCCTTTACTATGATGTGTCATGCGATAGTTTGGACATATTTAGGTTTTGTCGAGGCCACAAACTATGTATCTATGATCAACACAGAGTGTTGCTAGGCCTGGAGACAATCATCATCTCACCATTTATGATGTTGACTATAGTGATTCAGAGGAAAAGGATGAAAACATGCCCCCAGTCTCTAATATCGACAACATGGGTGCCACAATGGCCTACCAGTAGTGGTGGATTGGAGAATGACCTAATCATGTATTTCCTAGGCATCATCCTGTGGGCTATGTAGGACCTCTCCCAAGTCATAGAGATGATAGGGACAATGAGGAGATCGATGGGGATATATATAATGAGGGCATAGTACCAAACATATTCCTTGATGATGATGAGGACATCCAAACAACGAGTGATGATCCCAATGATACAAATGAGGCCCCAGTTGGACCCAAGAGGAGAGATCCACCTCCTACCTAAGTCACTAGAGCATAGTCAGTAGATACAACAGGTATCAACATTCATGAGCATGGGGAGGCTAACAATAGTAGTTCATCCCCACTTCCTACACAAGATGGATTTGTTGTTACACAGCTATACCCTGATTGGTAGGCTAGAGACCTAGGTGATGATGTGTTATTTATGCTTTCATTATACTTTTACGCTTATGTATATGATTTGTATATATATATATATATATATATCATGATGTGTATTGATATATTTTATGATTTCCCTCGTATAGGGTCTATGCAAGAATGGCATGATCTGTATTAGTGGGTGACCACAGAGATAGTGACTCCTTTTCCCCCACATGAGGATATACCATCAGAGTACATCCCCACAACTTCTATGGGGCGACATGCGGATCTCTTCGAGCCTGTTGTGAGATTGAGGGAAACATATTGTTGAGAATGTGTGTCTGAAACTCACTATTGAAACCCAACTTAGTTGCCATCAAACTCGGATTTCCCAAAGTGTTGCATTCATGGATTTACCATAATACCATTAGGTGCACTTAAGAGGAGTATGGGTTGGAGATGTGACCCGCCATCCCGCAGTAGTCTTCATCAGTATGTATAGTAGAGTGGTGTTACCACCACCCCATAGTGGACCATGGAAGGTGTTGGAAGTAGTGCAGAGGCCATACTGCCACCTTGTGATAGCCTGTGAAATGGCTTGTGATAGTGGGGCCATACTACCACCTTGCAACAGTTCATGAGATAGCTTGCGGTGTTGTGGTATTGATCTTCCCATCCTGCGATGGTCCAAGTAATAGCTTGCACTAGTGCAGGGTGAAGGATCTGTGGTGTATTGGTGAATAAGCTATCCCACGAAGGTCATTTGGAGATGACTGTAGTGCAGCAGTGTCATGTTGTATAGGAGCAAATTTGCACCCCTGTGTAAAATCCCCTTTCACATATCCTCACCTTAGAAAATAAAATTTGAAGGCAAAATGCCACATCACCCATCTAGAATACATCCTCTTGGCACATGTTTTATGTTTCAGTGGGGGAATTTTCATTAGGGACGTGAGTGCAACACGTGGACATCTGCATGGCGTGTTGTCATCCTTAACAGATTCTTGTGCCTGGAGTCCGTAGGGATGTTACACACCTCATTGGGGTTGAATTGTAACACCTCTATGCGACCAACCAACCCGAAATGACTCATTTTGGCCTTCAAATCCATTCTATTCTCAATCACTTCATCTTTTTCACTTTTTCTTCACATTTCAAGAAAATTCATTCAATCTTCTTAACACTTTGGGATCTCTTGAGGACACTCTTGAAGCATTCTACTATCATTTTCATAGCTTGAGAATTGCAACATCTTGACACTCTATCAACTTCACTTTTGCATGGGTGAGGCTACCATAGAAATTGTGAGCTTGGAGTCTTGCAAGTCCTCCCTTCATCACTGTTGTGGCTGTGGTGACTTTTCCAAGTTCGTTGCTTGCATTCTTCCTTCATTGGCCTTGAGATCCCTTGGGTGGAGGTGGTAACACTTCATTCTTCTCCTTTTGTGATTTGATAGAGTAGCTTGTATCTTTTGTAGTGTTCATTGTAGTTCTTTCTATCTTCTTTATCATATTTTTCTACTTCATTGCTTTCTAGTTGTCTGTGAAGGTGGAAACACCAAAGTGAGGGTTTGACTAAGGCAAACCCTTATACAGCCCCAACAATTTTCCCCTCTTTCTTGTGTGTAGGTGAATGTATGTGTGGAGCTCATTGGTGAACTAGTGTTTCAATGAGTTGGTTTTCATCACCCTAGTTCTCATCTACTTATTTTATTATTTTTGTGTTTACTTTCTATAATTTATTGTTCTATTCATTTCATTAAAACCTATTAGCTAGGTTGTTAATAGGTTTTTGGTAGTTTCTTTGTTGTACTTTACATTTTATAGCCATGTGGATGCCAGCACGCTAGAGAGATGTCAACATGTCGTACTATCATCCCAGACCCATACTACCATCCTCAAATAGAGAGCTATCTGAGGTATAGTTTGGACTCCAAAAATCAGCTTGTCTAGCCCCAAGAAGATTTTTGGGTCTGCAGAGTGACAAAAGTACTTCATAGTGCTCTTCATTATCAATCCTCATTCCCAAAACACCCTTTAGAGTGAGGTAAGTTAGGGAAACCCTCTTATTTTGGCTCTATGTGACCTAGAGCCTTGACGTGGTTGGTCCCCCTCTCTTACATTTTTTTCGAACCCAACGTGAACAACGTCTATCCATTCACTTGTGTTGAGACTTTTCCCCCACACTTGGTGGTTGTTGTAACCTTGAGTGTTGTGAAGGTTTATGAGCATCACAACCCAGTCCACGACTTTCACGTATGTTGTTAGGAGAAGTGTGTGACACCTACTGATGGAGAAGATGAAGTTCACCTCTATTTTTTCCACCGGTTTAGCTACTGACCATAGCACTAGCTTTCCTACAAGTTATTCTGATGAGATGGATTTCATGGAAGGGACCACTTGTGTCCCTACCCCTCCAGTATCCCCTATGGATTCGTCCATAGACAAGGATGATGTTGTGCATATTCCTGTGGAAAACCTTCTAGCATTAGATAAAGATTGTTAGACCTTGTAAATCATTTAGAAAAAGTACCAAACATGGTAAGAGTCACTAGGATTACTAGAGAGGTGATACATTTGTTAGGGAAAGATCAAACAGGCATAGAGTTTCTATGAGGCATTGCCGATCTAACTGAAGCTTATATCCCTTCGTATATGCCTAGATCAGGTACCAATCGAGGGGAAGTGCTTAATGCCTATGAAATACAAATAGGCCTTTCAATTCCCACTATGTCCATGTGCATGTCCAAAACAAGTCCCACCCTTGATCAATGTCTCTTCTTCTTCCCAAAGGCCCAATACTCTCAAGGTGAGTAGAACACCCCTTGGTTCAATTTCACCCGTCCTACTGCCTCTGGCAGTGGGAGCTCTAGTGGAATAAGTGGTGGTAGCTTTGGTAGCAGTGGTGATGCTAGTGGAGGAGGCTTTGGTGGAGGCCATGGTTGTGGTTTCGGTAGTGGAGGTGGTTCCCATGGAGGCCCTACCGGTGGTAGTGAATTTGGTGGTGGTCACAGCGATGGCTTCAAAGGTGCCTCCAAAGGTGGTTTTGGTAGTGGTGGATTTGGAGGTTCCACTGGTCCTTTTTCATCTTCAGACCCTATTTTGAATGCCCTTCTTTAGAACATGGGTCAAATGCAAAACTAGGTGGCGAGTCTCTCACAGACCTCTACCTAGCCTATCTTTCAACCTTTCTTTTGACATAGCCCATTGTTGGTAGCAATCTTGAGTACTCCCTTCCCACAAGGAATGGAGATTCCCAAATTTGAGAAATATGGTGGAAAAGGGGCCCATAAACGCATGTGTTTGCCTTTAATGCCATGTGTGCAAACTTCTTCCATCACAACACATTGATGGAAAAATTATTTCCTTGATCTCTTTAGGATACAACACTCGAGTGGTATTGTTCTTTGCCTAACAATTCTATTTTCTCATTTGATTAACTTGTAAATTAGTTTCTCTGACAATTCCAAGCTAACATTGGATCGAAGACGACCTTCTCGGATCTCATTTGATATAAGCAAGGGGATAATGTGAAGATAACTAATTTCATAGCATGATATCAAGTGCTCTTTTCAAAGATCTTGTACCCGTTGCCTAATTCTGATGTGTAGAAGGTGTTCATAGGTAACCTATAGTGACCTTGGCAGGAAAATTTTTCCCTTGGAAATACCCTTCTTTTGTGCATCTGTGTGTTGTGTTACAAGAATATGGAAAAATGGTAGTTCAATTCAGGGGAACCCCCTCGCACTCCCATTCAGAAGGAAAATCTATTGTATTGATCTCAGGAAAAGGTAAATATGTTGCAAATGTAGTCACCGCGACAAATGATAATGGCCTTAGACACAATAGAAAGTTTACAAAGTTAGCGGAATCTTATTCTTCCATCTTGAAAAAGTAGTTGAAGGATAAGATCATAACCTTAGAGAACCCTCAACCTCTCAAGGAACCTTATCCTGATTGGTATGATGAAAATGATTTTTGTTAGTACCATCGAGTTAATGGACATGATACCGAACGTTGTATGTGCCTATGTCATGAGATATAGGATCACATTGATGATGGTACTATTCATCTCAATGGGACAAATAAAATATCAATAAATCAGTGGAAAAAGCCAATAGTGAGTTACAAATATACACGGACCCGTTTTCATCTCATTTTGCTAAATCAATTATTGACCCCTCTGATTCTTCTACTCAACCCTCAGCATACATTAATATGGTCATGATTACTCCTTCCCCACAGCCTGCGATTGGTTAACAAGACATGACATTCACCTCATAGGACATGTCCTTGAATAACAAGCCATCTCCCCTCTACATTCCTGCTCGCCTCAATGGGAATATTTTGATAGGGGTCTTAGTTGACCCGACAAGTCAAGTGAATGTTATTACAGAGGAGACACAATGGTTGAATTCATTACAAAGGGAGGAGTATAAAGAAACAAAGTCTAACATTCATACACATGATGGCATTTCTCTCAAGTTGTATGGCTCAATAACTCTTTCTATCCTAGTTGGACCTAGGGTTGTGAACACAACCTTTGATGTTATCTCAAAATATGATTTGTTCAGGGTGAAGTTAGACATACCTTGGCTAGCTTCCATGAACGAAACTGCTTCTGTCATTCATAAGTGTTTAAAATTCTCCCACGAAGGTGTCATGCACGTCGTGCATGACACCAGATATTAGTCATTGGTATCTCATGGAGGCTATTCATTGGATCATTTTTGGTCTACCCCAGTTGGTTTGCTTCCCCCAAGAATGGACCTACTTTACTAAAACTATGTGAAGTATAAGACCGGGGGTAAGGGATAGCCAAAAGTGACCCCTCTGGTAGTGTGACAGCAAGATACCTCCTCTTCTCAAAAAGGAAATGAGAAGTCTGCCCATCCTCAGGGTGCCTCTTTCTCTCCTCTTTTTGAAGAAGAGTTTTGGATGTCTACTCCTGAATTCCGCATGAGAATTTTGATGGTGCCTGCTTAGCGCGAAGCTAAGATTAGGATATTGGACTTTCCCACTGTGCCTCTTAGACCTTGTCCCTACCTTTATGGTAGGAGAAAGGGTCCCCACAGGGAATCCTCTATGTCTCGGCCTCCACAGCCCCCCACCTCTCCTACTCCTAAAGTAGTGAATGGGAAGAGGCCCACCGCTGAGGTGCTAGATTTGACTCCCCCTATTGTGTCTTAACCTCATCCTCCTACTCCCATTCAAGAGTCTATCCCTCCACCGAAGACGGATATGATGGATAGTCCTATGGCTGAGTAGGAGCCTTCTGCCCCATCCTAGCACCTAACCTCTAGCTTAAAGAGTCACAAAAACTACCTTACGTGTGAGCGCAAGTGTCGGCGAGAGGCTTTGGCTGCTAAGCAGGCCACTTTGTAGCTAAAGGAAGGGGAGTCAACCACCCTTATTTTAGGGCCTCTTGTTGTGTCCTCCTCTCTCCTCCCCTTTGCTTTCATTCAATCAAATCTAGTCCTACTTCCAGCTCCCATCGTGAGCATAAGTGCACCTGACCCTAAAAAGGTGTAGGTGTTTATCGCTCCTTCGGTTGAGCCACCTCTTTTGATGTCACTCCCAAACATCCCACCATTTCCTAAACCCATAGACATGCTAAATACCTCGATGGTGTCTACCGCAGTTTTATCCTCCTCTTCCATGCCTCTCACCTCATCTATGGGGAGTTTGTATCCTTTGATGAAGTAGAAGGTAGATATTGAACCTTCTAGCAATAGGGGGCGTAAGAGGAGCCCACCTTCAGAGGGTGGTATTGCACTAGCTTGTACTATCCTAGTGATGGAGAAAGTTCCAACTTCCCCTGAGTTTGTCACCACTCCCGAGTCACTCGGTGAGCCTAGCGGTGAATCTCGAGTGTTGTCCTCCCCATCCATTGAGGTACCACAGGGCACTCCCATGAAGTGCATGTTCAACTCTTTGGATGAGGTCCTTGCCTTGTCAACAATCTTCACAAAATCGTTGACCATTGCTCCACAAGAGTCGAGTGGAGAAGACCTTGAGGTACCTTCTTCCTTGGCCCTTGTTGCGGAAGGGTAGGAAGAGCATCCCCTTAATATTCCACCACTACAAGCTTTTCTACCTTCCCTTTATAATGATCTATATTGGGAAGCAGACGACCTCTTGGTTGATGAGTGTTAGGGGGGTCTCTTCTTTACCTTTAGATTAGGTGTGTGTTTATTGTGATGTGTTCCCCCATGCTTGCACTATGTGTTCTTGGATGACCCTTTTAACCCTTGTAGGTGCTTGGATATAGGAATGATTGTGTTGTAAACTTCCTCTATTTGTGGCATCATTCTTCCTATGTTATGTGTTTTTATTTTCAGCAAATTAGGGATGATGCAAAGTAGTGGGGTATTTAGGCTCCCCTTCCATGTTGACCTATTTTTTTTATTTTTACTTTGTCTTCTTGTGCATTGTTCATATGGTATAATATAGTAGGGGGTTGATGACAATTCATCTATATACTATTACTATACTCACATATATATTTATGAGCAATACTAACCCTGAAATATCATATCACCCATGTGCTCTTTGTTTGTGATGTCATTGTTTCTTTTTACAATTTTGTATCTTTCTCTCTTCTTTTCTTAAGTTGTGATGTTGTGGTGCTTATGTGTTGTCCCTCATGTGTGTGACAACATTACCATGGTGACATCTTGTTATGTCTCATGGGCCACAACATCACTTTTTCAATTTTGCTTTTCTCTCCTTAGGACGTCGTGTGTCTCTGCATTCAACACGCATCACCCTAAGGGAGGTTACCATGTCAACTCCAATTTTTAGAAAATGCATTCATTGCTAACAAATATTTTCTTGAAAATCTTTGCAACCTTTTTCAAAAATTGCATTCTCAACTTGGACCCCCTAGAGGAATTTTTTTCCCTCATCATGGCTTCGCAAAGAAAGAACTTGAAGAATTTTCCTCCAAGGAGGGAGAAAATTTTCTTGCAAGAGAAGCCTTGACCTTCCCCTTGTGAGGGGGAATTTTCTTCCTTTTGAATTCCTTGATGAAGTGAAGATCTTTCGAAAGGATTCCTTGATGATGAATTGATTTGTGAAAAAACACTATCTTACTTTCAAACAACACATTACTTGAGTGGAACCCTCTTCTTTTGAAGGATTCCCAAGGGACCCCTTTGAAACCTTTCAACTTGTTGACTGTTTGCTTGTTTGATTGTGTGGCTGCTTTTTTTTATCTAACATGTTTTATCTATGGATTAACATGTTTCTTTTTAGGTGCACTTGTGAAGCCGCTTTCCAGTCCAACTCTGCAGAGTCCCGATACACTAGGCTTCCTTCATGAGAGAGTACTTGGGGGAATGCCTTCTTGCAATTATGTGGGCCTATGAGGTGCTTATATCCTACAAGATTTTTCCATCGTTGGTCTGAGGGCCTTCAATGAAATTTTGTAGTTTTATAGAGCTATGGAATCCTTTTGTTTGAAACTCTTCAGGAGAGAGTACCTATGGAGTCCTTTTCTTTCCCTGCACTTTTGAGTCCTCCAAATCGCAGTCTGCTTCCTTAATGGTTCAGGTATACATCTTTATCTCTTTGATCTACTTTACTAAACGCTCATTAATATTCGCGCTTGCTAAACTAGGGGCAAAATGTATAGGAGCGTATTTGCACCACTTGTGTAAATTCTCCTTTCACATATCCTCACCTTAGAAAATCAAATCCGAAGGAAAAATTTCACCTCACCCATCCAAAATGCATCCACTTGGCGTATGTTTTTTGTCTCTGTGGGGGAATTTTTGTTAGGGATGCAAGAGTGGCACGCAGACGTCTATGTGGCATGTTGTCATCCCTAATAGATTCCTGTGCCTGGAGTCCATAGGGATGTTACACACCTCATTGGGGTCAAATTGTAACACCTCTATGTGACCAACCGACCCAAAATGACTCATTTTGGCCTTCAAATCCATTCTATTCTCTATCACTTCATCTTTTTTGCTTCTTATTCACAATTCAAGAAAATTCATTCAATCTTCATCACACTTTGGGATCTCTTGAGGACACTCTTGAAGCATTCTACTTAGTACTTAAGCATTGCAGCAGCTTGACACTCTATCAAATTCACATTTGCATGGGTGAGGCTACCCTAGAATTTGTGATCTTGGAGTCTTGTGAGACCTCCCTTCATCATCATTGTGGCTGTGGTGACTTTTCCAAGTTTGTTGCTTGCATTCTCCCTTCATTGGCCTTGAGATCCCTTGGGTGGAGGTGGTAATGCTTCATTCTTCTCCTTTTATGATGTGATAGAGTAGTGTGTATCTTTCGTAGTGTTCATTGTAGTTCTTTCTATCTTCTTTATCATATTTTTCTACTTCATTACTTTCTGGCTTTCTGTGGAGGTGGAAACACCAAAGTAGGGGTTTGACTAAGGCAAACCCCTACACAGCCCCAACAATTTTCCCCTCTTGCTTATGTAGGTGAACATGTGCATAGAGCTTGTTTGTGAACTGGTGCTTTAGTAAGTTGGTTTTCATCACCCTAGTTCTCATCTACTTATTTTATTATTTCCACTTTTACTTTCTATATTGTATTATTTTGTTCATTTTATTAAAACCTGTTAGCTAGGTTGTTATTAGGTTTTTAGTAGTTTCTTTGTTGTACTTTATGTTTTATGTCTGTATGGATGCCATCACACCATGTTGTCATCCCAAACCCCTACTATCATCCTCAGATAGAGAGTTGTTTGAGGTACAGTTTGGACTCCAAAAACTAGCTCCTCTAGCCCCAAGTAGATTTTTGGGTCTGCAAAGTGACAAAAATTACTTCATAATGCTCTTCATTCTTGATCCTCCTCCCCAAAACAACCTTTAGAGTGAGGTAAGTTAGGGAAGCCCTCCGCTCTTAGCTCTCCAGGACCTGGAGCCTTGACATGGTTGGTCCCCCTCTCTTACACATGTGGTATGGCAGTAGTTGGCATAATGTTAAAGCTTTGTTGGTGAATGACTTTGATGGAGGTTCAAGGTAACAACGGATGAGCTAGAAGTGATCTCTGCTTTGGTCTATTGGTTTTTTCTCGAAAGGGTTTTCCCACGTAAAACCTAGTGTTCATTTTATGTTGATGTTATATTGGTTATTCTATTATTCTTGTATGTGCATCTTAAATGATCTACAATTGTAAATTTTTAAGTGGTCTTTTTGTATCTCTCTCCTAAATATTAGCATTAGGAAGGCATATTTTGCGCTCTTCTTTCCTTTCAGTTGGTATCAGAGCCTGGATATATTTGTTGTCCTTGTGGGTAAGACAGGTTTTTTGTGCTTATCTTGTTCAGTGGGAATTTTGCAGAGAAATCTAGTTGTAAACTTATTGCAAGTTTAAGATGGTGAGCACATCTGAAAGAATAGAAATTGAGAAGTTTAATGATGGAAATTTTGAGTTTTGGAAACTCAAAATGGAATATTTTCTTATGGATCGTGAGTTATGGACTGTAGTGTCCTCTAACAAACCATTAGCAACCTTGCAAGATGACTGGGATGCAATGGAACAAAAATTCAAGGGTTTGATTAGATTGTGCTTGACTGATTCAATTCTATTGAATGTCCATGCAGAGAAGACAACAAAACTTTTGTGGAAGAAGCTTGGTGACATTTATCAAGGGAAATCTCTAGTAAATAAGTTATTCCTAAGGAAGAAGCTATACTCTTTGAAGATGGAGGAAGGAGTGTTTGTTGCAGATCATTTGAATGCATTTAACATGATCATTGATCAGTTGGCATCTGTGGATGTGAAGATTGATGACAAGGATCATTGCATGTTCCTATTTTATTCATTGCTTGACACACTGGATCACCTGGTAATGGCTATTGGGAGTACAATAACTACTTTCAAGATGGAAGATGTGGTTGCTTCACTGTTGTCAGAAGAAATGTGAAGGAAATCTTCTGAGATGGCCAAGGAGGCCCTTGATGTTTGAGGCAGATCAAAGGAGAGAGGAAAGAAGGAAGAAAAGAAGTCTATATCCAAGTCGGAGGGGAGATCAAAGTCTCTTGGTAAAAAGTCCAAGGTGAAATGTTGGAACTATGGGCAGGTTGGACACATTCAAAAATACTGCAAAGAGGAGAAGAAGAAAAAGGAAAAAAATCTTCTAATAATGAATCTTCTCAGAGTGATGCAGATGCCTTCATAGTAGCCTTGGAAACTCAAGCATTAGATGATGTTTGGCTAATTGTCTTAGGTGTATCCTTTCACATGACCTCACATAGGGGTTGGTTTTCAAAGTATGAGAAGTCTGTCGGTGGAAGGGTGTATCTGGGTGATGATTCTCACTCAGAGATTGTTGGTCATGGAAGAGTCAAAATTTAGTTTCCTAATGGAAGAATAAAGGGAATCAATGATGTAATGCATATACCAAGTCTAGTTTGAAATTTACTTTCTATAAATAAGCTTAATGATGTTAGTGTTCAAGCTACTTTCTCGAATGGTGTTTGTAGAATGACTAGAGGCTCTATGGTGTTGGCTAAGGGTGCATGAATTGGCACTTTGTATAAGTTGGATGCATGTGTAGTATAGTGTAATAGTGCTTCTACAAATTCATGTAAATCTAATCATGTAGAGAAATTAGGTGTTGTTCTTGTGGGTGCTAATTCCTTAAAGGTGAAGCTCCCAATGGAGAAGACAATGTTGTGGCACCAGAGACTTGGCCACATTGGTGAAAAAGGCTTAAAAGCCTTGAAAAATAAAAACCTGGTTAGAGGGCTTGATGATTGTAATCTTGAGTTCAATTTTTGTGAACATTGTATATATGGAAAGAAACATCGTGTTTTGTTTTATTCTATTCCTCGTAAATCTTCTAGAATTCTAGATTATATTCATGCTGATCTGTTTGGTCTAGTTAATGTTCCTTCCTTATCAAAATTTGTGTATTTTTTTTCATTCATGTATGAGCTCCAAGCATCTCAAGTTATGACAGACAGTGGGATGAAGACTATTCTATGGTCAAAGGTCTCAAGGTTGGAGAGGGAGATAACCAGGCCGGAGGCAGGGAGAGATCGCATAGACCGGGAGCGCGTTGAGGCACTCATACAAGAGGTAAAAGCAGTTACATATACACAAGGCCTATAGGTAGCCATGAGATCTATTAGTAGATCATGGTCACATTCTACCATTTCTTGACGGATGCCACCACCAGGACCCAAGGAGTCTAGTAGTCATAGGCCATAGTAACATTGTATTATTGATGATATGTACATGAACTTTTGATTAATATATATATGAGCATTCATTTTTTGGTTTTATGAGTTGATGTTGAATTAAATGTTGATGTGATTTATTACATATCCTTAATAAAAATATTTAATAAATATCTCCATGATTTAATGTGTATGTGATCTAATTAAAACATTTTAGTTTACATTAGATACTACATTGCGATTGAGTATTCTATGTTCAATTAAATGCACCTATGATCTAATTTTAGAACATTAAATGCATATAAAGATTTAATCTAACATAACACACAAGATGAATTCAAATAGTATGCAAACTAAAGTAATAATCGAAACTTATTAAATAATTACTCCATAATCTAAGACACACAAAGATTTGCTTGTCAAAGAACAAAGCAATGCGAGATAAATTAGAACGCTTTCTACTTAATCTAACAACACTGCTTTAAAATACATACTATTCAAAGAAGATGTTAGGTGTAGTAACGTCATAAATGCATGTCATTGATAGGTTCTTTGAAAGGTGTACCATCTATTTATGTTAATGTATATGCTCCATACCCATAACTTTCATCAATTATGTAAGGTACTAACCAATTAGGGCTAAACTTTCCTTTTTCATTTAGGGTGGAATTGACATTACGTTGATTCTCATATAACACTAAGTCACCTTTATTAAATGCATGAGGGATGACATGATCATTATAACTATGTTGCGTTCATTTAGAATAAGCTTGGAGATGCTCGAGAGTGTTGATACATCATTCATCAAGCATTTCATGTTGATGCAATCATTGTTCTTTATAGGTATTATCATCAACAAGCCCCCTAAGAGCAATTCTTAAGGAAGGAATTTCTAACTCTAAAGGCATTATTGCTTTGGCACCATAAACAAGGTTGTAGGGAGTGTTTCTTGTATATGTTCTAATACTTGTACGATAGGCCCACAATGTATATGCTAATTGAGTGTACCAATATTTATTATGTTTACTTACTATTTTCCTTAGGATTTGTTCAATAGTTTTATTAGTTGATTATGATTGATCATTTGATTGTGGATAATATGGTGTTGAGAAATGATGTTGAATATGAAAGGTTTATAAAAATTTCTTCACATCATTATTCTTAATTGGAGTTCTATTGTTTGAAACTAATGCGGAAGGAAGACCAAAGCGGGAAATAATGTTTTTCAATATGAAATGACATATTGCATTAAAGCTATTTTGGAACGAAGAGGGATAGCTTCTACCTATTTTGTGAAATAATTTGTTGCGATGATTATAAATGTATGTCCAACAGAAGAGGGTGGTGATATTTTTCTAATAATATCCAAACCCCAAACCAAGAATGGCCAAATAGGAACTTGGGCATGAAGCTCAAAAGCAAGAGCATGAATCAGATTGTTAAGTTCTTGACTTTATGATATTTCTTAACATGACCAAAAAAATCTAGTTCCATGTGTCGCCAATAATATCCTATATGGATTAACTTTTGAATTAACGATCTTCCTCAAAAATTCCCCCCACAAGTACCCACCCACATTAGCTTCTTTAAGGGCTATGGGGATTTCTAATTGTTTAAGGAATCTAAGTAAAATATCGTCAAATGTTTGTCTATATAACACATTTGCCAGGATTATGTATTTAGATGCAATTTACTGAAGACAAGCTCTAGTATTTTTAGTTGTAGGATTAGGAAAGTTACCTTTTGTAAGAGAGGGGAACCAACCATGTCCAAGGCCCCAGGTCATGGAGAGCCAAGACTGGAAGGCTTCCCTAAATTACCTTAGCTTAAAAAGGTGTTTTCAAAATGAGGGACAAGAATGATGAGTACTACGAGGTCCTTCAATCACTTTGCAGGTTCAAAATTCAATATGGGGCTAGGTGAGCGGGTTTTTGGGTTCCACAATGTACCTTAGGTAGCTCTCTACCCGAGGATGAAAGCGCAATTCTGGGATGACAGTGTGACACACTGGCATCTCTCAGGTGCACTGGCGATTGTACAACCAAAGGACCAAAAAGACAATTTGAACCACTAGAAAACAAATTGATAGCCTAGCTAATAGTTTTTAGGAGAACAAAATAAAAATATGAAGAGATATATAAACGAATGTGATAAAGCAAGTAAATTAAAGCTAGAGTTACAAGAATGATCTCACAAAAGAGTTTGTTCACCAGTAAGCTCTAAGAATAATATCTACCTACACACAAGGAGGAAAATTGTTGAGGGGATGTATAAGAGTCAAACCCCCATTTTGGTGTTTCCACCTCCATGGAAAACCAAGATAACAACTATGGAGAAAAGTATGATAAAGGAGAATGAAAATAAAGAACACAATAACACTACAAATAGTAATGTGCTACTCAACCAAATCATAGGGGAAAGGATTGAAAATCTTACCACCTCCACCAAGAGCTCACTAGCTAATGGACGAGAAAATGAGAGGACTTAGCCCCTGCTACGATGGTGTTCCTCCACACTTGCTCTACAGAGTTGATGGAGTGTTGTTGTTGCTGCTAAGGAGTGCAAAGTGCTACTTGAGAGTGCAAGAAGTGAATGCTTAGAAGGTTTCTTGAGCTTATGAAGAAGATTAATAGAGGATGTGAAGGAGATGAAATGCATGAAGGAAGAGTGAATTTGAAGGGAGAATGAGAAAAATAGCCATATTCGGGTCGGTTGGTTGAAGAGGGGAATTACAAATCGACCCCAATGGGAAGTATAACACCTCTACCAACTTCAGACGTAGGAATATGTTAGGGACATAAGTGCGCCATGTAAGCATTGCTGTCAGTTATCCTTCTACTGACGCACAAAATAGATGCCAAGTGGAATGAAGGCAACAGGCTAATGTGGATTTTCACCTTTGGATTTGATTTTCTAAGGTGAGGGAACATGAAAGGGGAATTTTTGTAAGGGGTGAAAATTCACTCCTATACATCCTTCCCCTACTTTTAGTGAGCACAAATACTGATGAGTGCTTCAGTAAAGTAGATCAGAGTAGTAGAGTTAGAAATGTATACCTGAATTGTCGAGAAAGCAAACCACGATCTGGAAAACTTGAGAGTGCAAGACAAGGACATCATAGCCCCGCAAAACTATGAAGCTAAAGAATGAAAGCATCTTACAGGGCCGTGGAACTACAAGGAGGAAACCCCCAAGATCTCTCACATGAAGGAAGCCTCGAGAAGAAAGTGCCTCATAGGCCCGCAAACCTACAAGGAAGGTGTCCTCCAAGATCTCTCATATGAAGGATACCCAGAAAATTTCCTTACAGACTCACAAACCCGTAAGGAAGGTATCCTCCAAGATCTCTCACATGGAGGAAACCCAAAAAAAGCACCCTATAGACTTGCAGACCTATAGGGGAGCCACCCCCAATATCTCTCGCATGGAGGAAGCTCAGGAGAAGCATTGTATAGGCCCGCAGACTCGTAGGAAGGTATCCCCCAAGATCTCTCGCATGGAGGAAACCCAAGGAAAGCAGACTCTATAGAGTCAAAGAGCGGCTTCACAAGCGCACTCATAAAGTAGCATGTTTACCCAGAAATAGAATATGTCAAAAAGAGGCCACGTAGGCGAGTAAGTGGACACTTGTGCAAACCGTCAACAAGTTGGAAAACTTTCAAAGGGGTCCCTTAGGAAACCGGCGTAAAGAAGGGGTCCACTCAAGGGATGCGTTATTCGAAAGTATGAAAGAGATACTTCTTTCTCAAATTGATTCATCATCAAGGAATCCTTTTGAAATATGTTCACTTCATCAAGGAATTCAAAAGGAAGAAAATGCCCCCACATGAGGGGAAGCTCAAAGATGCTCCCATATCAGAGGAAGGTTCTCAAGTTATTTATTTACAAATCCATGATGAAGGAAACACATTCCATTAGGGTTTCAAGTCAAGATTGCGATCCTTGAAAGGAAGTTTGTGAAGATTCTCGAGAAAAGATTCATTGGAAATGAATTCATTTTCCGAAAATCAAAATATTGTGGAAGTGGAATTGTCACACATGAAAGGCACAACTCAAGCAAAGAAGAGAGAAAGATAATGTAAAAGAAAAAAAGAAAATAACATAGACACAGAGCACAGGGGTAGCCTAATATTTTAGGGTCAAAACTGCTCATAAATGTATATAAGTATAGTAATATTATATAAAATGAACTATCATCAACCTCCTACTATATAAGACCATGTGAAGGATGCATGATAAGACAAAGTAAAAATAAAAAATTGGTTCAACATAGAATGGAAGCCTAAATGCCCCCAACACTTTGCATCATCCCCAATTTATCGAAAATCAAGTCACAAACATGGAAGAATGATGATACAAATAGAAGAAGGTTTATGACACAAAAAACATGCCTATCCAAGCACCAATAGGGGTGATGAGGGTCATCTAGGCACACATAGCACAATCATAGGGGAACACATCACAACACACAGCCACACACATCTAATCTAAAGATAAAGAAGAGGCCTCCCCCTAACACTGATCAACCAAGAGGTCATCTGCTTCCCACTCTAGATTATCATAGGGGTAAGGAGGATGAGCTAGTAGTGGTGGAATGTTAAGAGGAGGAACATCCAACCCTCCCGCAATAAGGGCTAAGGAAGAGGGCCCTACAAGGTCCTCTCCACCAAGCTCTTGTGGAGCTAAGGTCAATGATTTTGCAAAGATTGTTGACAAGGTTGGAACCTCGTCTAGAGAGTTAAACATGCACTTAATAGGAGATCCATGTTTTACCTCAACAAATGGAGATGGTTGTGCCCGAGATTCACCACTAGGCTCATCGAGTGAATTAGGAGTGATGACGAACTCAGGGGAAGCTGAGATTGGTTCTATCACTATGAAAGAACAAGTTAGCGTAGGACCACCTTTCGGAGAAGGTGGGATCCTCTTACATCTTTCATTGCTGCAAGGAACATGTTGGATGATGTGGTTGTGTTGCTGATATGTGGTTGTCATTGATGTCAACACTATTAGCATTGTTGTATTGAAGGTTGTATATGTCGAGGATATTGAGAAAATTGTTAAGAGAAAGTTGCAGGTTGCCATTGGAATAGTGAAGGTCATGAAGGTGTCTTGTTCAATATGTTGAAGATCAGTTGTTGTGGACTAAAGGGCTTATTGCTGAGAGTATCTAGTTTATCTACCAGAAGTTTCAGAGGTCCACGTGAAGATTTGATCGTGTTATGATCAGTTGTGCTCTAATAGTGTTTTTGTGGTCTCTGTCAATGTTCCTGATTGAAGTTTATGTGATTTTGATAATTTCTATTGTTTTGGGTGCTTCTCTATTAGTTCATGTTGTTAATGGATGCTTCTAGATCATTCTCTATCCTTGTTGTATGTCTGTGTTGATTGGTGTGCTCGTGGTTGAAGATTTTTCTCATGTGTATTTGGGTTTTCATGTTCTTGGCTGACATGATGGTTGTAACATGTTGTGGATCCTTGAAGATTGAAATTTGAATGTTTGGTGCACTCGAGGATATTTTTTTGGGTCACATCATAATATTAGCCGATGGTGTTTGATTCGCATTTAAAATTTATTTGTAAATTTTGGGTTGACATTGTAAACATGTTTTATATTTTTGGTCGATGAAGTTGTTGATGTAATTCTATGTTGCGAGTGTATAAGAGTCATTGTTTGTGTGAAGTTACTATGTGTAAAGAGAGGAAGATCCAAAGAAAGTGAAAGTGTGTGAATAGTGATATATTCAATTGATTGCAGAGAACAGTGTGAAGAAGTTTGAGCGAAGTGTGAAGGAGTGCATTTGTGCTTAATTGGAACTGTAATCAAGCTTTTGTAGAAGCCATTTTCTTAGTTCATACCCTACAGATCTAATTTGAACTGTTGTGTATTCTTTGGGAAGTGAGCCCTCTTGTATTTTGAGCAATGAACTCTAGGCAGTGTTCCTGAATGCATGTGCATTCCCATTATTTTTCATTATACTTTTAACAAGGTATAATATTGAGGACTAAAATCCACCATGTTTTTTCCCCTAACAGGGTTTCCATGTAAAAATCTTGGTGTTCTCTATGTTTCTTATGTGTTGATTGTTTATGGTTTATTGTTCTTTCATTAGATCTGAGATAAAGTTAAGTTTGAAAAGTTTAAGAATTCTATGACAACTGATTCACCCCCCCTCTCAGTTGTCTTTCCTTGTTTTGCCAACAATTGGTATTAGAGTAGGTCCCTCTGAAGAAGTCTAACAACTTGAGGTGATCTGAGATGGCATCATACAAGAAGGACAGTCCTAGATTTGATGGAACAAACTACTCACTATGGAAAACCAAAATGGAATGTCATTTGAGATGTTTAGGTGAACACTTCTGGAATATCACAAAGAATAGATATGTTATTCCTTGGAATGGTCCTTCCACTCCTGATGAAATTAAAGAGGCTGAGAATAAAATCAGGGCTATGGAAGCTTTGCTAAGTGCTTTGACGAATTCGGAAAAGACAAAAATGTGATTGGTACTAAATGGGTCTTTCAGAATAAGCTAAATGAACAAGGTGAAGTGGTCTGGAATAAAGCAAGACTAGTATGTAAAGGGTAGTCACAAATGGAAGGTATTGATTTTGAAGAAACCTTTGCCCCTATTGCCCAAATTGAAGCGGTAAGATTATGTCTTGCTTATGCTGCATATAAGAACTATAAAGTCTATCAAATGGATGTGAAGTCAACTTTTCTAAATGGTGGATTAGAAGAAGTATATATTGAACAACCGGATGGATTTCAACTGATTGATAAGGAAGACATGGTTTTTTCGATTGAAGAAAGCTTTGTATGGACTCAAGCAAGCCCCCATAGCTTGGTATGCTAGACTGGATAAATATTTATTAAATCTTGGATTTAATAAAGGTACTGAGCTAACAACAAATTTTAGTTCAAGTTAGATCATGATAAAGAATTGATTATTGAGGTCTTTGTTGATGACATTATTTTTAGAGGAGATGATAATCTATGCATGAAGTTTGCTGATGAAATGAAGATTGAATTTGAGATGAGTATGATTGGAGAGATGAAGTTTTTTCTGGGATTGCAATTTACTCAATTAGACAATGGGATTTTCATATCTTAGTCCAAATATGTGAGAGCGTTGTTGAAGAAGTTTGGCATGGAAGACTCAAAGCCTGTTGGTACTCCCATGGTAACCAGATGCAAGTTAACACAAAATGATGATTCTCCTAAGGAAAATAAAATAAGATACAAGTCAATGATTAGTGGATTTCTCTATTTAACTCAGACCATACCAGACATCATGAATGTTGTATGTATGGTTGCTAGATTTCAGGCTGATCCAAAAGAGTCTCATGTGATTATTGTAAAGAGAATCTTCAGATATCTAAAAGGAACAGTTGATTTTGGGCTTTGGTATCCTAATGATGATGATCTTACTTTGAATGCATACACTAATGTGGATTGGGCAGGAGATGTAGATGACAAGAAGAGTACTAGTGGTGGTGCCTTCTTCTTAGGGAAGAAGCTAGTATCTAGGTTAAGTAAAAAGTCACTAATAAATTTTGACTCAAAATCCGACAAAAGTTTGTCAGAATTTCGATGAACTTTCATCAAAATTATTTTGTTGATTTTTTGACAAACTTTGAAACATCAAAATTTTGACCCAGCATCGTTGGCTGGGTCAGAATTTTGACGTTTCAAAGTTCGTCGGAAAATTGACAAAATAATTTCAACGAAAGTTCGTCAAAATTTTGACAAAATTTTGTTGGATTTTGAGTCAAAATGTATCAATGAGTAGAACTCCATTTCTCTATCTATTGTAGAGGCAGAGTATATTACTGCAAATAACTGTACTCAAGTGATATGGATGAAACAAATGTTGAAAGATATAAAAGTAGTAGATGAGCCTATTGCCATATACTGTGACAACTCAAGTGCAATTAACATATCGAAGAATCTAGTGCTACACTCTAAGAGCAAGCATATATCAATAAAGTTTCACTTCTTAAGGGAGAAAGTGAGTGAGAAAGAAGTCAGACTGGAGTATGTGCCTATCAAAAAATAGGTTGCAGATATTTTCACCAAGTCGTTGTTGAAGGATACTTTTGAGTATCTCAAAGGGATGCTAGGGGTGATTACCCCTCCTGATATGAACTACAGATGCATTTACTTGCATCAATCCATGTGCTTCATAGATATTTCCTAATCCAGATTGATGTTTCCATGGCTGCTACTCAGGGGGAGTAGTCAGATGTGCAGATATGTGGTTTAGAGCTTGTAATTGGGAAGTTAATGCTTATCGTTGCCATTGATATCAAAGCGGGAGAAGAGCAATGTGAAAAATATTTTTGGCGAGAAGAGCAATTGAGGAAAAGAGTCATAATCTAAGGGGGAGTAAGTGTAGTTGTGTTGATGGTATTTTTAACATCATGTGTTGCCATCAATGCCAAAGGGGGAGATTTTTGGTTGATGTGGTTGTGTTGTTGATATGTGGTTGTCATTGATGTCAACACTATTATCATTGTTGTATTGAAGGCTATATATGTCGAGGATATTAAGAAAATTGTTAAGAGAAGGTTGCAGGTTGCTAGGGGAACAGTGTAGGTCATGAAGGTGTCTTGTTCAGTACATTGAAGATCAGTTGTTGTGGACTAAAGGGTTTATTGTTGAGAGTATATAGTTCATCTACCAGAAGTTTCAAAGGTCCACGTGAAGATTTGATCATGCTATGATCAGTTGTGTTATGACAATATTTTTGTGGTCTCTATCAGTGTTCCTAATTGAATTTTATGTGATTCTGATAATTTCTATTGTTTTGAATGCTTCTCTGTTAGTTCTTGTTGTTTATGGATGCTTCTAGATCATTCTCTATCCTTGTTGTACGTTTGTGTTGATTGGTGTTCTTGTGGTTGAATATTTTTCTCATGTGTGTTCAAGTTTGCATGTTCTTGGCCAACATGATGGTTGTAACGTGTTGCGGATCCTTGAAGATTGAAATTTGAATGTTTGGCGTGCTCGAGGATATTGTTTTGGGTCGCATCATAATATTAGCCGATGGTGTTTGATTCACATTTAAAATGTATTTGTAAATTTTGGGCCGACATTGTAAACATGTTTTATGTTTTTGGCCGACGAAGTTGTTGTAATTCCATGTTGCAGGTATATAAGAGTGATTGTTTGTGTGAATTTAGTGTGTGTAAAGAGAGGAAGAGTTAGAGAAAATGCAAGTGTGCGAACAATGATCTATTCATTTGATTGTAGAGCAGAGTGTGAAGAAGTTTGAGTGAAGTGTGAAGGAGTGCATCTGTGCTTAACTCAGATTGTAATCAAGCTTTTGTAGAAGCTATTTTTTCAATTCATACCCTGTGGATCTAATCTGAATTACTGCGTATTCTTTGGGTAGTGAGCCCTCTTGTATTTTGAGCAATGAGCTCTAGGAAGTGTGCTTGAATGCATGTGCATTCCCATTATTTTTTATTAGACTTTTAACAGGGTATAATATTGTGGACTGACATCCACTATGGTTTTCCACTAATAGGGTTTCCACATAAAAATCTTGGTGTTCTTTGTGTTTCTGATGTGTTGATTGTTTATGGTTTATTGTTCTTTCATCAAATCTGAGATAAATTTAAGTTTGAAAAGTTTAATAATTTTGTGACAACTGATTCACCCCCCTCAGTTGTTTGTCCTTGTTTTTCCAAAAGACCACTCTCCACCTTCTACTTCATCAGAGGATGCAAACTCCCCCCAAATGAGGTAAGAAGTGCGGAGGATGAGGAGGAAGAGAAAATCACAGTAGAAACCATGAAAGTGTTAGTCATATCTACGGGTTTTGGGAAAGGTGAGAAATCTGGAAGGGACATCAATAGGGGTGTCTCCATTGAAGGAGCAATGAACACCTACACCTTTTTAGGGTTAGGTGCATTCGTACCCACAACAAAATCCAAAAGCAATATAGAGCTAGATTGAATGGAAATAGAGGGGAGGAGAGGGGAGGACACGACAAAAGGACCTAATATAGGGGAGATCATCTCCTCTTCCTCTATAAGGTAGCTTGCTCAGCCATGAGAGCCTTTTGTCGACGCTTGCGCTCACGTGCAAGGTGGTTTTCTTTGAACCAGAGGTTGGAGGTTGCGAATGAATAGAAGGCTCCTGCTCAGCCATGGGAGTGTCCAATATAGTTGTCTCTGATAGAGGAACAGATTCCTGAATGGGACTACTATAATAATAACATTCACTCAACATATCTTCTATAATAATATTCACTCAACTTGCGAGGTCTACTAGGACTCCTGTCACAATGTTACCATTAAGGTAAGCGGGAATATAGAGGGGAGAGGGCTTGTTATTTATAGCCAAGTCCTATGAAGTGAATGTCACATCCGATGAATCGGTTGCAGGTTGTGTAGTAGATGTAATCATGACCATGTTAACATAGGCCTCAAGCTGAGTGATAAAATTGGTGGGATCGACAATAATGTTAGTAGAATGCGATAGAAATAGGTCCATATATATCTGTGATTCACTATTCACTTTTGTCGCTGATTTACTCATATTTTGTTTGCTTCCATCGAGACAAGTACTACCGTCCTCGATGCAGTCCTATATCTCATGATGTAGGTGTCAGTATCATGTCTGTTAACTCGATGGTACTGATAGTAGGTACTTGCATCATACCAGCTAGGGTAAGGTTCCTTAAGAGGTTTAGGGTTCAACAAGGTTACAATATTATCCTTCACTAATTCTTGCAAGATGGAAGAATAAGATTCAACTAACTTCATGAACTTTTGGTTGCATTTGAGGTTGTTGTCATCCATAGTGGCTACTACATTTGCAATGGCTTTACCTTTCCCAGAGATCGATACGATGGACTTTCCTTTAGAACGGGAGCACAAGGAGGGTCCCCCGAACTAAACTACCATCTGTAGATATTCTTGTGGGACTACACACAAATGCATAAAAGGATATTTCATAAGGGCGAACTTCTCCTACCAAGGCCTTTGCAAGTTCCCTATGAATACCTTTTGCACGTCAGAATTGGGCAGCGAATACGGGATTTGTGACAAGAGCGCCTGATACCTCTCTATGAAATTGGTAATCTTTTCATTAACACATTGTTTGCATCAGATGAGATCTAAAAAGGTCATCTTCAGCTCGATGTTAGCTTGGAATTTTTGTAAGAATTGGTTTACAAGTTGGTCAAATGAGAAAATAGAATTATCATGCAATGAATAGTACCATTCAAGTGTTGTATCCTTGAGAGATTGAGGGAATAGTTTTTCCATCAACATGTCATGATGGAAGAAATCTATGCATAGGGCATTAAAGGAAGACACATGCGTTTGCAGGTCCCCTTTTCCGCCATATTTATCAAATTTAGGGATTTCCATTCCTTAAGGGAAGGGAGTGTTTAGAATTGTGACCAACAATGGGTTATGCTAGAAGAAGGTTTGGAAGATAGGCTAGGCAGAGGCTTGGGAGAAACTCACCAATTGGCTCTACATCTTACCCATATTATGAAGAAGAGTGTTCAAAGTAGGGTCATTAGAAGATAGAGGGCCAAAGGAACCTCCTCCAGAACCACCATCAGAGCCACCACTAGTGTGACTTCCACTAGAACCACCACTAGGGCCACCGCCACCAGTAGGGCCTCAACTGGAGCCACCTCTGCTTCCAAATCCACCACCATGACCTCCACTGGAACTACTTCCTCTAGCACCACCTTTCCTGTCGAAGCCACCACCACTACCAAAGTCCTCACTGCTCATCCTGCTAAAGCTTCCACTACTAGAGGTGATAGGAGGGGTGAAGCTAAAACCCAAGGGGATCTTGTTTACTTTGATAGTGTCTGATCCCTCAAAGGTAGAGGGGATGCTAATCGAGGGTACAATATTGATCATGTATACAAACGTAGGAGGCATCAACAGTCCTAGTTGTCTCTCATGATCTGCAAAAGTGGATCCTCGTATAATTTTAGGATTATTTGGAGGAGCACATGCATCAGTCAGACTAGAGAGACTAGCCAAGAGTTTTATGCCTGGTCGGTCTTTTCCCACCATCTACTTTAGTTCACTAATAACCCAGGTGGTCCTATCCAACTTCGGGTCTCTTTCCAAGTGATGTTCCAAGTCACCCAACCCTTTACTAAGGGCTGAGACATATTCTAAAGGAATGTGAACAACCTCATGCTCATCGACTGATGATGGTGTAGGAGATGCATAAGGACTGGGGACATGATCGGTCTCATTAAATAATTTGACCTCGCCCCTTGATAACTGCTCTTGTGCAGCAAGACCAATGGTGGATCCAACAAAAAGGCCTATAGAGAAACCAGTAGTGACCTTCATCGTCTCCATCAAAAGGTTTCATATACTTCTCCTAAAAATATACCTAGATGCTATGGACTAGGTTGTGATGCTCATAAACCTTCACAACACGTAGGGGCACAACGATCACAAGGTATAAGGGAAAAGTTTCAACACCAACAGATGAGCAGATGTTGGTTCACGTCGGGTTCACCAAAAATGTAAGAGAGGGGGACCAACCATCTTCAAGGCCCTAGGTCACAAAGAACCAAGAGCAGAAGGCTACCCTAACTTTCCTTAGCTTAAAAGGGTGTTTTCAAAATGAGGGATGAGAATGATGAGGACTACGAGGTCCTTGAATCACTCTGTAGGTCTAAAATTCAAGATGGGGCTAGGTGAGCCATTTTTTGGGTTCCACACTGTACCTCAGGTAGCTCTCTTCCTAAGGATGAAAGTGTGGTTCTAGGATGACATCGTGACACGCTAGCATCTCTCAAGTGCGCTGGTGTTCGTACAGCCAGAGGACCAAAAATACAATGTGAACCACCAAAAAATAGACTGACAGCCTAGCTAATGGATTTTAGGAGAACAAAATAAAACTATGAAGTAAGAGATATGTAAACAAATGTGACAAAGCAAGTAGAATAAAGCTAGGCTGACAAGAATGATCTCACAAAAGAGCTTGTTCACCAATGAGCTCCAAGGAGCATGTCTACCTACACACAAGGAGGAAAATTGTTAGGGGGTTGTATAGGGGTCTACCTCAGTCAGACCCCTATTTTGGTGTTTCCACCTCCATGAACAACCAATAAAATAACTATGGATAAAAGTATGATAAAGTAGAATGAAAGTAAAGAACACAATAACACTACAGACAATAATGTGCTACTCAACCAAATCGTAGAGGAGAGGAGTGAAAATCTTACCACCTCCACCAAGAGTTCACTAGCTAATGGAGGAGAAAACAAGAGGACTCAAGCCCCTACTACAATGGTGTTGTTCCACACTTGCTCTACAGAGTTGATGGAGTGTCGTTGTTGCTGCTATGGAGTGAAAAGTGTTGCTTGAGAGTTGAGAGTGCAAGAAGTGGATGCTTAGAAGGTTGCTTGAGCTTGTGAATAAGATTGCTAGAGGATGTGAAGGAGATGAAATGCATGAAGGAAGAGTGAATTTGAAGGGAGAATGAGAAAAATGACCATATTCAGGTTGGTTGGTCAAAGAGGGGTGTTACAAGTCGACCCCAATGGGAAGTGCAATGCCTCTACTAGCTTCAGACGCAGGAATCTATCAGGGATGTCATCGCACTGCGTAGACGTCTATGTGCCACGCGGGCATCCCCAACAGTTATTCTTCTGCCCACGTACAAAATAGATGCCAAGTGGAATGAAGGCAGCAGGCTGATGTGGATTTTTGCCTTTGGATTTGGTTTTCTAAGGTGAGGGAACATGAAAGGGGAATTTGCGTAAGGGGTGAAAATTCACTCCTATATGCCTTCTTTTAAGTAGTTGAATATTGTTGTGTACCATTCACTAGATTTTTCAATATTGGTTAATAAAACTTATTTAATTTTATCGTCTATTAATGGTTTTGTGATCATATGGACTACAAATGTGAAATTGATAGAAGGATCTTCAAGATATACAACAGAAGCAAGAATTTCCATTGCATCTACATGTCGATTATCCTTTTGTGGTATGTTTTCAATGGTATATGATTCAAATCGTTCCAATAAAGTCATTGTAAGATCTTTATATTTAAATAACTTGTCATATTTCGCTTGATATGAACTGCTTATTTTCTTAATAATTAATTGAGAATCACCAAATATCTTAATGTGTTGAACACCAAGAGCTAAAGTTGTACGTACTCTAGCAATTAAGGCTTCATACTCTGTGGTGTTATTTGTGCATAAGAATTTTAATCAGTAGGATAAGTGAATAGAATTTCCAAAGGGTAGAATCATTATAACCCTTGCTCCAGAGCCAGTTCTACACTTAGACCCATTGAAGTATAATTCCTATGTCTCCTTTTCGATAGTCAACACACTTTCATCTGGGAATGAGTCCATAATAGGTAACACTAATGGATAAGAAGCATCAGCTAAAGGGTCAGTTAAGGCTTGTCCTTTAATTTCCTTTTGAGAGACAAATAAAAGATCAAACTCAGTTAACAACAACCCATTTAGCTAAGTATCTTGATAAATCAGTTTTAACAAGAATAAGTCTTAAAGGATCAAACTTTGTCATCACATGAATTTCCACATTTAATAAGTAATGTCTCAATTTACTAGTAGAAAACACAAGAGCCAAACATTGTTTTTCTATTATTGTATATCGAGTTTCATAGTCAATCAAAGTTCGGCTAATGTAATAAATAGAATATTCTTTACCATTATCATCTTATTGAGCCAATAATGTTGCTAAAGCATGGGTTGATGTTGTTTTACAAAGGATAAATGGTCTTTCTTGCATAGTAGGTTGTAAGTAGTGAGGTAGTCTTTCAAACTTTCAAAGGCCTGTTTACAATCCTCATTCCACTTAAATTCATCTTCCTTCTTAAGTAGTTGTGTAAAGGGTAATTTCTAATCTGCCAAGGATGCCACAAAACAACAAATAGCTTAAATTCTTCCTTGTAAAGTATGCAATTAAGAATTTTTTTAGGTGGCATGTTAATGATAGCATCAATTTTTTTTGTTTCCACCTCAATGAATCTATGGGATACTATAAAACCTAAAAGTTTTCCACTATCCACACCAAAGACACATTTTTTGGATTCAATCTCATGTTATACGTATGCATTCTTTCAAATATTTTCTGAAGGATTTTAACATTGTCTTGATGGGTTAAATATTTGGCTAGAATATCATCAACATAATCTTCCAAAATCTTATGTATGCAACCGTGAAATATTAATTTCATAGTTTTTTGATATGTTGCACCTGCATTCTTTAATCCAAAAGGCATAACCACCCAATAAAATTTTCCCCAAGTTGTAGTAAATGTTGTCTTATATTGATCTTGAGGGTTAAAAATATTTGATTATATCTAGAAAAACCATCCATGAATGACAACAAAGCATGGCCCGCAGTTGAATCTACTATCATGTCGATATTAGGAAGGGTAAATTCATCTTTTAAAGATGATTTATTAAGATCACAAAAAATTGTACACATCCTAATATGATTATCAGGTTTTGTGACTACGACAATGTTTGATACCCATGGAGAACAGTCAATAGGATGAATAAAGCCAGCTTCGAGGAGTTTTTCAATCTCAACTTTAACCAATAAAGCTATCTTAGGATTCATCTTACGTATCTTCTATCTTACTGGTTTAACATCTTGTTCAAGGACTTTATGTGTCACTATCTTAGCATCCATACTCAACATGTCTGAATAAGTCCAAGAAAAGAGTTCATGAAATTTGTGTAATAATGTTGTATGATCTTCTTGTTCATCCTAATCAATAAACTTTCCTACTTGAATTACTCTTTCTTCATTAGACGTGTCCATCGGTATTTTGATTGTATCTCCTATAGATAGTGCATTTTGTCTTGAAACTTTAGAGATATGTTCTTCTCCATCTTTGTCAACATTATTGATTTCCTTTTCTTCATCTGCTTGTTTAGTACTCACCATAGCACAAGTGACTCCTTGTTTTTTAGGGGGAGTTGGTGACCTATCATAAACTCCTAACATTTCTTTCAAGGCTTCATCATCTTCAAAGTATTCCAATTATTCATCACATGTTGTATCAAACAATTCGGGATGCTTTAAAGTGGGTTATCTTAGAAGAACTGCACATGATAGTATTGATGGGTAAGGTCTTCTTGTTGCTTTTGTTATCTTAGAAGGAAAATATCCAAGACTAGTCTTTGTTTCTTATCTGTTAGGCTCTATAGGAACACATATACCTTGTTATTTCATGCCACATCCTTTTCCACTATAGCCAAGTTGTTTCAAGAGCTCATAACCTCTTCCATAAATCCTTTTTGTTTCTTTCAGATTCAGTGGTTTTTGATAGTCAACTTCATCAAAGTTTTTTGTATAACTTATTTCTTTTTCTAAAGTGGATGAAGTAGATGCTTGTGAAGGTTCTTTTGAGTTTTGTGTTGAAATTACTGCCAGTTCTTTTCCCTTTTCAAACTTTGTTATTATGATCTTATACTCTCCCATAAATGTAGGTGTAAAATATAAGGAACCCCAATCATCATCAAAGAGACTACTGATTTCCCCAGTACTCTTTTCTTTATTTTCTTCCTCTTGCACAATTTCCACTTTTGAAGTTGGTATCAATGTTTCCAAATGAATTTCTTTATCTTCCTACATGTGTAAACAACTTTCTAGTTTAGGATCAGCTTTGACTGTGTACACTTGGTTGTTATAGACATACTTTATTATACGATGAAGAGTCAAGGGAACTGCATGCATCTCATGAATCCATGGTCTTCCTAAAAGAAGATTATATGAGAGATCTTGAGGCATAACATGGACAAGAGTTTGCAATGTGACTTTTCCAACTGTAATAGGTAATGTGATCACATCGAGTGGTTTTTTTCCTATGTTATCAAACCCACAAATGGAAAAAGAATCAGGCTCAATATTAGTCTCATCTATTCCAAGCTTATCTAAGAGGTTTACACTACACACATTAATGTCTAGTCCATTTTCAACAAGGGTTTTGTTTATCCCAGTCCTATTAATGAGAGCTACTATCATGAAAGCTTCATTTTGTTTTTGCACTTCCAAGGAAGGTAACTTGCTTTGGTGAAAAACAATGTCTATATTAACTGAACTTATTCCTTGAATAAGGGTTGCTACATCATTTTCATTTGTAATAGGAGGAACCACAACTTGTTGCAAAGTTGTTTGAAGCATTCTATGGTAATTAGGCGAGGCTTGAATAAGGTCCCATAAGGATATCTTAGTAGGAGTATTTTTAAGTTGTTCAACAAGATCATACTCCTTTCCACTATGCAGAGGAAAATGGGGAGCACTAGTCAAGATAGGTTGAGGTAATGCTAATGAGATGGGAGCAATTTTTTGTTGCCTATTGTTCCTTGTATTATATGTGTGAGCAACAATATTTTAACTCGGTTGTTGTGAAACATTGTTACTATCAAGTTGCCTTGTAAAGTTCAATATATCTCTTGGTTTTAGTGGTTTCTTTTTAGGTGGTTCTAAGATAAGCAAGGGTTTGTTTTGAACTTGAGGTTGATGTGAGGGTGTGTAAAGGATAAGCTCGGGTGTGATTACATTAACATCTCTTTGTTTTTTTTTTTTATTATGGCAAGCCTTAATGGATGAACCTTGTGAGAAGAAATCCTCAAGGGCTTCATCTAACATGTCAAATTCAATTCATCACTACTAAAGGGCTTGAGGGATATGCTAACATGGAAAAAGAGATTTGACGTGATCAAATGACTATGCTTTCTCCAAGGGTTTCATCAATTTGTGCTTGTTTTTATTTTTTTTGTTTGAAGTTTTTTATTTTTATTTTGTTTTGTAATGATTGCAAAATGTAAACTAATCTATCTAAGCTATGAAATGATGCTAAAAATAAAGAAAAAGTATAGAAATATAATGCTATCCTTAAATGAAATATGCTATAAAAAATTTCCACAATGCTACAAGATCTAACTAAAGAAGCAATTACTTGAATTCAAAAATAGACTATTTCAGGAAACCAACTCTCAGATTTGAAAACAACAACAAAAATGTAAAACAAAGGCTAAAAATCACCCAAAAAATTGTCTAAAAGGTCTATACAGGGACTCATTCACCCATGGTTGAATTGGTCCTTGCTCAAGGTTTTTAAAATTGAATTTTCCAAGATTTGAGTTTATTTTATGCATTTTTTATTTCTGATTACAAATAGGGGTTTCTATAACAAGTTTTCTAGAATAAGGGTGTCTAAAAGAAAACTTAAATAAGGTCAAATGATGAACTAAATGACTCTTTTTATAATGCAATTTGATTCTAAATCTGAACTTAGATGATTGAATGATGATCTTGACGCAAGTACAATGCAAAATGAATGTACAACTAATGCAATTTTTCATATTTTCTATGAATTTAAAGGATGCAAACATGCAAAATTAAGCCTAAATGCAATGTTCACTAATGTAAGTTTAAATGAACCTAAATGTAACACAACTAATGCAAACTAGTGCGAGATTCAGATGTAGGGTTGAATGGACTCCAATTTTCAAAATTTTGTTGTACAAGGTCAATTTCACCAAAACCAAATGAAGAAATATAGGGTTTTCCAAAATGGAAAGGTAAGTCCAAAGAGTGGAAATAGACCCTATCTTCCTACATTCATTAGGAAATGAGATCCTCACAATGAATTGATTATCAAACCTTAGGTGAATCAACCCAATGTGAGAATCTTCAGATTTCCTCATGCTTGAAGGATGGGGGTCAAGGTCAAACAACACTTTGGAGAGAAAAACAAAAAATAAAAAATCAACTCCAAAATGCAATCTACCACTTGGATCTTGAAGATTAAGCATAAAACCAAGAGAAACAATAAATCTTTTGACAAATCTAGGAAAGGGTAACATTGTGCACCTGTCATTAAATATTGTTTTTGCAAGCCTGTCAGTGACTCAGTCGCCCATGGGTGAATGGGTCTAGGTCTCCTATTCTGGAAAAATTTGAATTTGAGATCTGAGTCTGAAACCTACACTTCTTTCCTATAACTTTGAACCTTTTCTCCCAGATTTGAATTTGTAACAAATCTGCAAAACAAAATTGTTATTTGGTGGTGGATGGGTGTTTTCCTTGGTCAAACCCCTAGTTTGGTAATTAAATCTTGATGAAAATAATAGATTTGAAATATGAAAGTGTGTGTAAGCCCTAATCTTAAATGTGTTTAATATCACAAGAACTTAAATGCAAAGAAACCCTACTCAATTGTGTTAGAATATGATCCCTAAATGAAACAATGAATAGTGTCAAAGACCTACTTTGGGAGATATCAAATCACCCTAATAGATCAAAAATCTGAATATACCTTCCTTTAGGCATAAAGTAGAATGATAATATAAGATGGAACCACTTAGGCTTGGTTGAATGGCTTGGTGCATCTCCCTAAACCTAGAATCTATCATGATCCTCCATAGGCATCTATCATCAATCCTTGGCAATGCTTGATCTTGTTAACAAAATGAGCTTGAAGACCTACAAAACAAATGAAATGCTACTCCAAGACTTCAACTTTGAATGCTTGATTGACTTCTTCTTGCTCTTGAATGTAAATCCTTGTGATCTCATGTGAATCTCTTTCTTGTCTAGTGAAAAATGATTGAAAGACTTAGCTTTATAGGCTTCCATTATAATTTCTCATTTATTAGATCCTAAAATCTGACACTTAGAATTTGAATTAGGACCTTGAAATGCTACCAAAAACATGTTTAAATTTGAATTTTTGAACTTCATGGGTGAATGAGTCCTAACCTAAAAGCTTAGGACCTAATTTATCTTAGGGCATTAAGTTGATTGATAATATTTATTCAATGCGGGTTATAGTGTCGGGAAATAAATAAATTAGGCCTTGGGATGCATAATAAAGGGTATTAGGGGCCCATTAATGAGGTTTAAAAATGTATAAATGCAAGGTCACTAAAATAGGTCCAAATTAAGTGTGAAATTGTACTTTCACCTAGAAAGGAGTACAATTTTCTACACTACACTTTTTCTTTGCAAATTTTTGGAGTATTCTTGATGCCATTGTGGATCATAGAATATTATTGTTGTCCCTTTTATTATCTCACTATATTATCATGATATCTATTTTCATTTCCTTTAGCATTTAGATCCCCATTTTCTTATCTATTTCTATGTAATTTTAGTCTCCCATAATTCCTTTCCACCATTTTTCCCATAAAGCCCTATTTTCCATCTATCTTTCTTCTCTTACCCTTGTTTTAACGTGCTAGGGTGTTTCTTTTCCCATTAGATTTTGTGTGTTTCATTCATTATCATTCATTATATCCTCTTGTTGCCATTGTCATAGTCTAATTAAATTTATTTTGCATCATTTTATGCTTGTGTATTTATGTTGGAAAACCCACAAGGGGATAACTAATATAGGTTCCCCTTTAATATTTATTTTATAATTTTTCCCTTTTTACATATGTTTGTGAATAAATGCTTGAAAAGTACCTATATTGGAAAAGTTTTTACAAGTCATGATGAATCTAGGATGAAAAAAATAAATATTTTGGATATATTTTCATGGAGAAACCCTTTTATGGTATATCCCACATTAGAAATGGTACTTACCACCATCTAGTGGATGCTAACTCACTAGATCTTCATTCCTACTTAGAAACTTCTCCCCACTGTCTACTCTTTTCCATTTTAAATTCTACTTTTGTTACATTTTATAATTTTATACTAAAATTAGGGTTTCAATTCTTAGTATATTTATATAATTTTGATCCCCTTGTTTGTCCATTCTATTTCTATTTATGTAATTTTTTTCAAGAGATTAATAGATCTATAATTAGATAGTCTACCCAATATTAATTTCTAGTTTGATAAATGTCTAATATAAATCTAGGACTGTTAATTGTATGGTCTATACTACCCCTTCTATAATCTTTAGAAGAAATTAGAGTGCACAACAACTCTAACATACTCTAAATTTAGCCTACATATCCTTGATAGTCTTCTCAATAGTTTTATTTCACATATTTTTTCTCTCCTAGGTGCATAATTTATATTTTCATCTTACACAAGTTTCCATTTCTAGTTTAATCTTTGTGTCTTTTCATTTCTCATTTTATGTGTCCAAGTGTTTTTACTCATATTTTTCCATCATTCCTAGCTCTTGTGTGTGTTGAGTCGATTCAACTTAGTCTAATTAGTTTGTTCCAATTCTCTTAATGTGTCCAAGTGTTTTTACTCATATTTTTTCATCATTCCTAGCTCTTGTGTGTGTTGAGTAGATTCAACTTAGTCTAATTAGTTTGTTCCAATTCTCTTAATTTGTAATAGTTTGGTGAAATTTTTTATATTACTATATTTGTTTGTTGTCCATGTGTTAGATTAGCTTCTAATATGTTGTTTTGTATTCCCATAGTACTTTTATGTCTTCTTGTCATGTTTTTTCCCTATTTCCTATCTTATTTATTTTTATTACCTTAGTTTTAATCCTTACTCAACCTTATTTTTATCTTTCTTGTATAGTTTATGTCTTCCACTTGACCTTCTCATAGAATTAACCCTTATCCTTCTAGGAATATTCTTCATAGTAGCTATCTCTACTATGGCCACTATCCCTCCTCCATGTACCACCTCTCTTGAAGATATTGTGACCTTCTTCCTACCATTGAAAACTTTGACCAAGAGGCCCATATTGAATGAAAACAATGCACAAAGATTTTCTCACAATGAGAAAAGTCTAGAATCTAATGAATCCTATGGTTACCCTTATCCCATCCAATATTCTTGTTTCCTTAAGCCACATAAATCCTACCAATTTTGTAGGAATAGAAGAATATTGTACATATTATGCATGCTCATTCCTCTTCTTCTAACATATTCCATCCTACTAAAAATATTTATAAAAATTATATTTCCATTCCTACCAATACTTTTCCTTACCCATCTATACCTTCTTTGTATTTAAATATTCCTAATTTATTTAATCAACCTCTTCTTCAACCCACTATCCAAGCAATTGTTTATCCTTACATTTCCTTAGTTTATTTTTATTTTAATAAATTGATACCTCCACCCCATTCTATACCCTCGACCATATCCCACCCACTTCTCATATTTCCTATATATCCTCTTACATCAATGTCTTTAGGACCATCACTAATTCTTCTCATATAAATGACTCATTATATGTATATACCTTCTCCTTATTATGCTTCTTAGGAAATGTGTATCAACCATTCGCCTAATTTTAATATTACAAAAATAGAAAAACTCAATTTCTAGGCTATAGAGCTAGTGTTTAGCCACCATAAAAAAAATTTGGGTTGCTCAACATTGCTTCCAAGATTATTGTTGTGTAGATATTTTTAAGCTCTATAATTAAAAAAGGGGCCCCAATGGCCCTCTCAATTCAAACTTTATGGACTCTAAAAGTTGTGGCTCCCACATTGGAAATATAAAAACATACATGACACATAAAAGAGTTATAAGAGGGTGTTACACTTGTTGACCAACTTATCATGATTTTTGTGATGTGTCATGATAAGTCTTTGAATGGAGATGATAAAAAAATGGAATAGCTAATTTGGTGAGTGGATCATGATGCATTTATGATAGTGGGAGGAATACATTTTTTTTAATCTATGAACTCATCTTGGTATTCGGTTGTTAGTTTTCTAACTAGGTATTTGGATGCTATATTTTTGGATGTTTTTAGCTCGTTGTTTTGTAATTACCATTTTATGGTTTCATGTATTACTTATCCTACTTATTGGGTGCTTGAGACAAAGGTTTTGGATAGTGAGATTTGTAGGTATTGTTATGCTACTAGAATAACTTTAAGTCTACCTAGTGATATTCCTATAAAGGCTTAGACACTACAAGTTTATTGAAACCTTTTGATTACTTAAGAATACATTAATTCATTTTGGAGTGTGAATTCTTTCTCTTGATATGGTTTTTCCCACATAATTCATTGTGTTATAGTATATTTATTTTGTGTTTATTTCCTTGTAACCATGCGATTTGTTTAGTTTTTTGCAAATATATCCTCACATATATTAGTGTAGGAAGCTACTTCCACAAATTTTCTTCCTTCTAATGTTATTCATCAAAATTACCAACCCCATAATCTTATTCCATGACTATTCCTCCTTCATCATTTCTATATTTCTCCTCTCCTCCTTATCAATATTCTTATCATCCACCTCCTTCACTACTTCATTATTATTCTTATCCACACCCATCTAATCCCATCATGCCCCTCCTTCATCAATCATTTCCAAATATAAATCAATATTGAGGTCAATGTCACTAAATTAATCCATTGTAAGAAAGGACCACAAGAGAAGGTCAATGATTTTGTCCTTTGATTCCAATCTATCCTATCCAAAATACATTATCACCTACAATAAAATGAGATTAAATGAGTTTTCATGACAACCTTATCCCATATATCCTTGAGAATATCATGTTCCCAAAGTATAAACCCTTTGTTGATATTTGTGTTACACTTAGAGAATATGAAACAAAATTGGAGAAATTCAACAATGCCTCTACATGTAAACATACTTATAATACATCAACCAATTCCCAAAAATTATCCAAATCGTACAAGAAAACTTTCAACAACAAAAATAGCAAGAAAACAATCAACATTTTCACAACCAACTATATTGCATCAATCAAAAATCCATCTCTTCTCCCTTCTTCCTCTACTTCTTCTAAAGATAATTTGTATCCATCCTCAAATTTTTCACCTATTCACCTATCTTGAAAACTCTTACTAGTACATCATGAATCAATATATATCCATAACTCTTCTTGAAACCCCTCCCATTTATTCCCTTGGCCCTTCTCCCCCACTTCCTAAGAACTATAATGAGAATTCCTTTTGACAATACTAACGGGTCCTTAGGCATGCCATTGAATGATGTATTAGACTTAAACATAAAACTTAGGACATCATTAATAACAAACTAATCCAAATAGATAGCCTAAAAATTAAAAGTAAACCCTTTCGTGGCCCCACTTGATTAAAACTTTTTTTTTTATATAAATTCCTTCTCTTAACACAATCAATCCAATAAGATTATACTATTGTCATTGCAACTTTCCGTTGATGCTATTAGAGTCTCTTGAGGATATAACCCTTTTTGAACCTATGATGTTTTAATTTTATAATGTTGACCACATGTTGAGATGATTGATGTCCAATCCATATATGATGACTCTTCTTTTACTCCATCCCTAAATTCTCTATCACTTTCTTAAATGATGAAATCCTCAAAAACTACTATGGCCCATTATATATTGATGGTTTCATTAATATAATTAATATTAACCACACTTATCACTTCAATGTTTCCATAGGGGAGTACCTTTTATGCACCCATAATGAGCAATAATCCTATCCTACATTTGTAGTGGCCAAATGAAGTGTTATGATTAAATTTACAATAAAATTTTTAGATTGCATCATCCTACTATGGAGGTTAGTCTTAGGGTTGATCATATTCTTTCTCATTCCATGTTGTCTCTAAATAATTCTATGTTATTGTTGGAAAGCTTTGATTAGATGTGAACCAATCTGTTCTCTATGTCCTTCACCAATGTCTCAAATTCATCCATGAAAAATATGTTATTGAGCTATACCTCACTCTAGGGTTGATCACATTTTTTCTCATTCCATGTTTATCTCTAACGAATTCTATGGTCCTTGGAAAATTTTGGTTAGATGAGTACCAAGCCATTCCCTATGCCCTTCACCAATATCTCAGATTCATCCATAAAATTTTTATTATTGAGCTATACCTCACTCTATGTTTAAAGTAATATACACTGAAAGTAACTTCATCATGAATTATTTCATTCATAAAACTAGGGTTGCACCTCATCCAACAAGGAACCTAATGTATGAATATTGTATAGATTATGTGGCACAAAAATACTAATTTCATTAAGATAGTCCTTCTTCCACACATCTCAAGTTTATTAAGATTCCATTTACTCAACCTCCATATAGATATAATATTTGTGTGGATCTTCCACACATTCCTACCATTTGATCTTACAATTTACTTTATTCCAGAAAGTGTGGCCTTCCTTCTTCATCCCACCTAGGTCTCAATCTCATCCTTCTACCCCTAATTCTCAAAATAGTCTACTTCTATCTCCTTCATTATCCCATTATAGACCACCTTCTAATACACCTTTTTTTAATAATATTTTTTTGTGGTTCATGTATCAAACTCAATCATATTCACCACCTTCTCCATCTATTATCCTTCCTCCTACAATTCCACCTCTCTTACCAACTCCTATTCCACCTCATATCTAACATTTTCTCATGATTTGGACCATACCTAGACAACTAAAGCCATTGAACATCATCTTTCCCATCATCATCCACAAATGTACCAAAAGATAAGCCTCATCCAAATCCTAAATCAAAGTGGAAGAAGGACATCCACTCTTCTTCTAACTCCACTTCTATCATAAACCATGTGCCTTTCATTATTCAAAATTACCCCACTCCATCTTCACGTGTCATGTTGAGACCTTGATAACTTACCTTAAGTCCTACTCCATTGACCCTTTCTATTTTCCCACTACTCTTACTCCACCAACCTCACTCAATGTAATCTCACCTCCATCTCACACCATGTGTGACAATATAACTAACATTCCACCCCTCACTTACACTTTCAACCACTTTCACCTAGATTGTCATTGTGAATGATTTCATTAATATATATTTATTTAAGTGTCATCTATAATCTATTCTCAAAATTTCTTTCACCAAGACAAGATAAAACAATCTTTTCTCTCTATATATTTATTGTTGTCTATGTCATCACCTTCCCTCTTTATTTTTAAGGACCACACTCTACAATCTACACTCATTGTTTCCTCTTTTTGTTAATGGATCATGGAGAGAAATTTAAAGTGTTGATATTAAAAACACTACATAACTAAAGCCAGAAACATGTACTCACACTATCACAGATTGTGGAAATATCATTTCTCTAAGAGTCCTTTTAGTTTCATTATTTGGGGCATATATATCAAAGCCAAAAGCTCATTATCAATATTGAAAAGGACCCATAGAGTTTTGTTAGTTAGGTCACAACAAAATGGGTAATATAGTGAGATTGCCACTTGGAATCAATGAATGTTTTCACACCACTATGAACTTGCTTATGATTGTTGTTTAATCTATCTATGTGACATGACACATGACTAAAAGTAAAATACTGACATCCTTAATCTCTTGAAGACAAAGAATGTCTAGAGAAGATTTTTTTTGTTGAAAAACTTGCATTGTGAACTTATAGTTTGTTTGGTCGTAACAAATCCATTACATTCCATGAGATACAATTCATGAGGTAAGAGGGTCTAGGGAAATTTTCTTGAGAGTCTAACCCTGGCAATGCAACAAATTTATAATGCTCAAAATTATTCTTGTGATTAAGAGAAAAGTCACCAAACTACATCTTCACTTTCTTAGGAACATATTCTTCTTCTCAAACATTACAGAGGGGGTTATGATACCATCTTCCTTCCTATAGTTGCCATAGCTAGAAATCCTAGAATTGTTAAGGAAAAACACTTGTTGGTAAAGGAGATCTTGAGAATTGAGGCTTGTTAGCCTCCTTGATGAGGTCACCAAGGGAAATGAAAGAACTATTTGTAAATCAACCTCTTTCTTTACTTTATCACTAGTTTGTGATTTAGAGGATCTTGTTGGCTTTGTTGAAATGCCATTGGCTTGAGGTCATGAGGGAATTGTTGTTCTAGCATAGTGATGAGACCATTGCTAAGTCTAGGGTTAGATTGAGAATTATTTTAGGTTAGCATAAGTGATGACACCAACATTATTCCACCCATCTTTAGGTTTTCCTACCTTCACTACTAGCTTGGAGGCTAGTTTGGGCTTGTGTGTCACTACAAGATGATCTTTAATTTTGTGGTTAGAGGCTTAAGATTGAAACTAAGTGTTGAAAAGTTTGATATACAAAAAAATGTCATATGTGGCACATGTCACATATCTATATATCAATAGTTTCTTTTAAGGCCTAGGAAAGCTCAATATCTACACATAATCTATTGTTACCTAGCTAAATAAGACTTTTGGTTCAATACAAAAAACCTTCCCTAGAGAGGAAACAATGTGACGAGTGAAGGGGTCATATAGCAAGGGTAATTAAGGAAATTCAAGCCAAATAGGCACCTTGAGATCATGCTTGTTAGACACTTTGAAATCCCTTGTCTAGGAAGAAAACAAGTAGTGAGCTATGCACTTAGCAAGGCCCATGGGCAAGGGTTGCATCCACATGGTGTGCTTCAACAAAGCAAAAGAGAAAGAAAACTTTAGTTAAATTCTAGATGGCATCTAGTTAAACTTCATGGAGAACCTACACAATGTTTATCTAGCAATGGAACATGTTTTCAAATTACACATGATCAAAAAATAATCAATGAACATAAATTACTCATGCCATTTACATGCATTATTAAAGTCAAGCACCCAAAGAATAACATTTGATAAATTAGTAGAAGACATACTTTGTGAAAGACTTTAGACACAATTTTTAAGATTATTTGATGGTACCATTGCTCATTCCAATTCTTACTACAAAAACATTAACAACTAAAATAATAATAAAAAAAATTACCATAAAAAAACCACCCTAAAAACAAAAAAAGCCTAAAACTGTTGCAATAAATGAAACCAAAATTAGAGAATCTCACTACCTTATTACGAAATAATTTAAAAAACAAAACAAAACAAAACCAAAATTAGAAAATCTCACTACCTTATTACTAATGATTATGAACTTGGTAAAATCACACTTTGATTATGAACTTGGTAAAAAGTTTCTCCGTAAATCATAAGCAAAAGAACTTCTTGTGAAAAATAGAAGAAATTGGCATACATTGGATCTTGTGTCATAATTCATTTTCAAAACAAGAACTTTTCTTGCAAATAGTGTGAATTTAAACATGTGAATGGACTCATTTATGAGTAATGATATGCTAATCATAAGGCAAACCCCATTTAAGACCAACTTTAAGTTCCTTTAATAAGAAGATTTCATATTGATTCTTCCCTAAATTTATGCTTCCCTATGAGTAAATATGTTGGAGGGAACATCAAATTGACCACTTTTAGAAGCAATTTTTTAATAAAGGTGTTGTGGAACTAGTTGACCATGAGTACCTCTTGCTTTAGGGAGGACTATATGTAAATTAATTAATTGAAAAACCCCTTCCACTAGGCCTATGGCGATTGAGGACATGTACTCTCAAACTCAATAAAAATATATTAACAACTATTATTGGCTTTAAACACATAGAACGAGGAGGCAAATGGGTTCTTTATTGCACAGAAAATAATGCATTCCAAGAGAGAAGAAAGCAAAGGACTGAGGACTGGTCTGTTAATGGAGTCAACAACTTCTTTGAATGAAATTCCACTAACAATGTAAAAGGTGTTCCCCACTTGCAAAAGAGTTTTAACCGTTCGATAATAAAGAAGAAGGTACGCTTAAGAAGACATATAACCTTATCTCCGACACATACCATCATTATAACACTTAACATAGATAAATGTTAGAATTAATATTGAATGAAGGAATCTCGGAAGACATGGGATTTAGTTGGACTAATAATGTTTTATAATTGGCTATTGTCGGGTGACTTAGCTAATCAAACCAAAAATACCCATGTAGCACAAGGTAAGGATGATGGTTTATGTCTCCCTGATGTGGTTTAGTGACCTAGCACCCTTTCTAATTCCCATTTTTATAATATTTTAATAACTGATTATTGGAGGTGAAAATAAGATGGTTAAATAGACCCACCATCTAAGCCTTTTAACTTATATGTGAAAATGACTTGGGAGTACCATGTTTAAGTATGAGAGATAAGACAAAGCATATGTCCATATAATGAAAGGGAAACATTTGTTGTGCTTTTTAAATTATGTAGTTGTTAAGTTAAGTAGTGATTTATATTAGATATAAACATTTGGAGTATAATAATATGAGTGAAGTAAGTTAATTGAGATCGTAAATAAAAATGTGTTAAAATAGAAGTGAGATGGAATAGAGTGATAAATCTACAAATAATGAAAAGAGGAAGTTAATTAATGTGATGTGATAGGAAATTGATACTTAGGATCTAAAATTGGATTTTAGATCAAAGAGCGAGGATGATTAAGATTAGAGAATACAAGTGTTTAGGATGTGATCGCTACAATGATCCTATCTAAAGGTCTTGTTCCAACGAAATTAAAGTGTGATTCCATATTAGGCAAAAATGGACATTTGACACCTTTAGACCTAGTAATGCTAAGAGGCATTGTGGAGTATACTATGCAAGGGTTGAAGTTTAAATTGTAGTTCTGATCTAGTCTAGGATAGGTTAGCTAATAGAAACTAGGTCAAGAAAGTTTTGAAACAAAGAGATGAAGCATAACAAAGTATGTTAAAAGAGTCCAAAAATGTGCTAAAACTATATGTTAAACTCATCCACACAAAGTAACATAAAACAAGACGGAAAAAACTATAAGAGTATGCACTTTTCTCCTATATAATAATAATTGATATTGAACATAATTTTTATATTTTATTCCAATATATTCAACTTAAAATTTGACTTTAGTGTGAGCACTACTATTAATACTTAACATTCCCAACTAAATCCCTTAGTGAGAATTATTTCATAAGAGATGATTAATTTTTCCCTTATTTAGACATAGGCTAAAATTGGCCAGATCCTTACATAATATTGAATCACCAATAATAGTTAGATGATGAATTATGATAGTTAAACAATGTGATCTAATTTGATACATAGGGGAAAGGACCACTTGTTGGGCATGTTCCAATAGTTGTGATAGCATTTGCTGATTTGGTGCTCAATATTTTAAATAATATAACATTAATAGTCCCATGAGTGTTGATCATGAGTACTCATAATTGAATGAAATGTATTCCTTGGATCTAAAAAGCAACAAATCATGTGATGCCACATGAGTGCACCAGTAAAACATGACTTAATGCACAACTACCAATCTAACTTTTTTTTAGGGCCTTTATGGACACCTCAACAAAAAACATGCTAATGTGACATCATATTTGATGATGTGACCTTGAAACCCTAGTTATAAGTAGAGAACTTGTCTAATAAATTATAATTTTTTAGGGCCTTTTTGGACACCTCAACAAAAAACATGCTAATGTGACATCATATTTGATGATGTGACCTTGAAACCCTAGTTATAAGTAGGGAACTTGTCTAATAAATTATTATAAAAAATTGAGAGTGATTTAAAATTGCCATACATGATTTTGAGAGACACGAAATTAAGATGTTTTTATTTATTGATCCTCTCCCCTAATGTATGCAAACTTCCATACTAAATGAAAGCCTTTAAAAATTGAAATGTTTAATAGCATACAAATAGATCAATGTTCTTTCCATTTTCTCATTAGTGTATTATGAATTACCTCCATGGGATCAAGAAAATGTAAATATAAAATCACCCATGGGGAGAGCGGCCCAGTGCATTTCCACATTGAAAAACCTCTGTTTTCTTACAAGACTGAGCTTCTAGAACCACCTTCTACACGACGAGGAGACACAAACAAATTAAATCTGTAGTGCTCTCTCCATTGCCCAAAACATGCATATAATGACACAATTACAGTCGTTAATGCCATACTCGAGGAGAAAAGTCAATACCAAAGCAAGTTAATTTGTTTTGTCTCCTATCTTTGTTGGTTTTTTAAACCCTGAACCGTCAATCATTCTTTCATTAGAACACGTGACCTTGTACACAAAATCCATCACAGCCATTCACCCCTTGTCGTTCATTAAATCATCCAAAGACCAAGAACTAATATTTAATCACAGTGGGAATTCTTCAATGCACGAAGATCCATTTCGTGATATCACTGTTCCCATCACATCTATCTAATCCCGTCTTTTCTTCTTCATTGCAATTGCGGCTCTGCCATACCCACATTATATTTATATTAACAGAATCATCTTGTTAGCAGCATTCAGAGAACACAACTGATAATGCATCTACTCTTCAAGCTGACGGTACAATAGTAAGTGCAACAGAAACCCAGAAAAAATAATAAAAATTCAGGTTAGGATGCGATGTGTATTGGAATTTGTTTCTAAGGTCCCACAGTCTCTCACGAGCCATGGCGTCTAGTTCTGCCCTGTTTGTTTGTGTTATCATTATTATTATTAATGTAGAGCCTCACGCCTGGGCCCTCCTTCAAATTTGTCGCCTCCCCATTTCTTTTTCTCTCCTGCATGCGCATAATCTTTCATTCCTCCTAAATCCTCCCCTGCATTAATACAAGCCTTACAAGCAATCTTTCTAGTCATTCCATGATCTACATAGATTCTATTCAATCAAAGCATGCATAAGGAGAATCTGTATATTGGTGTTCCTTTATAAGTAGAGGTGGCAAATTCAACTGGGTTTTTATTCCCCCCTCTGCCAAGTAAATAATCTTGCATTGAATTTGAACACCCATGTAGCTTTTCAGCCTTCAATCTCACTACACATAGCCAAAAACAATGCTGGGTTCCATGAATAACTATGCCAGATGGTAAAATAGCTACTATTGTTTTACTTGGGAAGACTAAGCTAAAGTTGAATAGACATAATATCCTGGAATATTAATTAGTATCAGATTCTTCAGAATCAGATAGTACTGTCAGGGCTCACCAGTCCATATAAAGACTTCCAAGTGTTATAAAATGTAATTAGTCTTGTTCTTTTCTTTTGTTGTATTGGCTTATTCCAATTAGTAGTACCCACCTGGCTGTTAGAGTCCTAGTGCGCTTGTTTCTTTGCCTGCGTCAAGCATTCGATTTTCTCTTTATCTAGTCTAGGTGATGTTCTGACATCTTACTTTCTCTCTTTGGCTGCTGTCTGGCAACAACTCTGGGGGATCGATGATAACTAACTTCTTTAAGCTCAGAGTAGAGATGCATAGATTTCTGTAACTCTGTCCGGCAGACCCCAGTAGTGTATTTTGATCAAATAATTTATTTATACTGTGATCTGGGTTTGCAGATCTAAAATAAATTTTGCAAAATGGGTTCTGAGAAAAACAACATTCTATTGTCTGACAATGACAGAATGGAGTATATCAAGAATGAGTCTTCTTCTTCTCCTCCTGCTTCTTCTGCTGCAGTTCTTGTTCATCATAGGGGTGGTTCTAGTTATACTTCTACTACCACAAGATCTTCTCCTGAGAGGAAATTGAAGAGAAAACAGCAGGAACCTGGAAGATATCTGGGGGTAAGAAGAAGGCCATGGGGTCGTTATGCTGCAGAAATTAGGGATCCCACAACCAAAGAGAGGCACTGGCTCGGCACTTTTGATACAGCCGAAGAAGCAGCTCTTGCCTATGACAACGCTGCCAGATCAATGCGTGGGGTTAAGGCCAGGACTAATTTCATGTATGCTGACATGCCTCAGGGAGCTTCCTTGACTTCGGTCATGTCGCCTGAAGATACAGAGAGACTCAGGTGTTTACTCCTCGCCTCTAATGTGAATTCATGGACAGAGCAGCATCTACATCAGCAACAGCACCACCCACATTTGCAGCAGCAACAACGCCCACATTTGCAGCAGCAACACCCAGATCATCATCAGCAGCACCAGCAGATTAACATTGATCAGCATTCCAGGGTTATTGCAAAGGATTGCCTAGTGCCTGCTGCAACTCTATTACATCCATCTCAGTTCATGTTTGCTGAAAGGTGCGAGCCCTGCGTGCCTGATAGTGTGGGAGAAGAAAAGGCTGTTTTCATGCAGTCTGATGCATGGAATATAGCCAGTCTTCTGGACGGTTTTCCATGCCATCCTGCTTCTTCCAATCTGCAACAACAATTCCTTCATCATCAGCAGCAGCAGCAATCCTCATCAGCCTTCGCTTTTTCGTCACCCACGTATGGTTCCAATCACACCCTCTTCTCACCTCCCCCAAAGCAAATACCATCACTGATTACCCAAATTTGTACCTCTGACCTCTTGTCAGCAAAATCCCAGTCTCCTGCAGAGACAATCTCTGCAACTTCTTCAGAAGTCTGCAGCCCTGAATGCTTCCAAAACACTTGTACTACTACAACAACTACTACTGAAATCCGTTTTCATAGTCCTCACTTGACCAATAGTCTGCCACCTACTGAACAAGCGTTGTCAGCTCCTGCATCTGAAGTCTGCAGTCCAGCAGCTGTTAGTCATGCCCAAATCAACCCCACTTCAACAGAATATTCTTATACATTTCCTAGCCTGTATGATGTCAGCCAAGGTCTTTGGGTTGATTCAGATCAGCAGCCTCTTGTTACAGATTGGGGTGACCAACTGTGTGAGTCTCCCATATCTTGCCAAGGCATTGATGTCAATGAGTTGAATTCAACACTTCTGCATAGTCCCCTGTTTGGATTCATGCCCCAGGTTTCTGATTCCTTCCTGCATGGTATCCCAACATTCACTGATGTCTTTGACCTGGGATCCTCTCAGCTATGAGCCAAAAAGTCTTATAATTTAAGCTTAGAATACTGATATATTTTACATTTACATATCTATATATGCATATTACTACATTGTTCATTAGAGTTTGAGAGTGCAATTAGCAGCAGGAGGAGGAAACAAGATGTCAAGTCCATGGCTGTCTAATGTAAGGCACCATGGAGGTCATATGATGGTGATTATAATTTCTACTCGTCCCTCAAACAGAGCTGGTCAGTTAGACCCATTACATCAGTGCACCAACACTTTGAGATTATATAATGGAGAGCGTGCAAGTTTCTGCATAAGTAGTAATATTCATTCCGACGGAGTCTAAGGTTGGATATACAGTTTCTAATCAGGTATTGTTGGCTGAAATATCCTTTAGTGATCAAGAGCATTCTGGGTGGATTGCTTTTGGGTTCCTCTGCTCAAAGAAATTAATTCATATCCTCCAAATTTGATTTGCAGGCTGAGTTGGCATACATAGTTATTAGAGGCGGAGCAGATACGATGCAGAGACCAGAATGAACATAGATGCCCAGATAATTTTCTAAATTCTATGTAGAAGTTTGCTATTGTATGTAGAATGCATCAAGTTTTTGTGGCACAAGGTGTTGTAGTAGCTTTATCAAAGCTCAATATGTAAGCGCAATGGGCTCTAATTCAGTAAGCAAGAAACACTATAATTCATATATGTCTACATGATTTGTGAATGTGGTGGTAATTCATATTTGACTTTTTAAAATCATGAAGCGGCCAGAAACTCTGTTGGCCAATGAGAGAATACAACCAAACAACCTATTGAAATCATCATGCGAGCATATAGTGTTTTACACAAGCATTTCACTGAAGCTATAAAGGAAAACACGTCAGCATTAATCCAACTTGCCGTCTTTCGCTATCAGAGTAACGAAAGAAACAAAGCACAAGTGTGTTCACAAATTATTGTGGATTTTTGGATTTTACTGATTGACGTTTCGAATCAAACTTCATGATCTATTATTTTCTTTTTTCAAGATGGTAGGTCATGGAGAGTGATAAAATTTGATCCAAAACGTTGATGACAAAATAATTTCGCACAATGAAATCCAAGATTCTACGATAAATTATTAATATGAACTGTAGAAACTTCATGCTTTTAACTGACAACAGTTGTAGCTTTTTTTTTTTCCAAATGTAGAATTTATTGGTATTTTGTTTTCGATTTCTATTGTATTGTCTAAGTTTTACTATTTGCTATTACTATACAATTTCGCTCTGGGTTTACAAGTACATCAAAAGCTAAGTTTTGTTAATGATTCCATCAGCGTTGAGCAGAGACGTGACCAAAAACATGTTTGTAAATTCACAGTGAAGCAGACGTTTTCCTTTTACACACAAAAATTACAGTTCTGTAAATCAAAGGTTTCTTGTTTACTTGCAAAAATTACTTTGCCACTGGTGATGGACTTGCCAGAAGAGATAAGCTTTAGGGAAGACGATACCCAGAGCTATTCGACGGGATAGCTAATATTGCTCACATGGTTCAAGAAAAAGCATTATAATTGTCATGTCGGATTGTATCTGACACAATCTCCAAAGAATGGAAACTTTGAAAGCGAAGGCCTTTTCTTGCCATACATTTATTGTTTATTACTTAATGTCTCTTTTTTAAAAAGCGTTGGAAATGGGGGAAACAAACTGATGGAGGAGGCAGAAGGTGGCTTCTTGGAAATATATAATGGATTCCACAAAGTGGGACTGGAAATGACAGTTACGGACAGACTGACCGTGCCTAGGTTTGCTTGGAACTTGTGAGGTAGATTTGCTAGGTCTTAAGTATTTGATTATTTTGGCAATAGTATAGCATACGGAACCTCCCTTAGCATGCTGCCTCGCACTGACCTGCTCCATTTTTACTCTATGTACAGCTAGCTGCAATTCCCACGGCTGACAACACTATTATTTTTTCTCCAGATTGGATGTACGAACAGTAGCATTTAAATGTTTATTTTACTGAACAAATTTTCAGTTGTCCTAAAGCCCACTCATAGCATGCGGTAATGTTTGTACCTTTTTTTTAATAAAAAATTAGGTTTTCAATGTCTAGTGGAGAGGGTTTAGTAGTCACACAAGCTAATTTTGTAATCATATAGTGGTTAAATAGAATTTCGCGGGAATTTCAATTTTTAAGAAATGTAGTATAATATTTTGTAATCATATAGTGGTTATATAGAATTTCGTGAGAATTTCAATTTTTAAGAAATGTTGTATAATATTTTAAAATTCTTTGGAGGTTCAAGGGAGGCTAGTAAACATGCAAAGCTATTTTGCAATCACGTAGGAGTTATTTAGAATTTCATAAGACTTTCATTTTTTTAGAAATGTGACATGGATTCTTATGTATCTGCAACTAATGTTTGGAGGTATATCCATCATACAACTTGTCACATTTGTAGGTGTTGAGAAATTACAACGCCATAGGAGCCCAGTGATCTCTGCAAGCTGAGAAAATCTATTACAGGGAGAATCAAAGAGAAGCAACAAGAACACAGTAAAATTGCTCAAAAAGATGAAGCTTTGTATTTAATAATCTGTAAAAAGGAATAATTACAAAAGAAGAGTTTTCAACCACATATAGGTCAAAAAACCCTAAAAGGAAAACACATTTAATAATTAATATAATTATTAAATGTCTTATTATGCAAACTAAGGTGAAATGTTAAGGAGATAAAGGTAATTAACATGATTAAATTTAAACCTTTACTCTAACACCCCCCCTTAAGATGAGCAAAAGTGCAACTACAAACATATGCAAGAAAGCAAAGGTAACTACAATGCATGAAAGTAAACTTGGGTCCCGACAACAAGGCTAGATAAGGTACCTAATTACAACCAAATCTCTGTAAAGTGGAGAAATAGAGAAAACCTCATGGGAAAAACTCTACTCCAAAAAGAGAAAAAAAATGCTAAAAAAACAAGAAAGAAGGAAGGAAGGCCTCACTGAGACCCCCCAAGGACAACTTCCTTCACCCCAAGCATGGAGCGCAACTGAAGATAGCGTGGCGATGCCAAAGGTTTAGTGAAGATGTCTGCAACCTGCTCCTCTGTAGGAATGTACTCCAAGATGAGAGAACCATCCTGAATCAACTGCCTGATGAAGTGCATGTGGATTTCAATGTGCTTAGTCCGCTGATGCTCCACTGGGTTGCGAGAAATATGAATGGCACTCTGATTGTCACACCAAAGTATAGTGGGACTATCAGGAGGAAACCCAAACTCTATCATCAACTGTCGAAGCCATAAAACCTCCTGACTAGCTAACACTGCTCCTCGATACTCAGCCTCTGTAGATGATAATGCAATAGCAGACTGCTTCTTGCAAGACCATGTAATAGGACCAGAACCAAGGCAAAAAACAAAGCCAGAAGTAGACTTCCGTTCATCGACATCACCAGCCCAATCTGAGTCAGTAAAGCCAACAATGTGAGGGGATCCTGATGTGTAGTGAATGCCATAATGAGTGGTGCCCCGAATGTACCTCAAAATACGTTTGGCTGCTTGCCAATGACTCTCATGTGGATCATGTGAGAATCGAGAGACAAGGCCAACCGCAAAGGAAAGATCAGGATGAGAGTGTGTCAGGTACAACAAACTGCCAACCAATTGTCTATACAGAGTAGTATCCACGGAAGAAGTAGTACAAGTGGAAGACAAGACAACACCTGACTGAAAAGGTGTGGGGGCAGGCTTGCAATCAAGCATGCCAAAGCGCTGGAGCATAGTAAGAGCATACTTCTGTTGAAATAAGGAAATCCCATCCAAAGACTGAATAACCTGCAGGCCCAAGTAATAGTGCAAAAGTCCAAGATCTGTCATCTCAAACCGCTCCATCAAAGCTCGCTGAACATCTTGAATCATGGAAGATGAGCTACCTGTAATGATGAGATCATCGACATATAGCACAAGAATCAAAAGATCACCCTCCTGATGCCAAATGTACACTGTGTGATCGGAATGGCAACGTGTGAAGTGAGTGGAAAGCAAAAAAGAGTCCCTCTTCTCATACCAAGCCCGAGGGGCTTGTTTGAGACCATACAATGAACGCCGAAGTCTGCAAACCAAAGAAGTGTCCTGCACAAAACCCTGAGGCTGCTCCATATAGATCTCCTCATGTAGGTCACCATGCAAGAAGGCACTCTTCACATCCATCTGAAACACTGACCATCCCTATGAAGCTGCAAGTGAAAGTACAAAGCGAATAGAATTCATCTTAGCAACAGGGGCAAAGGTCTCAGAGTAATCAATACCCTCCACCTGAGAAAAACCCTTCGCAACAAGACGAGCCTTATACTTATCAATAGAACCATCTGCAGCATACTTGGTACGGTACAACCACTTGCACTGAACCAACTTTCTTCCCTTAGGAAGAGGACAAAGATCCCAAGTATGATTCTTCATCAAGGAAGAATACTCCTCATCCATAGCCATATCCCACTCAAGGTGACCTGTCGCCTCTGAAAACTTTTGAGGATCATCCAAAATGGCATGACTCAAAAGACTAGAACCAGATGTCTGAGCACGAGTATGACGAGTATTTGAAGGATCACCTGCCAAAGAACTAGCTGCATCAACAGTGACACGGGCCCACCTAGGCAAAGACGAAGCACCTGGTGGTGGTGGAGATGGTGGACCATCATCTACATCATCCTCAAGAGATAAGTAATCCTCAAGTGATGAAGAGGGAGGAGTAGGCAATGATGGAGAAGCTGGTGATGGAGAATCCATCTGAGGATAGCGCTCATCAAACTGGACATCTCGCCGAAACAAGACCTCTCTGGAATCAGGATCAAACAACCTATATGCCTTAACATCCTCACAGTAGCCAACAAATATGAGTGGTCGACTCTTCCTCTCCATGGCTTTCCTCTGAGCATCATGAATAAATTCCCAAGCCTCACTACCAAAAACTCAGAATGTAGAAACATCAGGCTTGACATGGGTCCAAGCCTCCTCAGGAGTCATATGTCGCAATGCCTTATGAGGCATCCGATTCTGAATATAATTTGCACAATTGATTGCCTCAGCCCAGAAGGAAGAACTCATAGCTCGAGACTGTATCATACAATTTGCCATCTCCCGCAAGGTTCTGTTCTTTCTCTCAGCGACACCATTCTACTGAGGGGTGTAAGGGACCGTAAACTGATGCTGTAAACCATGCTCAGTGCAGAAATCTGTAAAAGCCTGATTAACATATTCCCCCCCATTATCTGTGCATATCCTCTTGATAGAAAGTCCAGATTGCTTCTCCACAAATGTCTTAAAAATCCTGAATGAGTCAAAGACATCAGACTTGTACTTAAGAAAGTACACCCATGTACGTCTTGAGAAGTCATCAATAAAGGTGAGCACATAGCAGGCCCCTGAAAAAGGAGGAGTCGGAAAGGACATAAGATCACTGTGTACCAACTCTAGGGGTGCCCTAGCACGAGTGGCTCGACCCTTCGGAAAAGGATCTCGATGATGTTTGCCAAGAATACAACCTTGACATACACCATCAGTACAAGAAATCTGTGGGAGCCCAATCACAAGTGCCTGAGTACTCATCTGCTGTAAATACCTGTAATTGACATGGCCAAAACGCTCATGCCAAAGCATGCTCACTGAATCTGCATGTGCAATAAGAGAAGAACCAACAGTGTCTAAACTCTCAAAGCCATCAAATCTGTATAAGCGAGATGCAGAATCCACACTCCCAGTAGCCACAACCAAGTCAGGATCGTGAAGGTCTCGAATAACCACATCATGTGGTGAGAACTCAACTGTCTTACCAGAGCAGAGTGGAAAATCTGATAAACAGATAGAAGGTTTGTCAAAATTTCAGGAACTAGAAGCACATCCTGAAGACAACCACCATCCAATGAAACAGTACCTGAACCCTGAACTGAAAGTTGTGCGAAGTCACCAACTGCAATCTGTGAAGTAGCACTATGAGCAAGTGCAGTGACTAAATCCTGTGAGTGTGAGATATGGTGCGAAGCACCAGAGTCAATAATCCATGTGGATCCTGAAGAAGAGGCTCGTGCAGAAAGAGCATGACCTTTCCCCGTGGATGGAGAAGGAGGCTGAGGTGAGGAAATATGATGCTGCTGCATGGATTCCTCCAAAGCCTCTAATCGTTTCCAACACCTGGAAACTGGATGTCCTTCCTTGCCACAGAAACTACAAGGATCACCTGGATTCTTCTTAGTCTTGGAGGAAGACTCACCAGACTTAGAAGATTTACCCTGTTTAGGATTGGATTGTGGTTTTGAATTTGTTTTAGGTGGTGGCTTGGAGGAACTCTCACTGCCAACTGAATCTGTCTTCGGCTTCTGTTTCTGCTTCTGTTTCCCTTGGGATGGCTGAGCAACCAATGCTTTATTCTTTGATCCAGGAAGAGTATCCAACTGTGTGAGCTTGGCTTGCTCTCGTGTCAATCGATCACAGAATACCTCAAGAGAAGGCATGGTAAAATGTGGACCCAAAGCATCCATGGTGGAATAGAAGGTAGAAGAGAAAATCTGGAAGGATCCTCGAAGCTTAGATAGAATCAGGTAAATACACTCAGTATCTGTTTTGTTTTTACCACAACCCTGTAACAAAGATCTGAGAGATTTGAATTTCATCAGGAAATCCTCAATAGAAGGAAAGGAATTAGGTACCAAAGTGGTCAATTCTGCCTCAATCTGAAGTGCTCGGAACTGATTAATGGTGCCAAAAAGTGTTTCAAACTTCAACCACATAGCTCAAGGAGTTGCACAACCCTCAAGATGAAAGAGAAGACTATCTGAAACATGCAAGGATAACAACCCCATGGCCTCATCCATTTTGTTCCTGTGCTGAAAGATCTCAAATTGACGTTGCAACTGAGGTTGAACATCATCCAAACATGACCATAAACCTTTGGACATGAGAAGTCTTGTCATCTGTGCCTTCCAGGTATGATAATTGTGTGGGGAAAGACGCTCAACCGAAGAAGAGTCTGCCATTAAACCCTGCACCTGTGACTGCTTGTTTTTTTTATTATTATGTGATCTTTCAGAATAGACAGAAGATGCAGAAGGGTTTGATTGTTTTGAGAGTTTTGGTGTTCTAGTTTTCTGATGGAAAATACAGAAAGCAAGAAAAAAACACCCCCCCACAATACGAGAACCCAAACCCCAGTACAAGTTTTAAAGCTGAAAAGCTTGAGAAAGCAAAAAATGCTTCAGAAAAAATTCTGTGTACCTGGTAAATTTTTGATGAAAAAAAGTTACTGTTCTGGAAAGAGCATGAGAAGAGCTTTCCAACGCCTACTCGTTTTCGAAAAACGGAGTCCGTTTGCAGAAGTTATGGCTCCGGGAGTGCGAAAAGCTTCATCTGACTTTGACTGCGAAAAAAGGCAACCAAACTGGAAATTTTTTAAAAAAATTCATCACCATCAGATCAGGCTTGGAGCCAGCTTTCCAACGCCTCTTTTCGTTTGAAAAACGGAGCTAAAACCCGAGTTATGCCCATTTGACTGAAGGAAGTTATGCCCAATTTGACTGGCACAGGGGTGGCGGAGCCGCCAGCGGAGCGGCGCTGCGTGGAGGAGATCCGGGCGGAGCACCGTGGCTGGCCGGTGGCCGAGCCGGCTCGCCGGTGGCCGCTGGCAGCGCTGGGTGGCCGTCGGGCGGCGACTGGGCGGTGCCGAGGTTTACACTGGAGCGCATTTTCAATAAAAAAACCTTTGTTTTTTTTATTTTTAAAAAAAATTTCGCACGTTTTTTCTCGAAAAACGAGCCTCGAGGCCGTACGGCCTTGGAGCCTAAAAAAATTTGCCTCTTGGTGCAACTATGCTCAAATAGGGCATGCCATATATGAAAATATGGGTTTTTGGGCACTCTGAATCCAACCGTGAGGTCTGTTTGAGCCCAAAATGCACCTAACGAAAGTAGTACGCCAGATCCAAACAAAAAACCTCTGAAACCCCAGATCTGCTTCCAATGCAAAATTTCTCAAAACAAGAATAGGTAGCTGCAGATCTGAAGCTCTGATACCATGTAGGTGTTGAGAAATTACAATGCCATAGGAGCCCAGTGATCTCTGCAAGCTGAGAAAACCTATTACAGGGAGAATCAAAGAGAAGCAACAAGAACACAGTAAAATTGCTCAAAAAGATGGAGCTCTGTATTCAACAATCTGTAAAAAGAATAATTACAAAAGAAGAGTTTTCAACCACATATAGGTCAAAAATCCCTAAAAGGAAAACACATTTAATAATTAATATAATTATTAAATGTCTTATTATGCAAACTAAGGTGAAATGTTAAGAAGGAGATAAAGGTAATTAACATGATTAAATTTAAACCTTTACTCTAACAACATTAGTACATCTAATGGAAGGTGTCTTTTAAATATTTAACCATAACTTTATCATCGTGACATTTCTAGAAGTGAAACATTATAATACCATTTGTTATCAATGGACCCTTGGTTTAATGGTAATGTTGAATGGTTTTGAATGAGCACACTAAGAATCAAGTCCTGTTGAATGTAAGGCCCCAACATCATAAAAGATGACATCGAGTTCCTATCTCAATTGACTTTGACATAATGAATACCACTAAAAAAAAATCTACAACGTTAATGTCTACTACTAAATTATTACACTCTAAAATCTAAAATGTTAATACTTAACTCAAAATTCTAAACCCTACAATCTATTCACATTATCTTGTGTGAACCATTTTTTTGTCGCGCAGTGTGGTATGGAAGAGCATGGAATGTATGGTAGCTTAGTGTTTTTGCTAAGTGCAAAGCCACGAGATTTTTATGGTATGGCATTTTTTAAGTTTTTGGGTATTGTGGTGTGTGTTTGTGAGTCACCCTCTTTCCCTTTACTTTAGATGAATGAAGTTTGTCGACATTGACGACTACCCTGCAATAAACATTTTTTTGTCATCTAACATTTTTAGATTCATTATTTCAAGAGATTTTAACCTTTCAATTTCATCACCACTTGCGATCCTCGCCCAAGTTGACCTAGATATTGTAAATTTTAAAGGTTTTACATTTAATTTCTAAAGTTTCCTTTTAAATTATAATTGTGATTAAAGATTATACAAGGTTGATTTGTGCTAGGGTTTTTATTTGTAAAATTTTCATTATTTAAAAAAAAAAGAGTTCATTTGATAAACTTAAATCATATATTAGAGTTTATCATATTTTCATTATTTTCCAATTTAATAAATGTTTACAAATAATTCAATCTTTTGTTGTATTATGTTGAATTTTGTGACACCTCTAGTATGATTATCCCCCCCCAACAAACACATGAATTCCTTGAGTATGTGCACTAAGTAAGCATAAAATATTAAAAGTAAATTCAAATATGAAGTGAAATTAGGCAACACAATGTGGAAGAGCAAAGGGTTTTGAGAGGAAGGGGTGTTTAATCTTGACTTGTGTGTAGGGTGGGTGTAAAATAAAAATAATTTTTTTGCCACCTCTATTTTTATACCATTTCGAGTACCTATTTCTTATATTTTAAAGGTATGTATCCACACCACATTTATGTAGGAATATAGTTTTCTCTACAATATTGTTTACAATTATATAATTATGTATATATATCTAGTCTAGTCATCCATTCCATCAAAATGGTGGAGATAATATTTATAAGTCAACTCAAGTATCTTTAATTGAGTGTAATTAAAAGGCTTGACTCACAAATGTTGTCCAAACCCATAGTTCTTTACTTGCAAAGGCCACACAAACTAGGAATGCAAATTGATAGGGATGAGATAGAAATAAAACATTTCACATAAGCATTGAATTGATTAAGCATGTGAATTAAATTGATAATTATGGGAAGGTTAACCTTATAGTTTTTTTATTATAGGTACAAAATGGGTTTTGATGGGGCCCGAAACCCAATACAAAGAAAGCCAGGCTGCATATAAGATGCATCATAAACCAACAACAACCCCATAATAACCTCTAAAGATTAACAAGACTACACACGTTGCATCTTGCAAAAAAGTAAGGGCCTAAGACCCTTTAACAACTTGGTTTTAACTAGGACCATAAACCCTTTAGATACACATAGAACCCACCTGCATCTGTCAGGCATCAACAAACTAGCTACTCATGGAAGACACCACTAAGCCAAAAAAGATAATCTGCATAATGGTGTAAGACACCATCAAACCCCTAATCAAAAACTTGAGAAAATTCAAACACCCCACCTTAATAGGGGAGATGGAGAGCACAACAAACCACTGGGCACAAAGCCACTGCTCAAACTAGGAAGGCAACTCTGAAACCATGAGCTCCCCACTTTTGGAAAGGATGAAACAAACAACAAGGCCACCACAACTAGAAATCACCAACACCCTCCACCTCCACCTCCATAG